>JAJQXH010000058.1:1790000-2252500 GCA_022343465.1 Oscheius sp. G VE-2021
CTTTTCTCAGCAAGTACATCACATTTAGAACAGTGACAGATTTAATTCTAATTAATCAACTTAAACCCAACGGAAAAGGAGAAATTAAATTTCAAAACGCCCTATTCGTAAATGTTGTGGCATTCCTTAAATGGCTTCCCGGTTCAAGTGATCCATGTTTCAATGGCTGCGTGGGTCTGCCGTAAAACGGCTGATAACACACGGTTTGTGTCAAAAAAGCTGACTTTTCGCGAATTTTTATCAAAGTCCCTGTCTGCAACGACGTGTACTATTAGAAGATGAGCCTAAGTTCCGTGAATGAGATTTCTGAGGATTTCTGAGAGCAAATTGAAAGAATTGAAAGGAAAATGGTCTCCTGATAACCCTGACCTACTGGAACGCGCGGTTTCACGTGGAATAGCATGCTTTTCAAGGAGATTCAGAGAACATCCACGGCCGTTTTTGAAACATTTTAAGTCTCAATCGAATAGCTTCCCAGTAATTTCAACCTTACCTCGCACAATCCAGAGAAACAATTTAAAAGTAGCGCAACTTGATCCTTGTTTGTTAAATCCTTAAAAACCAAGAACCGGCCGTCTTGCCTTTTCGCACCAGGCGAACTCCCAAAACCGATTCGCAACAGATCACTGGAATGATTCTATCGTTTAGAGAACAGTCATGTGGGCAATCACGCTGTCTAGAAAACAAATCAGTCGGGATGACCAAGCTCTTCTTTTGGCCAAGTTGGTTAAAGATGAATGAACACGTTGACAGGTTAGCCAGCCTATTTTGTGAGAAAAATTATCTGTGCGGCATTTAGTTCCGGACATTTTAATTGGTTCTGAAATTAATATTGGTCAGCCGATTATTTGGCTGCAAGGAGCTGTCAGAACGATGTCGTTTGCGGCAGAGTTCATTGGACGCGTGGAAGGTCAGTGCCCAGCACAGGGCAACTCAATTAGGGCGCTAAGGGGACACTGTAACCCACTTTTGGTTTGGTGGGTTATGTGTTTTATGAATTTTAGTATATACTAATAACTTGTTATTATAGATACAGTACCCTTGATAAGAACATTTTAGACGCCGCGGTCTTATTGTCGCCCTTTCACCACCCAGTCCCTTCTCTCTCTCTTCATATGCTTTGTACCTCTAAAGCGACTTTCGATCTTTCAATATTCACCGTAAAGACGTAACTGGCGATTTTCGGTCCAGTCGTTGCGGAAACGACGACGATAAGCCGCAAAGCGGTGCAACTTTAAGCAGAGAACACTGAATCCTGGGAGAACCCACGTGGGAGGATGGAAATAGTCGCAAAGGAACACTTGGCCTAGCACATTCCTGTAGCAACAAATCCTCTTTTAGTTTCTTTCTGCAGTGTCGAAGGGCGAGACTCTTAAAATAGCCGTAATTCGTGAATCCTGTTAGGAGTTCCCGCCATTTGCGTGGCTTGCAGCCGGTTTGATCTCGGCTGAACTTCCCTCTGCCCAATTAGCGACTGACATTTACTGGAAAGTACTCGACGACACACGTGTTTTGCACGAAAGTGTCTGTGAGATAACACACTTCTGATATTGCAACAAAGGGCGACCCGCACCCCCGCGGCGAAGGAATTCCCGAAATTTGAATTCAACTGGAATGACACAGTGGATTCTCGACGGAACTTTAACCAATTTACGTTTGAAGCTTTAATGTCTGGTTACTGTAGTGATAAGTCAAGAAGGGAAAGGCGAGGTGCCTATGGAATTTCAATCACAGTTGTTCAAGCATTGTTGCTTTAGATGTTCTTTACCGAAGAAGAAGTTAAATCTCGATTGCAAAGTGGACACAAAGAAACTAATTCGGTATTTCATACGTTTCTTATACACTGTGTAGTGGAGGGTTTTCCAGGGATTTTATATCTTTCACTAGAATGTTTATAAAAACTTAAAGTCATCAATTCCGATTTGAAAGTGGGTGCAACTGCACGTAGGCAGAGTGTATGCTCTTTAGAAGCTTAGATAACTGCTTCCAAGTGCACATTTATGCCAAACAGTCGCTCTTTCGTCGACAAACCGAGATAAACAAAGTGGCAATCTCTAAACTGCAAAATGTATTTTCCTGCTCACAACATTCCGAACCTTTGAAATCAAGAGTGTATTATTGTAAACGGGTGCGGTAGAAAAGATTACTTGTCTGCGTTGGAGTTGCTCATTGGAATTAAATTATGAGTTGTTTATGTAAAATAAATAATTCTAAAGTTGTGAGCTTTTTTTTAAAGTTCTCAATGCAATTCTAATCGTTTTGCATGTGTTGGTTCTTGCTTGCGTTCCTCTCATCTCCGGAGAAGTGTTCCTTCTCTATTTTCCCTCCCGAACCGCCCCTTCCTATTGACTTTCCGTGGGTTTTCTTTCTCCGCGAACAGTGCTCCTAGTTCCGGTTTCTCACACATTTCGCCTGTTTGGGAGAGGGCTACTAAGCGCCCGGTTAATCTGCACTTGACGAGGATTATTTGGTTTTTGGCGGCAGTTCAAGCGCCGGCAGGCAAACAGCAGACGCAACGGCCACGCGCCACTGCGGAAGCTGCGTTGCGGCGGGGCGTCTTCTGGATTCAAGTCTGTTTGGCAATTCTTATCATCATGAAACCCCGGCATTTTCTTTTCACAAAATTTTAACGAATAAACGCCTTTAAATAGCATCGATGTTGGTTTTACATTCAAAATCGTTTGTTAAATAAGTTGTTACATCCCTTCAATGGTGTTAAACAGATAACTATATAGTTGGAAAATAATATAGATTTGATTGCAAAAATACTGAAACAAATTTTATGTAAACCTCATTTTTGAGAGGATTTGAACTGTTATTGTAGGTTCTTCGTAGAAGTGTGAATCTTACCCGAAAATTTGGGGAAGCAGCCTAAATACCGAACTCTACTCTTCTAATGCTTTGCATGTGTCGTAGTATCTGGCCAGTCTGCTGTTTGCTCCCCGGTAGTTGCATAACAGCGGCGCGCAGCTACCCGTAAACAACGAACTTCTCTTATAAGCGAGTGGCGACTGTCGGCCGACTGTGCGCAGGAGGCTGTCGAGCCGCGTGCACCCGTACGGGGGACATTTGCACTCGGGGGAAGGGACGAGGAACAGAAGAAATAAGCAAAGGTGAGGGTCCTGCTTCACCACCACACCCTCCATGTATGCGTGAATAAATGTGAATGTACGTGTGGCTGTATGAAAACGCGGATGTTTGTAACATCTATGTAATTTATCTTCTTATTTAGAGAACATTTATTTTAGGCAACGATCACCAACAGAACATCCACGTCAATTTCCCCTGAAAACGTGACTGACTGGTGCAAACAGTTTAAATTTGATTAAACGTATTTTCAACATAACCCTCTCTTGTCAAAATAGGTTATTTGGGGATGTTTTTTCCGTGGGGATATCCAACCCGTAGTTTACATAGAGGCTGGACACTCAGTGGGACACCGGAACAGCTGTTGCATCAGCCGTGCGCTTTTGGTATTCTTAAACTACCATGGTTGGATACTTGTGAATCGTTTTTCTCTCTCAGAGAGTTAAGGATTTTAGAATTGAAAACTAGTAAACATATTTTCACTGAAAAGGCGATTGTTGGTGTTGTATTCTATTCTTGACAATCGTCTAAAATTCTGCGAATAGTTCATGACAGAGTAGGTAATTTCGGGAATCCTTGACCTTAATGTTACTGCGTGTTTCCACAGAGAAAGAAAAAGAAATGTTTAATAGTTAAGCTCAATTTGCACAGAGAAATACTCTGTTTGCAATTACAATTCAATTTCGTATGGCAAAAGTTAGCAGGATCTAGTTTAAATTACAGCAAAGAATGGAAAACAGGTGAGTCAAGCTGAAAAGAAAAGTAGCGATTTATCCGTCAAACTACTATTTTAAGGGATGATCACCATTCTATCAAACGAAACCGTCTTGGGTTAGTAAAGACGAACAGAAAACGCAGCGGTTACATATATGAGCTATTTGTTTTTCTTGGGATATATAAACGCATGGTTCAACTAAAGTTTGCTACCTTCTACTTGGCATATACCGTTGGCGTAAATATTATTTTCAAGCAAACCTTCGAATAGATTCACCAAAAGAATGACTGATGTATTCACAATAAGTGTATGACATTAGGACTGGTGAAATATGGTTTCCATCTTATTTGTCTGAAGTTTAGTACTGTTCGTGCATTTTCTAATATGTGAGCCACAGTAACTTTCATTTTGTTTCGATTGTGCGCTGTATTCGTATGTAACCCGAACATTGTTCTTAAAGGATACATAGCGGCTTTTATTACATGCGTTAGGCAATGTTTTTGAAGTCTGCCAATCGTTTTGATCTTCAGTTCTCCGTTTCTTAGTAATTACGCTTTTCTGCAAGGCTCGTCGTCACGAAGACTTATTGTAGGCGTCAATCAGCCGTTTTCCATGACCTTTCCGTCTAATTCCCGTGCAGCTTTTATGATGTGTGATCCGTGTTCAGGGTTCAGTGAAAGCTCCAATTGCTCCTAATTGGAAAGATGCCTTCTTTCCTGAATATTCGATGAAACACCAAAACGTCTATTTGTGACGCGAAATGTCACCCAAACGGGTAATTTCAAATCTTCTGCTGCTAGAAAGCCACAATTACCTGGGTACAATGCGGTCAGAGCATAGGACAGGGTACTTGGAATGTACGCTTCGAAAGAAGGGGGAAATCATGCAACCAATCATTCCACTTTTGAAAACCTCAGGGATGTTCCGAATTATGTGGATAACGCGAAAAAAGTGACAACACATTGTAAGTTTTAAACTATTTTTTTTAGATTTTGGGTAAGCCCGAAGAAAATACATTTGCATTCGCAGCGTGGGATGTTGCATCCAACTTTTATTTTACTTACCAAACTCACCCATAGCCATGATCAATCTTTAAAAGTTTAATCCAATGCTGGGCTCAAATAGAGTCATTATGATTCTAACTAACGTTTGTATGTCAAAATTAGTAAAATACAGTAAATGAATGTTTGGCAGGGGTTTGGGTGTTTAGCAGGTTTTTTTCCACAACCTACTTGCCTTGGGACCGAATTGCGCCCTAATGTATGCCAATTCGCAGGAGATCGCTAATTAACGACCTGTACTGTCATTGAGACTTATCATCAGCCCTGCAGCCGATATCTCCGGAATGCCAGCTATCGTCGCATCCATCTCCTCGTCATCTTCGGCCTTCACATGTCGCCATGACCTCCCAGTATCTCCACCATGTGGCCCTATAACTGTTGCCCACACGATTCCCCTGTTCTTCAACACACCTTTGATTTATTCACAAGTTTTAGTTGTCATCAATTGTAATTGTTTTTTCAACATGGAAAATGAGATCATCGTTAGCAATCAAACTTAGAAGCTGTGAATTGTGTTTATCGGTCTTTCACTTCCACAGCGCACATTTTCTACTGAAAACTTCAATGCGTTAAAATATTTAAAACTTTTTTTTTGCTTTTTGTGTGTGCATCAATGGAAGGCAGATAAACTAAAGAATTATGCGTAAAGGATTAGAAAAACTTCCATTGATGCACTCACATCCTCGGCATATCCTTGTTTCTCTCTCGCTCTCGCACTCGCTCTCTCGCTCACTCGCTCTCGCTCTCGTCTCTCTCGCTGTCATTCTCGCTCTCGCTCTCTCTTTCGCTCGCTCTCTCTCTCTCGCTCTCTCGCTCTCTCCCCTCTCTCTCTCTCTCTCTCTCGCTCTCTCTCTCGCTCTCTTTCTCTCGCTCTCTCTCGCTCTCACTCCCTCTCCTCTCTCGCTCTCTCTCACACTCACACTCGCTCTCTCTCTCTCTCTCTCGCTCTCTCTCTCGCTCTCTTTCTCTCTCTCGCTTTCGCGCGCTCTCTCTCTCTTCCCCTCTCTCTTCCTCTTCTTCTTCTTCTTCTCTCTTTCTCTCTGTCTCTCTCTCTCTCTTTTCCTCTCTCTCTCTCTGTCTTTCTTCTTCCACCACAACACATTGAGCATCTTTCCCATGTTATTCTCTACAAAAACTGTACAGAGAAGTTCATTAGCACAAAAGTTATCGCGGTGGCAGTGTCGGCTGGGGGGGGGGGGGGGCTGTGCGCTTAGAAGCACTTGCGGTGGACGATGGAGGGGCCGGACTCGTCGTACTCCTGCTTGGAGATCCACATCTGCTGGAAGGTGGAGAGAGAGGCAAGGATGGATCCTCCGATCCAGACGGAGTACTTGCGCTCGGGGGGAGCGATGATCTTGATCTTCATGGTGCTAAATAAGAGTTGCACTTGGACTCAGACAAGAGGTTACCTGGGGGCGAGGGCGGTGATCTCCTTCTGCATGCGGTCAGCGATTCCAGGGTACATGGTGGTTCCTCCGGACAGGACGGTGTTGGCGTACAGGTCCTTACGGATGTCAATGTCGCACTTCATGATGGAGTTGTAGGTGGACTCGTGGATTCCAGCAGACTCCATACCCAGGAAGGAAGGCTAAAAAGGCACATGAGAATGGGAAAGGGGGAAAGTCACCTGGAACATGGCCTCGGGGCAACGGAAGCGCTCGTTTCCGACGGTGATGACCTGTCCGTCAGGGAGTTCGTAGCTCTTCTCGAGGGAGGAGGAGGAGGCGGCGGTGGCCATCTCCTGCTCAAAGTCGAGGGCGACGTAGCAGAGCTTCTCCTTGATGTCGCGGACAATCTCACGCTCGGCTGAAAGTGGTTGTTCCTGGGTGAAATTCAGCAAAAGGCTTACCGGTGGTGGTGAAGGAGTAACCACGCTCAGTGAGGATCTTCATGAGGTAGTCAGTCAGGTCACGGCCAGCCAGGTCGAGACGGAGGATGGCGTGGGGCAGGGCGTAACCCTCGTAGATGGGGACGGTGTGGGTGACTCCATCTCCAGAGTCGAGGACGACTCCGGTGGTACGTCCGGAGGCGTAGAGGGAGAGCACGGCCTGGATGGCGACGTACATGGCGGGGGCGTTGAAGGTCTCGAACATGATCTGAACAAGTATTACGGTAAGAGGAATCATCAGAAGCTCACCTGGGTCATCTTCTCACGGTTAGCCTTGGGGTTGAGGGGGGCCTCAGTGAGCAGGACGGGGTGCTCCTCGGGGGCAACGCGGAGCTCGTTGTAGAAGGTGTGGTGCCAGATCTTCTCCATATCGTCCCAGTTGGTCACGATTCCGTGCTCAATGGGGTACTTGAGGGTGAGGATACCTGAAAGAGTCAACTGACTGATGTAACTGAGAAGGAGAAAAGAAATGGAGAAATCACTCACCCCTCTTGGACTGGGCCTCGTCTCCGACGTACGAGTCCTTCTGTCCCATACCGACCATGACTCCCTGGTGACGAGGGCGTCCGACGATCGAGGGGAACACGGCGCGGGGAGCGTCGTCTCCGGCGAATCCGGCCTTGCACATTCCGGAGCCATTGTCAACCACAAGAGCGGCAACCTCGTCGTCACACATTTTGGATGTTTGTGCTGAAAGAAGCTGCTTAGAGAAAGTCAGAAGGCAATTGAAGTGCGAAGTAAATTGAAAGAAAACAAAGGAAAGAGACGACCAGAGTGGAGGGAGCGGGCGGAGAGTTCTGGGAAAGCGAAGGTGTTTCGAGCACTCGAGCTGGAGAGCGCCCACCCTGGTGTGTAAACTAAAGAGGGCGGGGGCGACCGAGGAAGTTGCCGCTGTAAACCGCGAGGCATTGGCCCTGGGAAGGAAACAACGGCTAATTGTGGCCTGAGCTAGGAATGGGGAGCGCTTTGGTTTAAATCCCGCCCCTTTTGTCCGCCCACTGGATGACTCAGACATAAACTGTACACGAAGGGGAGGATGCGTGACTGACGCCGATTCCGGAAGTGAATCAGATGCTTTACGTTTACATTGTTGTTAAGAATTTGCAGATGAGTCATATTCCATGGATTTCCGCGGGCATTTGTTTACTTTTTACGACTATGATTTAGCGGAACAAAAAGACAAAGTAACTAAGGCTTGATTCATTGTTAAAGACTCTGCAAACAAAAATGTCACTAGTTATAAAATATTGGAGAACTTACAGAATAAAATTAGAAGATAACTAATTAAGGAAGAAACTTTTGAGGCTAAAGTGTGTCTGACTCTGAGAACTCTACGCTGATGGCGGACATCCGTTGTCCCCGCGAATGAACACATTTCCCGCCTTTTCGGGGATTCAAATTCAAACAAACGCAACTCGTCCAAGTTCTCATTTTCTGTTACAGGTTTTTCCAACAAAAAAGTATTTCTTTCATATCAAACTCAAACTGTTTTCTTGCATCCTAATGTTTAGAGAAAGAACTGAATTTTTTGAAAGCGCCAAGTTCTTTTGTTTGTTTATTTGCTAGCGAATGTAAAGTAGGTAAAATCTGGACTTTAAATCTAAACAATGATTTCGCCTGAATTTTTGGCTGCAAACCTAAGTCCAAGTGAGAGTGGCTGCGATGGAAGAACGGGATGGAGGCAAGTGAGAGGACGCGTAAGCGAGGATGATCCGGCGAGGACAGGCTGGCGATGGACAAATAGCTGTAGGAGGAGGAGGGACCGGCTGTGGCTGTCTAGGACCGCCGTCTTGGTACCGGGACCCCTGGTCGACTGCTTATGTGCGGTGGAAGGAAGGCGCCGCCCCCGGTGTGAGGGCGGCTGTTAGCGGAAAGGCGGGGGTGCCTTTCGCAGAACCCCCGAGTATCTTTAGCACACGTGTTTTTTCGGGGGGACGCCTGCCGACCGGAGAGATATTAAATACGGGGGAGGCGGACGGAGGGCACCAACAGCCGCCCTCGGAGCCAGGAATGCACCCATCAACAACCAACACAAGCAGCACCTGCGAAGAATAGCTGCTGTGTCGTAGGTTCACAAAGAAAGGCACCTCTTGGGTACTTTTCACGAAAACAAACAAAATGTTAAGGTTCTAAAGTCTTAGATTAGAGAATTTTTTGTTTCCGTCCATCACTTCCATTTTAGCAGCATTAAATCCTTTTCTTGCAGCGCTTAACTATGACTTTCCACAGTTCAAACTTTGAGCTGCCTGACGTGAAAGCGTAGGATCAACGACTTTGGTGATCTATCGCAGAAAGAGGGTATCCAATTGCTTGGGTGGGAGCGAAGTAAAGAATAGGATAGTTTGGCTGACTTTTATTTTTTAGTTTGTCATAAGCTTGAGCTGGAAACACAGCGGCTGTCATCATGAAATCCCCTAATTTCCAGCTAATCCGTGCTAAACAGCTCAAAATTCCGCGGCGACCGTTCTCTCGGAATCCCTCGAGAGAAACAAACAGTGCGTTTCTCGGAATCGGCCGTTCCTTTGTCGCTTCGCCGCCGTCAACGCTGAGTCAAGCGGCGCGTGCTTGTGAATCCGAATTCGATCGATAATGCATTCGAAACACAACCGCATATTTTGATGCTATCGACTGAAAACACACGTGAAACGGCCCTTTCGCTCTACTTAGCTCCGAAACACGCGCGGTCTTCAATTTCACTCCCTCGGCAAAACTCACAGAGTTACCTCAAACTACCGGTCGAATCGTAATTACAAAGTCTCTTTCATGGTATAATAATATTAAGACAACGCTTAAAACAAAGTAACCGCTGAAGTCAGCCAAAATGCTCCCCAGTTATCTGTAAACTCTTTTTGAATACTTAGATACATTAACTTTAGAGCCGTAATTATTTCAAACCAGAGGTTGTATCATGTTTAGGCTTTTTTTTCGATATTTCCAATACTTTCATATCCCTTTTATGGAGCTTCATTCCATTGCTGAGGATAATATTTGAATAGTACCTGCGCAAGAAAAGTCCCAATAAACAATTATTTAGTGGGCGAATCCACCCTGATCCGCTTTCCCTCGATTGAGAAAATGAGTCGTTTTTGTCCAATCGCCCGTCAATCTTCCCGTTCTCCCCGTAGGCTAATTGCGTCGCGAACTTTCCACTCTCCGCGCTGCTCGGCCTAAGGTCGGTCGGTCGCGCCATCTGTCTGCCCTTTTTGCCCTTCCCCCGTCCCCCTCGGCCACATATTTATGTTTAAAGCGCCCCGCCTCCCCACCACTCCCTCGCCCAGCCATTCCACCACTTGACCCCATCTGACAACCAGTCCCTCTTCTGGGAAAGTCGAGCCTGCCAATTCCATGATACCAGTTGGCTTGTTGCCAGTCGGCTGCCAGTCGCTTTTGTTGATCCACGGATCTTCTTTTTTGCGCCGTTGTTACGCATATCTCTGTTAAACAAAGCGCATGTGCCGCCCCGCCCCCTTCTCATTTGTTCTGCGGACTCGGCGCCGACAGCACGCGGCACTCGGCCTGCGGCTCCTCCCCCAGCCACCACCACCATCCCTTCTCCCGAAGCCATCGGACTACTGAAGCCGTTGTTCCTTCTTTCTTTGCTTTCACACACTCTCATGTTCTCTTGGATCTCATTTCAAAACACATTTGTAAGCAGCTTCTTTCAGCACAAACATCCAAAATGTGTGACGACGAGGTTGCCGCTCTTGTGGTTGACAATGGCTCCGGAATGTGCAAGGCCGGATTCGCCGGAGACGACGCTCCCCGCGCCGTGTTCCCCTCGATCGTCGGACGCCCTCGTCACCAGGGAGTCATGGTCGGTATGGGACAGAAGGACTCGTACGTCGGAGACGAGGCCCAGTCCAAGAGGGGTGAGTGATTTCTCCATTTCTTTTCTCCTTCTCAGTTACATCAGTCAGTTGACTCTTTCAGGTATCCTCACCCTCAAGTACCCCATTGAGCACGGAATCGTGACCAACTGGGACGATATGGAGAAGATCTGGCACCACACCTTCTACAACGAGCTCCGCGTTGCCCCCGAGGAGCACCCCGTCCTGCTCACTGAGGCCCCCCTCAACCCCAAGGCTAACCGTGAGAAGATGACCCAGGTGAGCTTCTGATGATTCCTCTTACCGTAATACTTGTTCAGATCATGTTCGAGACCTTCAACGCCCCCGCCATGTACGTCGCCATCCAGGCCGTGCTCTCCCTCTACGCCTCCGGACGTACCACCGGAGTCGTCCTCGACTCTGGAGATGGAGTCACCCACACCGTCCCCATCTACGAGGGTTACGCCCTGCCCCACGCCATCCTCCGTCTCGACCTGGCTGGCCGTGACCTGACTGACTACCTCATGAAGATCCTCACTGAGCGTGGTTACTCCTTCACCACCACCGGTAAGCCTTTTGCTGAATTTCACCCAGGAACAACCACTTTCAGCCGAGCGTGAGATTGTCCGCGACATCAAGGAGAAGCTCTGCTACGTCGCCCTCGACTTTGAGCAGGAGATGGCCACCGCCGCCTCCTCCTCCTCCCTCGAGAAGAGCTACGAACTCCCTGACGGACAGGTCATCACCGTCGGAAACGAGCGCTTCCGTTGCCCCGAGGCCATGTTCCAGGTGACTTTCCCCCTTTCCCATTCTCATGTGCCTTTTTAGCCTTCCTTCCTGGGTATGGAGTCTGCTGGAATCCACGAGTCCACCTACAACTCCATCATGAAGTGCGACATTGACATCCGTAAGGACCTGTACGCCAACACCGTCCTGTCCGGAGGAACCACCATGTACCCTGGAATCGCTGACCGCATGCAGAAGGAGATCACCGCCCTCGCCCCCAGGTAACCTCTTGTCTGAGTCCAAGTGCAACTCTTATTTAGCACCATGAAGATCAAGATCATCGCTCCCCCCGAGCGCAAGTACTCCGTCTGGATCGGAGGATCCATCCTTGCCTCTCTCTCCACCTTCCAGCAGATGTGGATCTCCAAGCAGGAGTACGACGAGTCCGGCCCCTCCATCGTCCACCGCAAGTGCTTCTAAGCGCACAGCCCTCCCCCACAGCCGACACTGCCATTCGAATAAATTTCTTGTGCTCACTTCAGTCTTATGATTTGGGAAATCTTCTGACCAGGGTTACACTGAAGTTAAAAAAAACAAATTTGCCTGAAAATGTATCGCCGGCTTATTACAGTATGCTTTGGAATTAAGCGAAAATTTCATTTTTTTTTTCGTTTTGTTCAACTACTTTCTGGTGTCTGATCTCTCCTCCCAGTTCCCAGAACCATCTAATCCTGCTGTAGTGTGTTTGACATTTGCCCTCGGCGGAGGCGGTGGCTGTCAGCTGGCCGCCGCCCCCTCTCGCCTACACTTTGCATCGCGGTGGAAATAGCCAAACAGAAAACATTACGATTATGTTTTCACACCAATCGTCTTCCAAGAAACAGGGAAAGGGAAAACAAATTCGGAGAAAATAGATGATGCGGGGGAATGGACAAATGGGGATAGGAAATGGAACAAAGAAATTAAAGAAGGCATTCACAACACACACACACACACACACACACACACACACACACACACACACTCTGTCTCTTCGAGTTTGTTTAAATCCGTCTCTCTTTCGTCTTTGTCTGTTCCGTTAATTGTATTTCTAGATATCCTAAGTGTTTCAGTCAGCCCCGTTCCCTTTCTCGAGTGCGTATCATCCGATTGTCAGCGATTAGTCTAGCGATTTGAATTTTGGCGGGAATTTACGTTTGGCGGCCTCTCCAAAGGGCGCCCTTTTTGAAAAGGCCAAGAGATGAGACAAATGCGAATAACCGAAAGAAGTCTCCGTTCCTCCTTTGATCCTCCGCGCAGCCGGTATATCCTCCCAAGTCTTCGCCATGTGTTTGTGAGTGGGTCGAATGCGCCGGCTGCAACGAACCGCTTTACGGCGGCTCCGCGATCATTACACAACGCGAGCAGCGCCTACCGACAGCCACACTGAATGAAGCGCTTCATTAGCGTACGGGGGACAACAAAGTGCCAGAGGAGATCAAACGAGGGTATTGAAGAGTATGCCAGAAGGAACCAATTCCTCGAGGCGCTCACGGGAGTAGGGGTCCATGGTGTCCTGGATACGGTAGAGACGGTGGCGCTTCTCATTGAAGGTCAGGTTGGGGTTCTGGTGGATCATTGCGATGCGGACGAGATGAGACTGCAGGGGCCGACGGAGCTGGTGGATGGCATCCTGAAGATGGAATAAAGGAGAAGGAAGTGTTGATAAAAGGAAGCGGATTATGTGAACTGTCAGAAAAAAAAAGAAATTGGGAAAAGAGATGAGAATAAATTGAGCATGAGATTTATAGATTGGCGAAATGGAAGCAATCAAGGATTGAAACGAATATATAGTTGTTGCCAATCCTAGTTCTCGGAAAAATTCTAATTTGTGCCAAAATTATGATGTCGAAGATAGAATTTCTAACTTCGACATCATAATTTTGGCACGAATTAGCATTTTTCCAAGAACTAGGATTGGCGAGAGGTATAGTTATAGCCAAAATGAAATCAGCGGGCATATTTTTGCATTTTATGCCCAGTCCCGTAGGGACTGGGCAATTTGGGCTGAGGGGTGGGATTTTAATTAGAATACCTATATCTCGTCATTCAACATTGTCTCTTACATTGCGTATCTTATTTCCGCTGCACTATGGCACATAGTCTATGGGTCGTTTTGGCATGATTCCAGTTTGGCGAAAACTATAGTGAGAATCACGGAGTGTTGAGACAAAATAAAGAGAAGGAAGATATGAGAACAAGAAATAACATAGAGATAGCTAGGAAAACATATTGTGTACAAAGTAGGCTGAATGCAAGTGATAGAAAGAGAAAGAGAGACAGAGAGAGAGAGAGAGAGAGAGAGAGAGAGGGGGGGGGGGGGGGAAGCAATTTCACCGGAAGCCCCGGGCCCCTTATATAAGCAATTCTTAGTTTTAGTCCGACCGAGACTCCTTTCTATCCTAATTTGACACCCCCCGCTCCCTGAGTTAGAAGAGGTGGGAGTTATACCTTCCTATCTTCGGCGAGACCGATTCCTAGGAATGTATGTTGTAATATGTAATTGATATCTCAAGGAATAAATGATATATATGGTATATGAGAGAGAGATATTGTTTTCCATCTCACCCTTAAGATTTCCATCCGTCGGTGTTCCTCCTCTTTGAATCCCTTCACCCACTGAAGATGTTCCATTTTGGATTCGACGTCCAAAGCAGCAACAGTCTGAACCGAGTTTTTTTAAAATTTGAGATCATAGTTGACTTTCGGCGTCTCCGAATTTTCATACTCTACCTGATGACAAATGTTTGATACAGGCGGATGTTTTTATTTTTTCCAATTGGTAATTCTACAGTAATCCGTACCTTATCGATTTCTTTGAATGTTTCGTCCATTGTCCGTTCTCCACTGTTTTGCAGAATGTTCTAAATGCTCAATTAACTCATCCTACGCGATGCCAACCTCTATGACTTCTGTGGCCATCGTGTCACAGAAAGAGAATCCCACGGCGATGGAAGCGAAGAGGAGTAAGCAGAGCATCTGAGGTTAAGAGGGCAGCCGAGGTGGCTTTTAAAGCCACGGCGGACCACAAATAGGCAGAGGAGACACTATTTGTCCAGAAGAAAACGCACTAAAGCTCACGATTTTCAAGCTTTCCGGGAGACTAGCCACCGTGTTTCCCCAGAAAAATATGACTATTTATAATCATTTACAGAGACACAACCTAGAACGGTCGTCATCACAGGAATAAATAACAGGGCTGGAAGAAGAGTAACCCGTAAACTAGGAAATATGACCCACAAACACGGCCTACATAGCTAAGGATGGGTTTCAATTGAAATGGACTCATCTTGAGTTGAAAGGGGAATTTAAATGACTAGAATAAGATTTTGATCTTGTAGGATTGCGTGACCGGGGCGTTGGGTTTCCTGATCGTCAGTAGGTGGAAGTCGCGGTCGTAGATGAACTGCAGCTTGCGCGTAGGGTCGGAAGCACGGATGATCTGAAAGAAACGGTACCATATATCGCGTTCTTATACGACTTACCGTAATCTCTCTAGGCTCCACGGGCACTCCGCGCACTTCGATCTTCTCCACCCAGTTCTGGGCTTCGAACTGACCCTCACCGACCGGATCTCCCATGATCACGGATTGAGTGGCCGAGACGCTCCTGAATCCAGCAGTTACATTATATTTAGATGGATGTCACTTGTATTGGAAGGTAGCAGCCGCAAACTTCTTCTGTTTGTAGTCGTGAGTGGCTCCGTCGTCGATGTATACCTGTCCTGCGGCGTTTCCACGAGCATCCAAGGCGATAAACATTGTGAATGGGTCCTAAGCGAAAATAAATAAAGGAATTTTAGAAAAAAACTTACGTCTTGCATGAGCTTAGACGCCCTGCGCACCCTCTGCCAGGTGGGGACGATGCTTCCTCCTCGCTGGAACACTGGGACACTGGTGATTGGGGCATCCACGTAGACGGAGCCGGATTTCACCTCCTTTCCACTCTCCCACTCGAACCAACGGGTACGCTGCAAAACAAAAATAACTAAAAAGACAAAAGGAATGACTCACTCCATCGCTGCCCTGAGGCAGTCTGACGTGAACATTGTAGGTGTCCTTCTCTACGACCGGTCGCACCAGGAGGGCATCTCCCAGCATCCACTGCTTCTCCTCCGTGAAGAATTCCTCCTCCTCCGGGAACTCGTACCAAATCGGCCGCATCGGGGGTTCTCCGGTGAGGGAATGCTCACGGAAGAGGGTGTACCACAAAGGAAGGAGCTTGTAACGACGGCGGATGGCTTCGCGGATGGCCAGACGGGTGGCTTCGGAGAAGAGCCAGGGCTC
Organism: Oscheius sp. G VE-2021; assembly: GCA_022343465.1. Lineage (NCBI taxonomy): Eukaryota > Metazoa > Nematoda > Chromadorea > Rhabditida > Rhabditidae > Oscheius > Oscheius sp. G VE-2021. The sequence goes on from JAJQXH010000058.1 coordinate 1,805,630, forward strand.
CCTTCTCTTGGTGTCGATGTGGGCATGCGCAATGAAAAATAAAATTGAGAAAGAAAGTGGAAATAACGAACCGGAAGAAAGGTTGGAAGGCACCCGCCTGGTACCAACGGGTCAGCAGTTGCTCGTCTGGATTTCCGAAGAAACCACCAACATCAGCACCTGAAATACCGGAAATATTTTAATCAAGTGGGCCCCGTACCGACAAAAACGTTTCCAGCGACCGAAAGGGAGAGGATCATGGGGGCTGCGATGGCAAGGTGTCCCCAGTCTGCGGTGTTATCTCCGGTCCAGATGGCAGCAGTCCTCTGCGTTCCCACGAAGCCAGACCTAAAACCCCTTTTCTCAGAAAATCTAGGAGATACCTGGTGAGAATGAATGGGCGGTCCCTCCCTTCCGTCCGCTGCAGCTGTCCTTCGAAGGTGGCCGAGTGGTAAAACATTCCGTACATGTTGTGCACCTCGCGGTGCTCGATTCCTCCGTAGTGGAGGGCGTCCTTGTCCATTGTGATTTCGGGTCCACTGAACACCGAAGGCTCGTTCATGTCGTTCCAAGTGAACAGATCGGGGGTCGAGCCAATGTAACGGTCGAACTTGAACTGCGCAGCCCAGTATTTGCGAGTCTGGAAACCATTTTTAAAGAATTGAGGGAAACGGTACCTCAGGGTGGAGGAAGTCGAGGTACTCGCTGGCTCCCGGCCAACAGTGGCCTTCAAAGTCAGTCTGTCCATCCGATTTCTTTACGAACAATCCGAGATCCTTGGCATTCTTGTATACGTTGTACGAATCATCCTTCTTGATATGAGGATCGATGATTGTCACCATTTTGCGGCCCTTAAATTAATTTTAGCTGAAATTCCGGGCCGGGCGAAAGGTTTCCAACCTTGCTGGTGACATTGTCAATCATTTCTTTTGGATGGCCGAACTTGTGATGATCCCATGTGAAGTACTTCTTTCCGTCGGTGTGCTCAATGTCCAGCCACAGGACGTCCATAGGAATATCGTACTCGTCGAACTTGGCGTTCACCTGAAAATGCCATGAATAATTGAAGACGCGGAAGCTACTTACTTGAGCTACATCCTGTTCATCGTTGTAATTCCAGCGACACTGGTGGTAGGCGATTGAGAACAACGGGGGCAGGGGGGTCACTCCCGTGAGCTTAGCCAACTGTTTCTGGACGTTTCTGGGAGAAGGACCGGCAAAGACGAACAGATCCACGAGGCCAGTCTCTGATATGAAATGAGCATCGAAGCGAGGGACTGATTCTCCGGGGAGGACCTAGAATAGAAGATTCTGAGAAGGAAAGGAGCTAGATACCTTGTCGATCATAGAACGAATGACTCCGGTTTTCGCAGATGAGCTGGTGTCGATCCAGGTCTCAGCGGCATTCAGCCTGAAAAGGGAGCAGGTGGAAAATAAAAAAGAAAGTGTGTCACTTAGCCGACTGAAACAATAACAAAACACTAACCAAAGGGCGCCTGCAGTCCTGTTGCTGCGATGGGCGACAATGTAGGGAACGGCCACGTAGAGAGCCATGGGGTTGTCCAATTCATACTCGAAGACGTCGAGATTGTACAGTCTGAAAAAATACACTAAATTAATAAAAACAGAAACTACCTGTACGGATCCGTATTTCCGACGGTCGACTTAAGGGCGAAGGAATCCGCATGCTCAGGCAGACCGAAGGCGTGTTTGAATCCGACGAAGGATACATCCACCTAAAACGGAAGATAAATAAAAAAAGAAAAGGAGAGCATACTCCAACACTGCTGGATCCAAAGGGTTTGCTGTCTCTGAAACTCTTAAAAGTCTCCTCCCAAAAGCCCTCCGGGTACTCCTTTCCCTCTTCTTTCGCACGGTATTCTTCAACCTAAACGTTCTATTTATTAACTGCGAACACCCAAAATCCACCTTCAACTTCCCATCGCGGTTCATTTGGACAACAAGTTCATCGTAAGAGTTGTAGACATCCACGTAGAAGGGCCTGTGATTAATAACAACCTAAAGATACCACTTTACATAAACAATTGATGGGAATTTCACCTTTCCTCCATCGGCAGTGATCAGAATGGTTTTTCCTCCTTCTTTTAAAAGACCTTTGAAGGGTTTTTGCACTGGCTCTCCATCAAGGGCAAATGTGGGCACAAATCTCTTCCGAATAGCTCCTTCGGGCTCGTCAATCTGGATGCGAACGGTCGAATCCTGAGCAACTAAAATCTTTCAAATTTGACAAAACGAACCTCTAGTCCGAAAATTCGCAGGTCGAGAACATTCTCCGAGTTCTTAATTTGAGCCTTGAAAGTAGAACCGTCGTGGCTGATCGAATCGCCAAGAAGTTCATAGCCAGTGTTCGTCTAAAAAGGTTTAGACTTTAAAATCTATTTTCTTACCGTAATGGCCCTGTGGCGTTTGCAGAAGGCGGCCTGGTCACATGTTTTGAAGTCGTTCCTGTTGACGGCTAGAGTGACGGCGAGGAAACAAGCAAAGGAGACAAGTCGAACCCACATTCTGCTCACACGACCGTAGTCGCGGATCAGCAGCAGCGGTCTGGAATTACCGTAACGTTCTTTCGTATAAAATTAAACCATTTAGACAAAATTGAAATAAATTATATCGATTAAAGTTAAAAACCGAGCGAACGGCCCCCGGGAATAAATAAATGTCACGTCATGCTTGAACATTTCAAAGGACATGAGCGACCGCAATTGCGTACCAAGGGGCAATTAAATTGATACAGTTTTCTAAATTCGAAAACAACTATGGTTGACAATCAAAGTATGAGAAAGTTGTGAACTTAAGAATGTTATTTGGTTCAGCAGATGAGAGAGAGAGATGCTGCGAGTAACTCAGGGACAGGAACACTGGATTGAAACTTCGATATGTCTTTTTCTGTCATGTTTCTTCAGTAGGCACAACGTTTGATCCCTCCTTACAAAAGCGTAGCGGTGTGTGTTGGTTGGTTGGTTGGTTGGTTGGTAATGCGTGGGTTTGCGTGGCGTTGGGTGCGCTGCCTGGGTCTCTCATTTTCCCATGCTCTCTAACCGGTGCGTGGCCCTAATTTGACGGAGTTTTGGCGGAACGTGGCCGGTCGTACCCTTGGCGGGCGAAATTTGCCTAAATCGTTGGCCGGACCGGCCCTTCATTTCCTCCCGTTGGCGGTCACTTTGTGGTTGTGCGGTGCCGCAGGCACCGCCGTAGCTGCGGAGCAGCCATTTTTGCCGCGTAGCGGCCCCATTTTGTGCCGAAGGCGTCCATGAGGGGGCGAAGCCCCCGGCAGGCCGCGAAGCGGCCCTGTTTGCGCAGCAGGCGCCCATTGGCGTGTGTTATACCAATCAAAAGCTACTGATGTGCCGATTCCACACATGCCAGGAGTGAGGACCGCCGAAGGCGGGCCGTAACTCCTGGTCCCTCTTACAAAAGCGTAGCGGTGTCTATTGGTTCGAAATTTGCCTAAATCGTTGGCCGGACCGGCCGTTCATTTCCTCCCGTTGGCGGTCACTTTGTGGTTGTGCGGTGCCGGAGGCACCGTTGTGGCTGCGGAGCAGCCGTTTTGGCCGCGTAGCAACCCTTTTTTGGCGCCGCAGGCGCCCATGAGGGGGCGAAGCCCCCGAGAGGCCGCGAAGTGGCCCAAATGGCGCCGTGTTTAACATCAATCGAAAGCTACTGACGTACCGATTCCACACATGCCAGGAGTGTAGGACCGCCGAAGGCGGGCCGTAACTCCTGGTCCTCCTTAATACATTTGAGAAACGGTGTGTATATGTTTCTATCTTTGTAACTATTAGCATACCCTGTGCTCTCATTTCCCCCTATCTCTCTCCGTCTCTCGCCATTTCTCGATGGTTGTCTTGGAATTAACCTATTTTTGTGGCCGGCCATTTCCTCGCGGTTGGTGGGTAAATGCGGCTGGCGGTGCCGCAGGCGCCGTTTCGCGGCCGTAGGCTGCGTTCTGAGCGGCCGAAGGCCGCGAACATTGCGGCCGTAGGCCTCCTGCATGAATTTATAGTTTCCAATAAGTTTAGTATCAAACGAAAGCTACTGATGTGGCGATTCCACACATGCCAGGAGTGAGGACCGCCGAAGGCGGGACGTCACTCCTGGTTAATAATAATCAAATGCATAAAGCGGTGGATAAAGTTTGAGAAACGGTGTGTGTTTCTATCTAGGTTTGTTAGACGCGAAAATGCGCTGCCTGCGCTCTCTCATTTCCCCTTATCTCTCGCCGTCTCTCGATGGTTGTCTTAGAATTAGCCTATTTTAGTGGCCGGCGATTTCTTCGCGGTTAGTGGGCAAATGCGGCTGGCGGTGCCGCAAGGACCGTTTCGCGGCCGTAGGCCGCGCACTTAACGGCCGAAGGCTGCGAACACTGCGGCCGCAGGCCGCCGGTTTGAAATTGCCTATTCCAATAAGTTTAGTATCAAACGAAAGCTACTGATGTGGCGATTCCACACATGCCAGGAGTGAGGACCGCCGAAGGCGGGCCGTCACTCCTGGTTAAAAATAATCAAATGCATAAAGCGGTGGATAAAGTTTCCGAATCAGAATAAACGTTACCTCACTCCCTCTCCTTTTCATTCGGCTGCGGAGATTCTTCGGGTTCGGTCGGTCCGATGGACCTCGAGAAGACCCAGCCGTCGTTGTCTTCTCCTCCCTCGGTGGACGACGAAAGCACCCCCTCAATCAGCGAACTCTGTAAGTTTCCTTCTGAAACGAAGTCACTGTTCTCTTTTCCGACCGCAAAGACGATCGCCCCACCCTCGACGTTCGGGAGTTGTTCAAAAAGCAAGAAAATTCCCCAGTTAGAGCCTTGTAAAATTTCTTTCCGGATAATATTATGGATATTTAAAGACAGTCCCAACCTGCCCTTGTACAACGAAAACCTAAGGACAAACCGGTCCTCGACCAGCAACTCTTCGATAAGCACTACGGCTACAGGAGGGTGGATCTGTCTCTTGGAAGAAGGGTCCGATGGCACTTCAAACAGGCACAGATTTCTGATTCTTCTAAGAATCATTCTCTAGGTTGGCAAATGGAAGAGGAAGGACTGGCTTCGATTCCTGGCCAGTCGAGTGCCCATTGTGCAGTGGCTTCGACGGTACCGATGGAAGGAGTGGATTGTATCTGATGTCATAGGAGCTCTCATGTGCTGCATCATGAGTGTACCCCAGGGCCTGGCCTACGGGTACATGGTCGGAGTTCCTCCAAACTACGGCCTCATCACTGGCATATTTGGCCCTTTGATTTACGCAATGCTCGGGACTTCCAAACACACATCCCCTGGGTCCTTCGCCATCGTCTCTCTGATGGTAGGAAGCGCCGTTCACAAGTATGCCGGAGCGGAAAACATGATTAACAACACAGGTCTCTACATTAGATTAGAAGAAAGAGACAATCTTTTAGATGTGGAATTGACTACGGCATGTTGCAAGACAATTCGTCCAGAGACCACGGCGGCCGATGCGATTGAGGTGGCCACGGCACTCACCTTCATGATTGGAATCTGCCAAATCGTCTTCGGACTTCTCAACGTTGGACTTTTAGCAGTGTGGCTCTCAGACCACTTGGTACAGGGTAGGTCTCTCTTCCTGGAGGCTTAATTTGTGCAGGATTGACTTCTGGGGCCGCAGTTCACGTGCTCACATCACAGTTGAAATCATTCACAGGAATTAAAAGTCTGCCTCCGACAAACGAACCATTCGGATTGGTCCAGTTTTACTTTTGTTTCTTTTATAACGTAAGCACCCTGCGACCTACTAACTGCGACCTACTTCAGATAAAAGACACAGACTGCGGCTCACTAATTGTGGGATTGATATGCGTGGCATTGTTGCTCTTCTCTTCTTACTTCGTGGACCCAATTCTCAAAAAGTGGACTAACATCAAGTTTCCAATGGAGTTCCTGATTGTAAGTTAAAGCGCTTTCTGTAATTATTTTCCTAATTAAACTATTGAGGGAATAACTGAATCAGGATTTAGGTGTGCGGTTCTGTGTTGATCGTCTGGCTCTCTCAAGACACGAAATACCACATTGATGTTCCAACAGTCGGCCACGTTCGTTCTCTACAGTCACCATACAACCCTTCTTTAAGGTGGACGGTGGTCTCGCAATGCCAACTTTTCCTCCGATGCGAAAGGCGGGTGACCTCGTGGGCGATGCCATCACCACGGCTGTCATTTCCTTCGTCATCCACATTTCATTGGCCAAAATGATCGCAAAAAAACTAAACTACGAAATAGATGCCAATCAGGAGTGGTTTGCTCTGGGAACCATGCACAGCGTCTCTTCTGCCTTTGGTTGCTTCGCTGGAGGATCCAGTCTCGGGAGATCCATGACACAGGTTGGTCACCCTTTCACCCAATCAAACCTCACTTCAAGGTTAAATTTGGTACTAAAACCCAATTGTCAACGTTGGTTTGTGCTGTACTCATGATAGGCTGCGTGTATGGAGCAGCGACTTTGATCTACTACCTCCCGAAGGCAGTTCTGGCAGCCATTGTGGTTGTGGCCATGAAGGATCTCTACATCCAACTTTTTCGTTCTTTCGGTCTTTGGAAGGAGAGCGGAGTGGATTTTGTTAGTTCCTCGAGTTCCCCGTAACCCTTGATCTCCAGTTGATCTACATGACTACCCTCTTCTCCGTGATCCTCATCAGTGTCATGTATGGCCTCATCGTAGGTATCTGTTTTGCTCTCCTGTCGGTTGTTTTTCGCACACAATGGTATTCCAAACATGAACTTATTAGCAGGATTACTTTAGGGCCGAAAGTACATGCATGGGCAGAATTCCTGGAACTGCCGACTTTAAGGGATTGGGTCAGTACAAGAGCGCGGAAGAGATCCCTGGAATCAAAGTGTTCCGCTTCGACGCTCCCCTCTACTTTGCAAATGCGGAGTTATTCATCGAAAGAATGCACAAGGCGGTGGGAGTGAATCCACTTCAAGGTAGAACTTGATGTAGTCTGCTAATTACCGGAACCATTGCAGTGAGAGCATCTCTATCAGAAAAGGTGGAGGAAGAGACAAAGAAAAAGAAGAAAAAGGAGAAGGAAGCCGGAGGGAATGCGGAGGAAGCACAACCGTTGGAGGGAGAGAAAAGTGAGAAAATATTAATATCAGAAGGCTTTTTCTTTTAGCTGTGGCCATTCGAGTGATGAAGAACAACGTCATGACAGAGAAAGAGAAGAACAAGGAAGACGAGTCACAAGAACAGCTCTCGCACATCATCATCGGTAAGTGGGAGAGAGAAACAGAGACAGAAGCCATGCCAGACTGTTCCTCAATCCCTTATATCGATCTGATGGGAAAGGACGCGCTGTCCCAGGTCTTCACCGACTATGCCACAGTGGACATCACAGTCCTATTCTCCCATTGTAAAGGTTGGCCATCGACCAAAGGAATCAAACTTTAAAATTCAGTGGCCGTCAGGCAAATGTTTGAAACTACTGACTTTTACCAAAAAGTAGCAAAGAACCGAATGTTTGTCAGTTTGGACGACGCGGTGACCCAGGCACAAAGGGAGAGAGATCAGCAGAAAGAAGCAGTTACGACACTGGAGGCAAAGAGCGAACCGAAGGAGGGCAGAATGAAGTCAAAGCCACCAAAGGCCGCTCCTAATATGGTTGCTCCTGTGGCGCATTCACCTGCTCAGAAGACCATTGTGGAGAGACTGGCATCAGTGCCCCAGGAGACACAGAAGAGTCAAAGTAAGGAGAGCGCATTATGGAATAATTCTCTTTCAGTGGATCTCTCTCCCTCAATGACCGCTCACGGACTTGCGAAGGGAGAATCCTGGGAACGAATGAGGGAACAAAAGAGCCAGGACAGCATGGACAAAACACAATAGAAAGACAAAGGAAACTAAAATGTTTAATAAACGTATCATTTGACAGACCACTCGTTTTTTATTTATTATTAGCGTCATTAGTTTACATTGTTTGTATTTCACCTTACACGTCCCCAAATCTGAATACACCTGCGCTGGAAAATTCGTCCGACAAGCGGTCTTACTCTCTAAAAAAGCAATCTTGCTAGCAAAGTTTGGGATTTGAGAAAAAATGTTGTAAATGGAAACTTATAGTTGGATTATATTTAGACGCTGCTTCCATTGGCCCAATTTGTTCACGGATATCTCTTAGTAAAACCCCCAAAGGGCACATATGCACGCGACGTATATCCAAACACCGGATATTTTAGGTGTTGGGCAGGAAAAAAACGAGTTTAAAAAATGAAGGTGGATTCGTGAAGGCGGCTCGCTCTTCTTGATTACTTTGATCCCAACATCCTTGTCGGGTGAGAGAAGGGAGACGCCAACCTGTGCAGAGAATATCTAAAAACAATACATATGACTAGGGCGCGCTGGGGGGGGGGGGGGGGTGGGGAAGGGGCTGCGGCCCCCCAGACCCCCTGCGCGGACAACACTTTACAGGTTTCATTATATGTATCCAGGTCTTCAGAGTCGGCGGTGCTGGCTCGTGGCCATTAACTAAAAACAATTAACAACTAAATTTTAAAATAAAATTCTTTATTAGAATTTTTAAATGAATGCAAAAACAATTCCAAATTTGATCAATTTCGGTTCAGTGGTAACCGAAATAAAAAGTTCGGGGTGTTGATCCAAGTACTAACTGGCCCCAAAGGCCGCGAACAGACCGGCCGTAGGCCGCCTACTTGAAAATAACTTTTCCAGCAAGTGTAGTATCAAACAGAAGCTACTGATGTGCTGATCCCACACTTTGAAGGAGCGGAGGACCGCCGAAGGCGGGCCGTCACTTCTGGTCCCTCCTTACAAAAGCGTAGCGGTGTCTATTGGTTTGTTGGTAATGCGTGGGTTTGCGTGGCGTTGGGTGCGCTGCCTGGGTCTCTCATTTTCCCATGCTCTCTAACCGGTGCGTGGCCATAATTTGACGGAGTTTTGGCGGAACGTGGCCGGTTGTGCCCTTGGCGGGCGAAATTAGCCAAAATCGTTGGCCGGACCGGCCCTTCATTTCCTCCTATTGGCGGTCACTTTGTGGTTGTGCGGTGTCGCAGGCACCGTTGTGGCTGCGGCATTTGGTCAGCAGAATCGAGAGAAATTGGACTGAAGTCAACGGCAGCAATGTTCCCACTTTTCCATGGCGTTACCCTTCATCTGCGTGTGGTCTATGCCGACGTGGCCTTTTGCAGTGGATCAAACCTTCAGCTCTGCCCCTTAGTCGTCAGCTGTGGCCACTTTGAAAACCCGATGGATGGTGGCCCAAGTTAGGACGCCAGAGCGATCTTCATTTCCCCATGACGCCGATGTTACTTGCACGAGTTAGCACATAGTCCAGCTGGGCCAGGAGGTAGGGCAGTCGGCGGCACCTTCTCCTCAGGGGATAGACGTAAGGTTCCCCTCCAGGTAAATTGGTGACAGCGCAGCATTCGGAGCCACGTGGACGGGAGCAGCCCTTGGTAATCGAAGAAGCTTGGCTTTCGGTCACCGTTGTCCGCAGTGGAGGGAGCGACTTACTTAACCGACTTGGCCTGATGTCGTGTCTGACGCGTCTGTAGAGCCGCGAACTAAGCGGCCTGATCTCAGCAGAAAGCTTGATCGACATATGATCGAGATCCAGGCCGCAGAAAGTCCCAGCTGCTGCAGCCTTCGAACGGCTAAATCATAGATGTCGCCTGTTTCCGCAGACGCGGCGACAACCGTTCCTAGCCCAAGAGCCAAGGTCCCGCGAGCGCCTACTGTCCTGTCATCGTAGGCGTAGCGGTAGTCGCAAGCGGTAGCGTCCCTCAAGACCTTGATTTCACATCCCGAAGAAGGAATGGGAAGAGTCAAGAGACTGTCACAGAGGGGCGGTTACGTGGACGGGCACCAGCGTAGGTACTCGGACGTGGTAAACAGCTATGATGGAGTTCAAATAGAAAAAGGGTCTGCAGGAGTTATCGTCGATAGATCTAGTTACGACAGTTGAAACCATGATCAAACGACAAAAGTCTAATGTTACATTCCTGTTTCTGACACATGACTTCCGAACTTGCCGGTGGACTTGGTTAAGGCGTTACTTTTGGAAAAATTCGCTTAAAATCTTAAGCAACGGTACTGTGGATCGAAAGATCACTTGTGTCACAGGTAGGAGTATTCTGCCATCTGCCCTCACCTCCCCATTCATCTCTTTACCCCAGTCGCCAAGGCAATCGTCACAATTTCTGTGACGTGGGGATACAGTGGTCCATAATCATCGCCCATGTTGTGGTCATTGTTGAATTGGAGCCTAATGGTTGCCGCCCGCCGTATGCTAACTATGAGACCTTTAAAATAGTCGGACCTGATAAAAATATGTGATAACAGGTTATAACGGGCTGTCTTCTAAAAAGTCCAGTTTTCATGGTTTCATTTCTCGGTTGTTTGGTTGGGTCTGGTTGTATTGTTTCTGCTGAATTTCATGGACTGGGCACATAACGATCGGACCCCAGGCATTCATTTTTTTCTTTTTGCTTTTGATATATGTGATGAATTGAAAACAACAGAAAAATACGATTACTCGAAAACCAAGGCCCCTAAGCAGATTTTGAAATGGCCCCTTGAACTACTAATATATGGCCACCTTTTCCGGTATAGCTAGTTTTGTTTAATACGATTACTCGAAAACCAAGGCCCCTAACCAGATTTTGAAATGACCCCTTGAACTACTAATATATGGCCACCTTTTCCGGTATAGCTAGTTTTGTTTGGCCACACTGATGAAAATGCATTCCCATGTAAGACATGAATCTAATGTACGCTTACATTCTCCCACGCTTACATTCAAATTAAACGCGTACTTGGTTTCCGCAACCCCTAAGATGAATAGATGTCAGTTGTGGCGCTTGTTTGGTTTGATGTCTGCTTTATAGCTATAATAGCGTAGTGTACGGGCCGCACTTTATGACGCCGTTTGCCTCGATTTTCTGTCAGATGATAGTTCACTGAATTGTAAGACTTTTGGTTCTAAGAACTATATGCTGAAAATCAACTATTGATTTTCTGTGAAATTTCGAAACCTTTTTCCGTGAAAGTTTGACATATCCTAACTAGCTTCAAAACTTCCCTAAAATTCCAAAATAAATCAAGTGCGTTTGTGTATTGTAAATGTCTCAAATAACACAAGATGAAACTCACTGGCTCACTGGGCGAATTTCTAGAATGGCCGATAAAACAGGCCTGAAAAGCTAGGGAGAATTTTTTCTCGAAAACTAATAAAACAATTGATTACAAAACATTTTTTATTAAAAAGTATTCATTAATATGTCGCGCCGTTTTTACGAATTTCGCAACATTTCTTCACGCGCGCTTTGATAATCAATATTATCGATTTTTGCAATTTTCGCAACCAGTGAAGATTTTAAGCTGAATTCGAGTCTTGGGTTACTGTAAGGTGAACTCAGCACAAATAAAATACAAAGAAACCAAATGGTTCAAAAAACAATTTTTTGACAATTTTTGAATGATTTGTTTTGACAACCATACTTCAGAAAAAAATTCTATAATTTTTCATTGGGGTATTCAGGCTTTGATTTTGTATTGCAAAGTACGCAAACTAAATAGTCTATTTAAAATACACCAAAGCTAGAGGTAAATCCCTTCTCTAAAACACATTCAGTATCTCAAACGTGATTTTTCGAAATAACTCTATAGAGAATGGGCGAGTCGGGAACGTTACACATGTCAAAGGCGTGCCTTAAGGTGGCAAAACTACACTTTGAAACACAAAAAATCAGAACCCACCAGAAGAAAATAAAACAAGAAAAACGATTTTTACTAATGTGTCTGGCGTCTCCTACTTTTGCACACTCTCTCGCATGTCTCTTTTTCTTTTCCCTCTCCGACTTTTCCATACTCTCTCGTCTAAGTGTGATACCACCCAAACTTTCTCACCCAAGGGGGACTGGGACCACCCAAACTTTCTCACCCAGGGAGGACTGGGACCACCTGAACTTTCTAACCCAGGGGGACTGGGACCACCCAAACTTTCTCACCCAGGGGGGACTGTAACCACCTAAACTTTCTCACCCAGGGGGACTGGGACCACCCAAACTTTCTCACCCAGGGGGGACTGGGACCACCTGAACTTTCTCACCCAGGGGGGACTGTAACCACCTAAACTTTCTCACCCAGGGGGGACTGGGACCACCTAAGCTTCATCTAGGCGAGCACGGCGAGCGAAGCGAGCCGTGCTCGCCTAGTCACCAGAATACGCAGAAAGCGTCCTGAGATCTCTATCCCAGACCGATTTTTGACTTTCGCAAGTATATGGTGTTCAAATAACGCCACAGCCAGAGTTCCGTGGACAGGCATCAGCCATAAGTGGGCATGGTAGGAATAATGTGTCAAAAAGAAGGGCCCAGCAATTGGGTTGAACTCCATAAACGAACTCCCACTCACCAACCGTTTCTCTCCTTAGCCCCCAAGAACCAAGGTCCCGCGAGCACCTAGTTTTTGAATGACATCATCGTAGGTACACATACGTGGTGAGCAGCCACGATGGAATTCAACTAGCAAAAGGGCATGCAAAACAAAAGCCAAAGATTGGACACGGACATTAGTGTATGTTTTCCGATGTGGTCAGCAGCCACTATGTGTCGGTGCCGAAGAACGAAGGCTTGATCGGATTGGAGGCTAATCGGCCTACGCCTCCGGAAGAACGGACTAGAATGCCTGGGGTCCGATCGTTCTGCAACAACCGTTAGTGAGGGAGCACAGTCAGGACTTGCCGAGTGTCACACGACGCCTCCACTCGATGCAGTTCGTTGAAGGCGCAGGAAGATCCTTACAATATTAGCATGATTACTACACTGTTTATTTTCAGTACATTTTAGATAATTAATTGGATTTCTTTAGATTTGTGATCGGTCGCTGTGGAATCGAAACAACCCCTGTCCCTTCCTCTCGGCCGTCTTTATTTTCATAGATTTTTACCCATAAAGGCTTGTTATTATTGCGTATTTAAGACGTTCCAAGTGCCCTTCGTAGACCGCGAAGAAACGACAGTTTCTGATTAGTTTTACTTTATTTTTGTTTCATTTTCATACGCTGAAAATAGGGTTTATCCGACGGTTTGGTATATTCAAGGCAGAAAAAAAGCTCCGTTTGGATTTGTTTGGATTGGGGCGGATCCGAACCCTCGATGTTTGCTTGGCAGAGGGGCCGACCCAGAGCCATGCTTGACGTGTACACGCCTCATCTTTTTTATACACATCCAAAAATCTGAATACACGTCCGCTGGAAAATCCGTCCAACCATACCTGAAAATCAGTATTTCATTTTCGGGACGTCTAAAGTGACATGTAAAGTGAAAGTTTATAAAAAAATTATTTTAAACTTGGGACTTTATTCTTATTCCAGTTAGACAATATGGGACGGTTAAAATAATATAAGACGGCTATTCCAATTCTAGGACGTTAAAAATAGTTTGGACGGGTATATTTTTATGGGACTTTAATGTAGAAAAGAGTGCTTAGTTCTTAAGATTAAGTCTAACCCATATTTCCCTTTCCTGTAATAAACGACAATTTGGACTATGAAGTCAACTCTGGATTTTTATAATTTTCTCAATTTTCTCCCTTCCCTGAAAGATTCTTGCAGTGTTCGTGCGTTCGTGGAAATCCCTGAACGCAGCAGTTTTGTTTATCAGCCAGCGACCAGTTGCTGTTTCTGCCGTTCCCTTCCCCTCCCCTCTTCCCCACTTTTAAACTATACTTTTGGCTCTGAAAATGTTCAGTCGTAAGGTATCCATGAAAAATTACCCCATAGACTCAGGGGTAATCGTTTTCCTGAAAACTCGAAAAATCAAGATGCCCCTATACTTTTGGCGGGCAGTGTACTTGCTTCTTTAACCAATCGTTTGTATTTACCTCGTTCCTATTGTGGAACCGCCGGGTGCAAATTTTCCCCGCCGTTCACGTGATATTCACGGCCTTCACGTGCATTTATCGGGATGGCTGTCTCTTTCATTCTCTGAACCCTCCTTACACCTTCGGACGCCCCTTTTACACTACAATGCGTATTTTGTGTGTTCTTTCTCCTATCAGAGTCTCCCCTTTGCTCCTGGCAGGTCAACAACTACACCTTGTACTCCGCTCGGCCGAGATTGTACTTTGAACCCTGTTTATCAATCAGCGTCTCAGCTATCTCTCCCATCCTTTGTTTACCCATTTTCCCACTGTGTTTTTACGTTCCTATAATGCTAAATTGGCTTTTAAAGTCAATCCTTAATTACCGTAGCCCACGTATTGTGGATTTCAATAATAACTCTAACCCGGCTAATCACGCGCAGCGCGAAGCGCTGCGTGTGATTTGGATTGACTTGCCCCCTGTGTACGCGCGCAAAAACACAAAATCGCCCGCGATTCGTTCATTTTTAATATTTGCCGATTATAACTTATGGTCTAATCCAATAACAGCCTATGTGTAATATAACGTCATTTAACTACCTACTTTCATAGGTTTCCTATTTTAAAGAATTGTAAACAACGAAAAATATAACTTTCTCATTACGTCGTGGATAGAAATGACAATCTCTGACCATTTACAGAAAATTGCTTAGAAAACGATTAATCTCTGGTTAATTTATCAGTTTCGACGAATTTTGTTTCTCTTTTTTTAAATTCGTTTTTTTTAAAAATTATAGCACATGAAGTAATGTTACGGTAATTTTAAAAAAATGAAATTGTGTCCTTCGCACTCGTATTGCCAACCTCTGATAATCAGGGCTGGTTGCATCATGCTTAGGGCGAAGTTTCCCCAGAGACCAGTCCCAGAGATTCGTCCCGTTGACCTTCAAAGCGCACTTTGTCCTGCTCTTATCGTTTCTTCAGCCACCTCCGCAGGGCTTCCCCGATACGCTAGTTTTCATAGAAACCCCTCTACCGTTCGAAGGCGGTTTTCTACCGCTCAATAGTTTACAATAGTTCTAATCCTAGGAAAGGTCAATCCTAGGAAAGGTCAACGCTGCGAACTCTTTGATCGCATGTATTTATTCCCTTCCATCTTATCGCAAACATTTTCGTTCGTGACGGTTATTCTTCCACGGTGCGGCTGTACTCTCGGCCGTCGAACGTTTACTTGTAAGCTCCAACTGTACCATATTGTTCTTTACTGTTTTTGACAATTTTTCATTGTCGTTCCTAGTTTTTCATGCGCAATATCTGCATTTGGTTAGCCTTGGTTCAAAATAAAAGTAATTGTGAATGGCACTTGCAAGACTTATCATTTTGTTTTGCGCCTTTTCTGCCCAGTCAACGTCACTCTTGCCCCTCTCCTAGAATAGATAAGTCCCCCACTCTTGTCAAAGAAGTGGTATCCCCTGTTCTCCAGCTGATTGTGTCTTCGTCGATGATGATGCATCGGGATCCGCCCTTGGTTTTACACAAAACCGAAATTGGCCCTCCCCGGCCGGCTTCCGCCGGATCGTGCAGTGAACAGTTAGAGGCGCGATAGCAGTTGTTTTGCACTCTCTCTTTCTTGTCTATAAAAGGCGGTCTATACCAGTCGGCGCACAAAGCGACGACCGCCCCGATGCTGCAGCTGCAGTACTTCCACGAGAAATATGACCCGAGCAGTCGTATGTGAGCATCTCAATCTTTTCTCTCTCTCTCTCCTCATCCCCTAAGTATCCATTTTTTTCAGAGGGATGCATCAGTCGTTGGTTGTGAAGGCGCGCGTCGAAGACCTGGAGGCGACCGAGAGCGCCATTTTCAACCTGACCGAGTCCCTTGGCACCTTCTACGTTCAGGAAGACGTCTACTTCAATGTACCCCACGGCCACCTAAAACTGCGCATTATGCATCCAAACGTTGGCTTGTGGATTTTCGCCCAATTTCAATGTTTCAGAGATGTGGTCAGCTGATTTTCAACTCGTCGTCGAAGAGATCCGGCCACAAAATGAGCGAGTCGCAGGTCACAGAGGTCGAGGATGTGTACAACATCAGGGTGAGCTTTATGTTACTGTGAATCAAAACTTCTTCTTCCTCTGATCTCTCGCTCTGAATCATTTTGCCCCTTTCCTGCAAACTTAAATCTGTTTGATTCTAAATTAATTCAATGTCTAATTTCAGGCGACACTCGGCGCCGCCCTTGGAGAATTGGGGATGATCCGCAAAAAGCGCCGTCTATTCACCACCGAAGATGTACGCATCTATCTGGACGACGTGGACGAGATCGGACAGTTCATCGACGTGGCGGTGGGTCTATTTCTTTTGCCACATTCCGCTGCGGATCATGTGCTAACGCGTATTATGTGTGTTGGCATCGTCGCAAACAAGTGACAAACAACTATATCTCACCGCCAATCTCTGTATTTTCGCTCTCTTTTGTTTTCTGTTAATCTGTCCTGTGATGTTCACAGATTCTGCATTATAATTGCAAGACTGGGATAATGCTTGGGTTCAGGTGACCATGCCGAAGTCCGTTGACAGCGAGGCGTGTGCTGCCAGGGCGGCAGAGCTGAGGAAGCAGCTGCTGATCAATGAGAGGGATGTGGTGCCGGTGGCTTATCTGGACATGCTGATGCGAAACTGTTCTTTTGACGAGGAGGAGCCGAAGAGCGTCTCCGACAACGACGAATCGACGACCGAGAGCGACGCCTCCTCCTGAAAGACAATAAAACTAAGCCTCACGCTATCCTCGGGTGCCTCTTGCTACGTGTAGCCTTTGCCAACAGTAAAAACGATTGTATACAATAATAAATGCATTTTAATAGCCCTTCCTGTCTATAACATCCATCTCCCGGATAATTCCCTCTACCAGAGAGGCTCTTCTCGACTCAGTTGGCAATGCATTTCGGGCAGCACGTCGGTCTCCTCTTCCGTAAACGCGTAGGATCAACTGCCTTCCTCGGGAACGGACCTTAATCCAACGTTGTTGGCTAAGACACATAACGTTTACTAGTTAACTATTTGAGCGTTTCCAAGATTACATGTGCTGCAAAATATGCTAACTACACTTTTTAGTCTACTCTGAATTTACACTTTACCTCGTTCTGGGAACTTATAAGACAAGCACCAGCGTAATTCCTGAGAACCTCTTCCGATATTCCTCTTTAATTTGGTATATATTTGGTTTCGTTTTGAACTAACGCTTGATTGTTGGGAGCACCGTAATGTTCAGCGACCACTGAAACAACCTCAACTCGTTTGGATGTCGGAGAAATAGCCAACAGCTTAGGTAAGAAACCTCTGCACATCTGAAAAGAAAAATGAAGACTTTTGAAAATGGAAAACCTTTTGATCTGAAAGAAGGATTTCCAGGAGCACTTCTTCTGTCGCACGCGGTGTGCGTTTGTCCTGGAATAGGAAGTTCGCATTCAGAGGAAGATAGAGAGAAGCCCCGTACCGTAGCTGTTGGGCTGAGTTTTGTTAGAAGACTATTTATTATAGCATCGGCAAGTTTTCCAGATTGCTGCAGAAGTTGGTTTTTTGGCATAAAATCCAATGTGCATGACCGAAGAAGGCTGAGAGCAGTATTATAAACCTGGAACATTTTGTAAACTCATTCATACTTTCACATTTACGGAAAACAATGAATCCTTGAGTGTCCTTGAAAGAACAAAAATAACTACATCCAGCGTCTGTCGGGCCTCATCTGCACTACTCTTTTGCATTTTCTGCTTCGTCTCTTTAATTCCTTCCTGCCTCCTATCGAACTTTCTAGACAAAATCTTGTTCATCTGAATGGTTCGTAGAATTTCTTGCACGGGGAAAACCGTGTCTTCTCCCAAAATCCTAACCGCCCGCGTGGCTTCCGCTTGATCTTTGGATCCCACAACTTTCAAATAGTCCTCTTCAGACGATTCGGTGTCCGGACTATTTTCCTGTTTTTCGATTTTTTTGCCTCTGAAAAGTAAATGACATGAGTCAAATGATTTACTTTTTGGAAATAGCGGGAACAACCATATTCTCCTTCTCCATGAATTTATTCACTGGTTGTACGCTCTGAAGGATGCATTCATTTTGTCCCTTGGCAGCCTACCTTTCCAATAAATGACCGAAGTGATCTCGAGGAATGCAATGATCTGACTGATCTTGAGCGAGATTTCCGAGATGCTGGTGGTTTTGTATCCTCCGGTACCTTTTCTGACACACGGAAATCCTGTTTTATCTCTTTCACCCTAAAATCATACTGAACACTTTCCATTTCTACATTTCCCCACTTTTCTACCACTTGCGACTTTTCGTCGATATGAGGAGACCTAAAGTAGCTGTATTGAAAAATACTTCCAGACACACCTCTCTGAATTTCTTGACTTTATTTTGCGCTCTTCATTGAGAAGAATAGCTAAATTCCCCGTGGATTTGTTAAAACTACGCAGTCGTACCAGCTGGAGAGGTAATTCTTGGTCGTTGATGCTCCTCCTCCATTTCGTCCTTCTCGAATAAATTTTCTGGCCGAACGAAAAAACTTTCTGGTCTCTGACTCTTTCCTAGCTGAAATTCAACTGTGGTTTGCATTGTTACTCCTGTTCACAATGGCAGTCCCTGTCAATCGGCTGTCAATTGAGGCTAGAATGTGTGTCCTCATGGTTTGCATCTCCTGTCTCAGATCTGCAGCTCGTTGATAATCTTCTTTTTTCACTGCTACCAACTTTTAAAGTGATTTTTCTTATTATTTTTTTGTCATTCTTTCAGTTTGGAGGAAAGCACTAGATTTTAAATAAAGTACGACTATATTGTTATCGCCTACCACTCACCTTTTCTTTTTCTAGTTCATTAATTTGATCAATGGCCTTTGTTATTAGTCGCTCGGCCATCTGGGCCTGCTTTGCCAATTGGAAATTCTCCTCCTGAATGTCACTTCCTCCTTGAAACTCAAAGAAAGCGAACCTGTACACTTCTCTCCTTGCTCATTTTCACTTTTCTGCTGATTTCCTGAAGTTCACTGGTGAACTCTCCCTTTTCTTTCCTTTTGAGCAATCTGCCGAACAATGGATTGTTGAAAGAGCCAGACACTACTTTTCCAAAAACCTTCACTTCTACGATTCCAACCTGAATCACACTTGTTATTACTTCGTTAATTCAGTTTTTACTTGATAGTATTTATTTGGCTCTACCTGACATTCGTGAATTCTTAGAATTAAACAACCGACTCTACAGTCTAGAAAGATTGTCTTCAGCTCGTGTTTTTGATTTATGTTGGGCTTAAAAGCCACTTCCCTAGATTCACCCAGTTGACGAAAACGTACACATTTACCCAATAGAAGTCCATTTTCCACTGGCTACATTTTTCGTTAAAAGTTCCAGGCGTTTTGCTAAATAAAATTTACGTTGTTTTCAGAAAACAAACGAGGGAATCGGTTGTAACTGACGATTTCTATTCGCTCCAATTCACTTTCAAACTGCAGCGCCAATTCCAGATCAATGGGGTAAATTGGATTTCTTGAACAAAACTTTCAATCGGCGAATGGCAATACAGTGGTAAAAATGTAACATGTTCTTAATACATTTCTAATAATTTTTTGCATTGTCTGGAACTTACTTGTGAGACATCCATGCTTCAGAAACCAAGTGTTCAGATTTCGAATTGTCATCATTGACAACAACAAAAGCCAGGGGAGCCATCCGAGTAGTAACGTCGAAACAGCTGGCCTTCCCCTTTCTTTCACCTGGCAACGGCAGCAGTCGCAAATGGAACAGATGAACACGCGTTATATTAAAGAACTCTTCATATATGTAAATAACAAACAAAATATACTCGCATTGTTTGTGGGAGCAGTCAATGAGGCTGAATGTGACACCGGTTTCAGAGAAGGCAGGCTGGACGACTAGCGGTCGGCGGCTAGGAATGTACAAAATGAAAGGCTTGAATAATTAAAGTGGAATGACTGAGATTGACATGGACGGGCTACTCGGAGCAGCTGACGCACTCCAGAGTCACCGGCAGCGTGCCTTCCGCTACCACCGACGTCTCTCCTGAGCACTGACGCTCGCGGGGTGTTGACGTCAGCGAACACTGAAAAATATTGTAATTATAAAGTTTTTTCTTCGTCATTTTTATTAAAAAAACTATATTGCATGTACGCTCTCGGCTTAAGGAATTTTTGAAACCGTTATAAAGCTGGACTTGAAGGAGTGAACATATACCTGTTTTGGTGAACTATCAAGGGGTTTTAGTAGTAAGAAAACTAGCACGCGGTAATAAAGCTTGAGTTTCAATTTTAATAACATACCGTATGAAGATTGGCATCGTACTGAGCTAGTGTGCATCGTTTGTCATGGCACGCTTCTGCACACTTGCCCACGGACTCTGCACTTTCATGATGCTCCCACTTGGGAAGTTGCCTTGTCGGATTAACCGGACGCAGCTGATATGTACACGCTAAAATTTACTTTAGGCTAACTGGAAGTTGTGGCTTACATGAACATCTCATGCACGAGATCACAAACGGCGTCAATGATGCGTGTTGTGGCGTAAAGTCTCCGTCGTTCCCGCAGACGGTGTCATCGCTTGTCAATAAACAAACGCCGCTTGAAATGGCGCTGTTCGGACTAGGAATAAATCCAGCAGTTGTGCAACCCTTCTAAAATGTGATGTTGACCAGGAATATTATAAAACTTACAGTTTCATAGCACTTTTTCGCGCAATCTGCTGGAGTTTTGGCTGGGACGTCATTGGTGACGTTTAAACGAGGAAGACTTCCAACTGGGACCACATGGAATTCCAACCTTCCCGGACATTTCGATGATGTTCCTGTTGTATAGTTTAGTTTTGAACTATAATTTGTTAACCTTGGAATGGAACGATTGAGGGTTCTGAATCAACGCTAAATCCGACGTTGGTAATATCCACCCCTTCAGATTTTTTCATGACTTCACTTGTGTTCTCTGAAATTACAACAATTTAGTTTAACTCGTCGATTGATATGCATGCGAAAAACTGAGCTTTCGTGCAAACTAAATCATGCCTGAAATTAAAAAAATGGAATTGTGTTGGTTAAGTTAAACATAGTTAGTTGTTTTGTCAGTAAAACATGATTTCAGATACACTAAAATTAATTGAACAAAACGAGCACATTCTGTTAAATTGTAAGTTACACATACCACAGGTAAGACACTGAAGTTCAACAACTTGTTGAATTGCTGTGAAAATCCACAATGATTGTCGTTTCACATCCGTAGAACATTCAGTAGAGTTGGAGTAGTTTAGAAGACACACAGGTCGTGGAAATCGGGTGTAGGCGGCTTTTTGACAGCCTGTTTCATAGCAAATTCTGGCACAGTGGTCCAAAGAATAGGCTAGGGCATCGGTTTCGAAATGCATGGTCAGATCTTGCAGCTCCTTGGCAACAAAGCGTACCTCACCGTTGGAGCAATCTGATAAACGACGACAATGATTAAACAACAATTATTGAGTTCAGTGTTTTAAGGGGAAAACATTTTACCAATTTTGTCTCAGCATAAATTACCTAGTCAGTTTACTTACCATTGCTCTGTTTGAAAGGACTACCGATGAATTTGTTGAGCAAACCTGAAAAGATCAAAATTGAGAAAACTTAAAAACACAAACCGAGTTTTTTAGAGATTAGGTCTTGAGCGGAAGCTGATGGCCGCTTGCTGGGGCCGAGAATGTTGGCCAAACCACCGGACGCCAGGGCATCAATAAGATCTTGGACAACTTGTACTGGAGGTTCAGTAGTTGTTTCATCAGCGGGTGATTCTAAAATGATGGAGTCAAACAATAGATGCGTACACTAACCCGTTGAAAATTTTCCAGAAGAAGAGAGAATTGTAGTGTTAGCTTTCTTAATTTCATCTTCGTAATCGTTAGTGGGCTAAAGTGTTTTTTACTTTATATATAACCTATGAATTACCTTTGCATCATTGGATTCTTCCTCTTCGTCTTCAATCTCCTTATCAAGATGTGAGTCACTAGGATCGGACCCAGGAACAAATCCAACGCTTGTGGGAAGATTTGTATTTTGATGTCGATCAAACAGTGTAGAATTTATGAACTCGTTTTCTGGTTCTGTGTTTCCTTCCGCTGATGAAGATACAGTTGTCACCTCATCTGTAGAAAAAGTAGAACTTTCTTCGCTCGTGGTTGGCAAACTTTTACTCTTGTGATGTGGAACAAAAGACATTTCTTCGCTGCGTGAAGCATCGACAGTCGTCGCTTCCGGATTTTCGGCTGAACCACTATCAGTTACAAAAGCTGGTTGTGTGGTGGGAATATCAACATCTTCACCGCGATTGTCTGTTGTTGACCCTTCAGTTTTTTCTTTTGTGAAAGCGTTTTCGTCAAGGTTGGCAGCTAGTGATACTACTGAAACTTCATTTCCACGTCCCTCAACTGTTTCATTGGCAGGTGTGCTTTTGGCTCCATCCTCTTCTCCGCTTCCCTCAATTTCGTTTTTCTGTCCAGAAGTTGTTGCTTCCTCCTTGACGGCTTCAGTCGTCGTTTCTCCAACCTTGGAGGCAGTGGTGGTTAACACAACAGAAACAGTTAACGCTTCGTCTTTGTGCTGAACAGCTTCGGTTGTAACTTTCACTTTTTCTTCTCCGGCGGGTGTGGTGGCTTCATCCTTGTGCTCTGCGCTAGTTGTATCTTTGTTGGTTTTGCCAGTAGTTGTCGTATCATCCACATTGGGTGACGTAGAGGACACAGTGATGCTGACGGTAGTAGTAGCGGACTCCTCAGGTTTGGATTTTGTTACGGCCTCTTCGTCTTGGTTTGCATCAATTGCCTTTGCAGGTAACTCATTGCCACTTCCTTCAACGATGTTGCTAGAGGGTGTCGTATTCTTCGCTCCATCCTCTTCTCCGCTTCCCTCAATTTCGTTTTTCTGTCCAGAAGTTGTTGCTTCCTCCTTGGCGGCTTCAGTCGTCGTTTCTCCAACCTTGGAGGCAGTGGTGGTTAACAATACAGAAACAGTTGACGCTTCGTCTTTGTGCTGAGCAGCTTCGGTTGTAACTTTCACTTTTTCTTCTCCGGCGGGTGTGGTGGCTTCATCCTTGTGCTCTGCGCTAGTTGTATCTTTGTTGGTTTTGCCAGTAGTTGTCGTATCATCCACATTGGGTGACGTAGAGGACACAGTGATGATGACGGTGGTAGTAGGGGACTCCTCAGGTTTGGATTTTGTTACGGCCTCTTCGTCTTGGTTTGCAGCAATTGCCTTTGCAGGTAACTCATTGCCACTTCCTTCAACGATGTTGCTAGAGGGTGTGGTATTCTTGGCTCCATCCTCTTCTCCGCTTCCCTCAATTTCGTTTTTCTGTCCAGAAGTTGTTGCTTCCTCCTTGGCAGCTTCAGTCGTCGTTTCTCCTACCACGGAGGCAGTGGAGGTTAACACAACAGAAACAGTTGACGCTTCGTCTTTGTGCTCAGCAGCTTCGGTTGTAACTTTCACTTTTTCTTCTCCGGCGGATGTGGTGGCTTCATCCTTGTGCTCTGCGCTAGTTGTATCTTTGTTGGTTTTGCCAGTAGTTGTCGTATCATCCACATTGGGTGACGTAGAGGACACAGTGATGCTGACGGTAGTAGTAGCGGACTCCTCAGGTTTGGATTTTGTTACGGCCTCTTCGTCTTGGTTTGCAGCAATTGCCTTTGCAGGTAACTCATTGCCACTTCCTTCAACGATTTTGCTAGAGGGTGTGGTATTCTTGGATCCATCCTCTTCTCCGCTTCCCTCAATTTCGTTTTTCTGTCCAGAAGTTGTGGTTTCCTCCTTGGCAGCTTCAGTTGTCGTTTCTCCAATCTCGGAGGCAGTGGTGGTTAACACCACAGAAACAGTTGACGCTTCGTCTTTGTGCTCAGCAGCTTCGGTTGTAACTTTCACTTTTTCTTCTCCGGCGGATGTGGTGGCTTCATCCTTGTGCTCTGCGCTAGTTGTATCTTTGTTGGTTTTGCCAGTAGTTGTCGTATCATCCACATTGGGTGACGTAGAGGACACAGTGATGCTGACGGTAGTAGTAGCGGACTCCTCAGGTTTGGATTTTGTTACGGCCTCTTCGTCTTGGTTTGCAGCAATTGCCTTTGCAGGTAACTCATTGCCACTTCCTTCAACGATGTTGCTAGAGGGTGTGGTATTCTTGGCTCCATCCTCTTCTCCGCTTCCCTCAATTTCGTTTTTCTGTCCAGAAGTTGTTGCTTCCTCCTTGGCAGCTTGAGTCGTCGTTTCTCCTACCTCGGAGGCAGTGGAGGTTAACACAACAGAAACAGTTGACGCTTCGTCTTTGTGCTCAGCAGCTTCGGTTGTTACTTTCACTTTTTCTTCTCCGGCGGGTGTGGTGGCTTCATCCTTGTGCTCTGCGCTAGTTGTAGCTTTGTTGGTTTTGCCAGTAGTTGTCGTATCATCCACATTGGGTGACGTAGAGGACACAGTGATGCTGACGGTAGTAGTAGCGGACTCCTCAGGTTTGGATTTTGTTACGGCCTCTTCGTCTTGGTTTGCAGCAATTGCCTTTGCAGGTAACTCATTGCCACTTCCTTCAACGATGTTGCTAGAGGGTGTGGTATTCTTGGCTCCATCCTCTTCTCCGCTTCCCTCAATTTCGTTTTTCTGTCCAGAAGTTGTTGCTTCCTCCTTGGCAGCTTGAGTCGTCGTTTCTCCTACCTCGGAGGCAGTGGAGGTTAACACAACAGAAACAGTTGACGCTTCGTCTTTGTGCTCAGCAGCTTCGGTTGTTACTTTCACTTTTTCTTCTCCGGCGGGTGTGGTGGCTTCATCCTTGTGCTCTGCGCTAGTTGTATCTTTGTTGGTTTTGCCAGTAGTTGTCGTATCATCCACGTTGGGTGACGTAGAGGACACAGTGATGCTGACGGTGGTAGTAGCGGACTCCTCAGGTTTGGATTTTGTTACGGCCTCTTCGTCTTGGTTTGCAGCAATTGCCTTTGCAGGTAACTCATTGCCACTTCCTTCAACGATGTTGCTAGAGGGTGTGGTATTTTTGGCTCCATCCTCTTCTCCGCTTCCCTCAATTTCGTTTTTCTGTCCAGAAGTTGTTGCTTCCTCCTTGGCAGCTTGAGTCGTCGTTTCTCCTACCTCGGAGGCAGTGGAGGTTAACACAACAGAAACAGTTGACGCTTCGTCTTTGTGCTCAGCAGCTTCGGTTGTTACTTTCACTTTTTCTTCTCCGGCGGGTGTGGTGGCTTCATCCTTGTGCTCTGCGCTAGTTGTATCTTTGTTGGTTTTGCCAGTAGTTGTCGTATCATCCACGTTGGGTGACGTAGAGGACACAGTGATGCTGACGGTGGTAGTAGCGGACTCCTCAGGTTTGGATTTTGTTACGGCCTCTTCGTCTTGGTTTGCAGCAATTGCCTTTGCAGGTAACTCATTGCCACTTCCTTCAACGATGTTGCTAGAGGGTGTGGTATTTTTGGCTCCATCCTCTTCTCCGCTTCCCTCAATTTCGTTTTTCTGTCCAGATGTTGTGGTTTCCTCCTTGGCAGCTTCAGTCGTCGTTTCTCCAATCTCGGAGGCAGTGGTGGTTAACACAACAGAAACAGTTGACGCTTCGTCTTTGTGCTCAGCAGCTTCGGTTGTAACTTTCACTTTTTCTTCTCCGGCGGGTGTGGTGGCTTCATCCTTGTGCTCTGCGCTAGTTGTATCTTTGTTGGTTTTGCCAGTAGTTGTCGTATCATCCACGTTGGGTGACGTAGAGGACACAGTGATGCTGACGGTAGTAGTAGCGGACTCCTCAGGTTTGGATTTTGTTACGGCCTCTTCGTCTTGGTTTGCAGCAATTGCCTTTGCAGGTAACTCATTGCCACTTCCTTCAACGATGTTGCTAGAGGGTGTGGTATTCTTGGCTCCATCCTCTTCTCCGCTTCCCTCAATTTCGTTTTTCTGTCCAGAAGTTGTTGCTTCCTCCTTGGCAGCTTGAGTCGTCGTTTCTCCTACCTCGGAGGCAGTGGAGGTTAACACAACAGAAACAGTTGACGCTTCGTCTTTGTGCTCAGCAGCTTCGGTTGTTACTTTCACTTTTTCTTCTCCGGCGGGTGTGGTGGCTTCATCCTTGTGCTCTGCGCTAGTTGTATCTTTGTTGGTTTTGCCAGTAGTTGTCGTATCATCCACGTTGGGTGACGTAGAGGACACAGTGATGCTGACGGTGGTAGTAGCGGACTCCTCAGGTTTGGATTTTGTTACGGCCTCTTCGTCTTGGTTTGCAGCAATTGCCTTTGCAGGTAACTCATTGCCACTTCCTTCAACGATGTTGCTAGAGGGTGTGGTATTTTTGGCTCCATCCTCTTCTCCGCTTCCCTCAATTTCGTTTTTCTGTCCAGATGTTGTGGTTTCCTCCTTGGCAGCTTCAGTCGTCGTTTCTCCAATCTCGGAGGCAGTGGTGGTTAACACAACAGAAACAGTTGACGCTTCGTCTTTGTGCTCAGCAGCTTCGGTTGTAACTTTCACTTTTTCTTCTCCGGCGGGTGTGGTGGCTTCATCCTTGTGCTCTGCGCTAGTTGTATCTTTGTTGGTTTTGCCAGTAGTTGTCGTATCATCCACGTTGGGTGACGTAGAGGACACAGTGATGCTGACGGTGGTAGTAGCGGACTCCTCAGGTTTGGATTTTGTTACGGCCTCTTCGTCTTGGTTTGCAGCAATTGCCTTTGCAGGTAACTCATTGCCACTTCCTTCAACGATGTTGCTAGAGGGTGTGGTATTTTTGGCTCCATCCTCTTCTCCGCTTCCCTCAATTTCGTTTTTCTGTCCAGATGTTGTGGTTTCCTCCTTGGCAGCTTCAGTCGTCGTTTCTCCAATCTCGGAGGCCGTGGTGGTTAACACAACAGAAACAGTTGACGCTTCGTCTTTGTGCTCAGCAGCTTCGGTTGTAACTTTCACTTTTTCTTCTCCGGCGGGTGTGGTGGCTTCATCCTTGTGCTCTGCGCTAGTTGTATCTTTGTTGGTTTTGCCAGTAGTTGTCGTATCATCCACGTTGGGTGACGTAGAGGACACAGTGATGCTGACGGTGGTAGTAGCGGACTCCTCAGGTTTGGATTTTGTTACGGCCTCTTCGTCTTGGTTTGCAGCAATTGCCTTTGCAGGTAACTCATTGCCACTTCCTTCAACGATGTTGCTAGAGGGTGTGGTATTCTTGGCTTCATCCTCTTCTCCGCTTCCCTCAATTTCGTTTTTCTGTCCAGAAGTTGTGGTTTCCTCCTTGGTAGCTTCAGTCGTCGTTTCTCCAATCTCGGAGGCAGTGGTGGTTGGCAGAGCAGAAACAGTTGACGCTTTCTCTTTGTGCTCTGCAGCTTCGGTTGTAGCTTTCCCTTTCTCTTCTCCGGCGGGTGAGGCTTCTTTGTTGGTTTCGGCAGCAGTAGTCGAGTCTTCTATGCTGATTGAAGTGGACGGCACAATTGTGCCTGCTGTGAATGTTATGGACTCAGCAGTCATTTGGTGTGCATTGCTCCTCTCAGGGTTTTTGGTAATAGAAGATTCTTCCGTCCTTTGTTGTGTCGCCATCTCTTCATCTTTGTTTGATGCAAATTCTGGAGTATTATTTTTAGTTTTTTCCAAAGTAACGATTGTTGTTGCGAAAGATAGCGTAGTTTCGTCGTCTGATCCACTTCCCTCAATTTCCATGCGTGGTGTGAATGTTGCATCTGTTTGTCCACTGCCTTCTTTCATATCATCTGGAGTCGTTCTCATAATGGGGACATGTGGGGTAGACTTTGTATTTTGGTCTGTAAACTACTATGTTGTGTTTGTTCTTAAACGATTTACCTTCAGAACTTGTCTGTTCTGATGTTGTTTCTGTAGTTATAGTTTCATCCTGGTTGGCTGCAATCGTTGGCTCATTTTTATTGTTCCCTTGTTTGCCATTAGATTTGACAACATGGATCCCTCCTTTCCCAGGCGTTCTTGGAACTAAAAGTATCATGTTGTGATGGTCTCATTTGTTTCTACCGCAGCTTAGGCAGTGCATCCACACAGTTGTTTCTGGTCTGGCAACTGCAATCATTTGCACTGACGTACAGAACGGTTTATCGTCATAAGATAACTGACACTCGTGTGTAGACGGTTCATATTTAGCTCCTGAGCATCCGTCCTTAATTTTGATTCACTTGTTTTAAATCATATATTAGTTAAATACCTGATAACAAAGATGAGCGCAAATTTCAGCTGTTGGCGTTTTTCTCCTGCCTTCTAGAGGCGCTTTAAAATGTGCTGGGCGTCTGTCGTATTCAACCATTTGGAAATTTACAACACAGCCTAAAAGTATTTTTTGGCAAAAATATAGTTTTTATTTACCGTGTAAGAGAAGACTTCCATCGTCATCCGCTTGCATTTCTCCCGCGGGTGCTGCTGTACTTGTCTCATTTTTGGGCTCGTTCGTTGTTACAGAGTTTGTTGTAAGAGATGAACCAACGGTGGTTTGAGAATTCTCTGTGGTGGTAACTACACCTACGTTTGTAGGCAACGACGGTGCATGGCTTTTAACAGTGTCTAAAAATATAATGCACTTGCTTTTACTGAACTTACAGCAATTTACGCAGTGAACCCATGTGATTTCCTTAGTATCATAATGTAGAATAACTGGTCCGCTTGCACAAAACTGTTTGTCGTCATATGAAAGTGTACAAGTTCCTTCCTTAGGATCGTACTTGGCTCCTGAGCAGCCGTCCTGCAAAACATCTTGTTAGTTATTACCGGTTAAACACAGACTGTCTTGCTTATCATATTTTTTTAAAGTGCGGCTCACAAGTGCATTTGATGTCGACGCAACATTACAGTGTCTCCCAAGCGCACTAGACACGTTCTGGCACCGTGCCAGAAAAGGCAGCGAAAAGGAAGCCTAGGCAAAAATATTGCGTATGTGATTTGGGATTTCAATTTCGAGATGTTTCTCCTTTTCTGGCACGATGCCAGAACGCTATTGGTTTTTTAAAACCAAAATGTGGATTTAACATTGGAAATAAGAATATATGGCGCAACATGTGTTTTACATGGAAAAGGGTCAATATTTTCCATTATAGTGGTTGTTGATTCTGGGCCGGGTCGTGGATTTTGGGGAAGCGGGCCGGCCCGAGGTTTTCTGCAAATCGAATTTTAAATTTAACTCATTCAAAACTTAATATTTTTCTGTTATTTTTGTTGTAAACAATAGTTCTAAACATGCAAAAGATATTGTGTAAAGGAAGATTCGAACTACTCTATATAAATGTTTGTAAAATTCCATGGCGGAGTGGCTAAGATATCGGAATGGTAGTCCAAAACTACCCCAGTTCGATCCCCGCTCGACAAAACATTTTTGCGTCAATGATGAATAGTTATACTGGAAACACTTATTTGCCACCATACCTATCAAATACTTTTTTTCTTACTTTTGAAAAATTTGGTCTGGGCTGCGGATTCTGGGAAAGCGGGCCGGCCAGGACCGCTCTCTCTTGGGTTCACCGGGACATTTTGTTCTTTGTGCACGGTATCTTGTGCACTCCACAAAAAGCGCATCCAATTACCACCCTAGGCGCCCGCAGTTTTTACTCGCCCGAGGTGGTTGTGTGTCCTCAAAATGGCAATTATTGCCCTTCCGGTCACTTTCTATTTTAAGGTGTTAAACATCTAACGCTTTTGAACGAAATATATTGTTAGAGAACTACTGTTATTTGGCTTGGACCTGATTGTCGTTTAGTTTCTATCGAATATGGACAACAAAACTGTTTCTGCACTCTTAGGAGCTTGAGAATGGGAGATGTTTCCTTACTTATTGCATCATTGCAAAGGCTGCGGTACCCTTAAATACTCATTGTGGAAGTGAGTCTCTGTGATACTGCTGGTGCTTGTCGATGTAGCTTGATCAATGTCCACACTGTTCCATGAACTTACGCTCCTGGCTCGTCTGCATTTCTTTTATCTTTATCACCCAGCTCGTGGGCTTAGTCATCGTTTTCCTCGGCTGTAATCTCGGACCCTCAGGGGCGGCGCCGCTGAACTGCGGAGTGTGCCTCTGGGCTCCCGGCGACTGGCGGAATGTTGTCTCTTTCTCATTTGTAGACATGCTTTCTTTCATTTAATTGCTTGTGTAGTAAACTATCGTATCGACGATTCAATTGAGTTCTCGGGATTAACAAAGAAGTCTTTCGAGTTGTTGAGAGACAGAATCTGAGGGAGAGAATCAGTCATCTTTGGACCATCTTCTCGTTTTTTCCTCATTTGAACACGCAACGCAATGACTCATGGAAGATCATAGGGAGCACCGCCCCTTAGTAGTCTGACATCTTGCCACTATTCTACGTTTATATCGTGTGTTTTGTTAATACCTACCAGGCATTCTCAAAGGGAACTAGGGTAGGAAATCAGAAATGCAGCCTCTCTGGTTTATTATTGATTAGCGACGCAATCATCATATTTTTTAACTTGCAAAAGTATATTTTCCCATAAATCAAAATAAGTTGTCATTTTGACTTTCCGTTTATATAACAAATTTGTTAAATGTGTTTAGATGTATTGGCTCTTTTCTGTCTTACCCGTCCCCGTGAGATAAACCCGTCCACCAAATTTTATACCCGTCCCCGAAGTTTATACCCGTCCCGGTAGGATATACCCGTCCGAACAGCAATTGATGCGTGAGTGGCCTGATACTTGATAAAAACTTTTTTGGTGTATTTGGTGCTCATTTGAAATGTGAAAATCCCTCTGTCGAAGGCCGTACAGTTAATTTGGACATGGGCCAACCGTCCAGGAGACACTGCTGAGCAAGTAATGAAAGACTTGGACATCTCCGCAGACACCTTCACCGCACATTACAAATTTCTCCGTCAAATTACTGACCTGTGCTTGAAAGGAATGCGAACGCTCATCGATTGGGAGGACTCAACAAAATTATTGTGTGACGAGAGTCACATGTATAAGGTGAGTTCATTAGTTCATTATATCCTGTTTTATCTGTCCATATAGCTCATCCTATTCTGTCTTACCCGTCCGTATTGTTAATCCTATTCTGTCTTACCCGTCCGTTATTAAATAATAAGTAGGATGTATGGTGTTCGCAAGGAGGTTCTGGGAGGACATCTTTCTAACTACCTATTCCGCCGTGCATGCAAGGCGACGAAGAACTGCCGTATTTTCACGAAGATTCTGGAAGAGATATCCTACGAATATCCTCTTTGAGTTGAATTGGTCATTAGAATAAAGAATGTAGTGCATTCCGTTTGAAAATAACAAAATTGAACTCGGACGGGTATATCTTACGGGGACGGGTAAAAACTTCGGGGACGGGCATATCGGTCGGTCGGACGGGTAAGACAGAAAAGAGCCGATGTATTTGTTCCTTTTAGAAAAATATTCGTTTTTACCTGGTAGCATCTGGTAGCGCACAATTCAATAGAGTCCACGGGAAGTTCCAATTCAAAAGTTGCATTCAAATCGGCTGGTCTTTCCAGAAGAGGCCGGGCTTGGAATTTGATTACGCAATCTTAACTGTTGTTAGGCATATGCAATGTGAAAGCTTACGCTTTCGCTCAACTGAGCTCTCTTCCGGAGCGTGGGTAGTCGTTATTTCGGATACGACGGTGTGGTCGTGGATCACGGATTGGTCTGCGGTGTCTTCTTTATTAGACAGTTCAAGCGTTGTGGTAGTCTTTTCTGCAGAGGGCGTTGTGGTGACGCTGGTCTCGGATCCAGTGGATGCTGTGGTTGTTGTGTCTTCCGCATTTGAGGTTCCAGCAGTATTGTGGTTTCCTGTTTGAGCAGAAGGTGAAGGCTTTGTAGTTAAAGCTTCGGTTGTAGTGGAAGAACCAGCATTTGTACGAGCGGAAGACTCGTTCGATTTAACCGAATCTTTAAAGAAATTGGGGTTTTAGATGCAATTGAACTCACAGCAGTTTACGCAGTGAACCCAAGTAACTTCCTTTGCGTCGTAGTGTAAGATTACTGGTCCTGAGGCGCAGAACTGTTTGTCGTCGTAAGACAGCGTGCAACTTCCCGCTTTGGGATCATACTTGGCTCCCGAGCAGCCATCCTTAACAACAGTTATATTAATTTATATTTTATTTTTTATTTGTCAGCCAAGTGCAGATGCATTATCAGCTGCCTTTTTCAAATGGGATTCACTGTTATGCTAGCTTGCCTATTTTCATTAAGCTATTTTCCAACACCGTTCTAATCGTAAGTTAAGGGATTTCACAAAAGGACTGATTATCATACGATTGTCTTGAAATTTTCAAAGGAGGCTAAAGGACCCTTTATGTTCTCAAAAGTCAAGACAAACCTGGTAACATCTGGTGGCGCACAGTTCAATAGAGTCCACGGGAAGTTCAAGTTCAAACGTTGCATTTCGGTCAGCTGGTCTTTCCGAAAGAGGCCGGGCTTGGAATTTGATCACGCAATCTGAAATATTGTTTTTTCCCTTAAATTTTTCACCCACTCTTTCGCTCTGTGACTAATCCTTCAGGGGCATGTGTAGTTGATTTAGTTTCTACTAAACCCAGGACATGGTCATGCACAACTGACTGTTCCGATTCGTCTACTTGGTGAGAGATCTCAACAGTGGTTGCAGCTGCAGATGTGCTTTCTGTTGCTGCTTCAGAAGCCGTTGTAGTAACAGAAACTGCTGTTTCAGTGGTCGTCGCTGAGGCTTCGGTGGTGGTAAAGGAAAATTCCGTTGTAGCCACGAGGGAGATTTTGTCTCTTGACTGTGGTTGTAAAGTTTGTTTTTGAGGACCTAAATAAAACATCACTTCTAAAATCAAAATAAACCAAAAATGTTATAAACTCATTCAACCAAATTTTGAAAGAAAAAAACTAATATCTAACCAATGTTAATTCATGCAACTTTAAGTAACAATAAGGTTGGTTGCACTAAAAAGACTTACTGCATCGGAAACACTGAATAATAACATCCTTGTTCGGTTTAACAGACGAGACGTGGTCCAATTCGTTGCATTGTTCCCTATGACCCTTTCCCAGTCGGCACTCGTTGGTAGAGGGAGAGTAGACTGCAGTCGTACAGTATCCAGCGAAGCACATTCGAGCACACGCATTGATGCTGTGAGCGATTAATGACTTAGGAAACCAAATGCAATGTTAGAACCGGGTGCTGGGGTTAGGAAAGTGCGAGTGCGAGAGGGTGCCCCCTCACCTCTTCACGCGACGCACATCGTAATGCACGTGTGTGGAGACATCCGAAGTCTCGTCCATTTGGAATTTGATAACACAGGCTGAAAACGAGAAACTCAAGGCCCAAGGCGTTAGGGTTAAAGAGTAAGATGATCCATGCACCAAACTACTCACTACTACGACTCATGCTCCCTTGCAGGCACAAGAATCTGACTAGCCAAACTAAAGTGTTAGTATTCACCTGGGTACCCGTAACTACCTTTCGAAGGACCGCTATCTTCTTCTTGACGATGCTGCGTACTCACGGGCTCGTCAATAGCAAATTCTGTTTCGGCTGAAAATACTAATGATTTAAATTGTTTGAAAATCAGTATTGTTTTTATTTTTATTTTACTTATTTTACACAGAAAAAAAATATTATAAAGAAAAAATTAATGAACAAATGTTTCACAGTTTTTGCTTTCTCAACCTAACTTCTTTCGGAACTTACATTTTTGCTTATTCTCAGTAGCCAAAGTTGTTGTTGTTGTAGCGCTAGTTGTAGTGGAAGTGGTTCTTTCAGTGGTTGTTGTGGTGCCAGCAGTTTCAGCTGGAGCAGGTGTCGGAATGACGCACTTGAGGCATGTCATCTGCACCTTCCCTTCCTTCTCATAGCTCGTGCTGAGGTCTTCATCGTCGTGGCGACAGTCGTGGTCGACCAGGTTATCAGTGTTGACTGTGAACTGGCATTCTTTCTTTTCAGAGTCAAAGAATGCGAACTAAATGAAATAATATTGCGTCTTTTTTCATTCATACCCCGCATTTGAGCTTGTAGCACGTCTGAGCGCACTCGGTCGCAGACGCCACGACACTCGAGTTGATCAGCAGATCCACGGTTTCGAAATCAATGTTTTGGCTGGCGTGGAAGCGAATTTCTCCTTGGCATGCTATGGTTTAAATGTGTTTGTAGTTTCTGGGCCTAACTACCTTGTTCCTCGACATCGCCGTGCCAGGTTCCTTCTGTCGTAGCTACGGACTCTTCCTTTTCTTGTTCTGGAAATTATTCAATTAAACGGATTTAAGTAGTATTTATTATGTAAATTTGCACATTCCTATAACTAACGATTAGCGTTATTTGTTATTGATCAGTTCGTCTGTTCTGTTGACCAGCAACCACAAACAACCCCATCCACTTCCTTTGCAGATTCTCCCAACCTTCAATATCACTTTCTGTCTCGAAGTAATCGGTAAAAAATTACAACGGCTAGTGTTATGACTGCGCGAAGGTCGCGCGCTTCGGCAAGCGGATTCAGAGAAAAGCGAACCGGACAGCCTTACTCATTCAATGACGGGTTTGCCATGTTCAACTTCCGCAAGAGCAAAATACAAAACGACAAAATCACCCTGAGCAACTCGAGTTGTCGGGGCTGCTTCAGTTGAGGTTTCTGAGTCACTGCTGAAGTCAATCGAAGGGGATTCCTTCGTCTTTTCGCCTGAAACCAAACAATCAGCTTTTCTGTTTACTTGGCTAACGAGCCATTTTTAGCCTTGGCGTCTTTCGGTTAACCAGAGGCAGTTGACCTTGCCTTTGTCACATGTACAAACAAACAAATGCATTTTGAACCGGCATGAGAAAGTTTGGGTGACGCCAAGTAAAATCTTCTCAGTGTAACTGCTAACCAGGACAAACCCTACCTTGTAGTTAGTTTTTATGGCACAATACGCGCTGATAACTCACTTTCTTTCAGCTTCGAGTCAATGTTGTGAGTGATTTCTTCCACCAGGGGCTTGGATGGCAAGGGACGGGCTCCGCCTGGAGAAGGTGCAGCTGTGATGGTCTGCTCAGTAAAACTCTTGAAGGGTGGCGCCGTGACTGCAAAACTAATTATTATCTACTGTGGCCCGTCTTACCGAATTCTCCACTGGAAGGACACCTCAAACAGTCGACTGTCACTGGTTGCCCGGAATATTGGATACTCTTGGCGGGAACAAGTGGCAGATTCGAACAGTTGTAGGCAGCAAAGTAATAGAGCGAGCAGGAATCGGACTGCGTGCCGTCAAAACTGAAAGGAAATTGTACAAACAATTATATTACTGCAACCTTATCGAGTAGCAGAATTGGTTGCCGAAGCATTTGTTGATGCAATCTTGGAGGCCTTCTGAAGGCACGGCAACGAAGAGATAGGCTCCTCTGTCGGTCGCCGTCTCGTTCACCACGGCATAGATGTCTCCGCTACATGCTGAAATATAAATGCTTACATTTATAGTTTTCGCCAAACTGGAATCATGCCAAACGGCCCATAGTACAGCGGAAAGGAGATACACAGTGTGAGAGACAAAGTTGAATGAGGAGATTTAGGTATTCTAATTGATATGCAAAAAATTACC
Organism: Oscheius sp. G VE-2021; assembly: GCA_022343465.1. NCBI lineage: Eukaryota > Metazoa > Nematoda > Chromadorea > Rhabditida > Rhabditidae > Oscheius > Oscheius sp. G VE-2021. Next base: position 1,840,984 of record JAJQXH010000058.1, read on the forward strand.
CGCTGATGTCATTTTGGAAACACCTATAGAGTTATCGGCTCCAAGTAAAATGAGTGTTCCACGTAATGCTAATTCATACGCCCCGGGGTCCCAGGCGGTGGTGTCCATTGGCGTAATCGAGGCCGCATTCGAGTTTCGGCATCTCAAGAGCCTCGATAGACTCCTGTCATTGACTGAGGAATGTAGCGAACAATGCCTGTGGACCCCAGTTAGGAAGGGCGCGCGTTCCGCTGATTTGCCGGAGGTCAAAGACTTTGGCAACGAACACTTCCTCTTCACGGGCCATTAACCTAGTTATTTAAGACTTCTTGTCTACAAAGGTAACAATGAATGAACTAAAATCTGTAAGCAATCCAAATGACCATATCCGTTACGCACATTTTTACATCAAAAGTTTCCTCCTTTTGCAGAAGATCCGAATACGTTAGGCCCAAGTGAAGCCGTTACAAAGAAAACACTTCAGTAGTCAATCGGCGCCTAGCCGTCACCTCTAGCATGGTATGCTGGTTTCGGGACCAGTTCCGAAACCATAATTCATGCTTTTCAAAGCGTCAATGTTTTGTCTGTCGTTCGATACGATCTCCCCTGCCGTACCTGGCCGGTGGCTGCTTGTTCCATTTTGAGATTAGGATCGTCGTCGACGATCCGCGGCCATTAGCGCAAAAGACGCCGGTGGCAACAGGCACTTGGCAAGGGTTTCGAACCGCCGAAGGTCGTTCCGGAAGACACGGCGATTAGCGGATTACAACTGGTGAAAGGAGGAAACTTTCGCTTGGAAAAAAAGGTGGAGATATTCTGGAAAAATTCCTAATTGGCAAAGTTTTGTTCAGAAAACACACTGAAAACCAACTGCAAAAATAAGATTTGACATTGTTCTCATGAAAAGAAGGGTTTGTTTTGTTTCATCTTCTCGTCATTTCATCAACCGTCAAAGGTAATTTCCAACTTGTCAACACAGAAGGAACGGCCGGATTGAACGGGATTCCAGGTGCTGAGTGAGTGGCCTTGAACACCCCAGCGCTAACTGACGACACCCGAAATTACGCACGCGACAGACGTTTTTGCGGCGGCGATTGCCGTTTCCGGAAGGATTTCGACACAAAGACGAAATCATATAGATGCCAAGAAATGAAAAATGAAACAGAACATCATATTTGGTATTTGAAGGCGTTGGGGAAAGAAAAGAAATATAAAGGGGCTTCCTTTGGAAACTCGAAAAACTTTGCAGTAACGGTGAAAGACTGCCCCGTCCTCCTCATTTCCAGTGATCCCCTGGCGCCTCGTGTTCCCTGGGAAAGTGCTCTTTTCACTTGAACGGAACTGGTTGTCAGTAACCCGCATCCTGTTGTTCGTAGTAAACAAGAGAAAGAGACACCGTCACACACCCTGTGACGTCACCTCCGGCTGTCCGAGGCTTTTGTCCTTGAAGACCGCATTGTCGGCTCCAACTTGGCGTGTCGAATGAGCCGATAGCCATCGACAAGGTGACCCGGCGCCGGGTTTAGGTAAAAACCAAAAACTTTTGTACGTTATCGAATTTCCGGAGAATGTTTTCAAAAATGAAAATCAATTTTGTCAAATGTCTTGATTTCCCGACTTTCTTTCTCAACGGACATCGAAAGGAACGGGTAAAACGGCACGATCATTTCAGTTTCACCGGAGAAAAAGTCTGGTTGCGCAAGTTTTTGCCATCGTCGGCGTCTTGGCTTCTCGAAGCGATCAATCACGAAAAATACACAAAGGCACCATTTTTTTCGACCTGAAGGTCATGTTTTGAGCGGAATTAGGGGCTGTCGCTTACAAGACGACAATCAGCCGACGGCGGTCAGTTACATGACGCACAATTAGCAGCACACAAAGAAAGTTCACTGCGAACACCCAGGCCAAATGCCACGACCATGCGTCAAAATTTGGCGAATTGTCACGGAGACCACCGGGAGAGGAGAGAACAATCAACAACGAAACTACATCCCTGGCCGCCTGAAGATCCACATTTTCCAAGAATTACCTTTAGCCATTATTATATGTTTCACTCCGGAAACACGTTCGTTGTATGTTGTCAAGTTGATACACTTCATTGGAAATGAACCACAAGCACTTTCAAGTCCAACTTTCATGTGATTTTATCTAAATGTACGACTCTCGATGTTTACACTAAAGTTTGAGTACCTTTCGTCTAAATCACCAAATATCATCAAGATAAGGCACACAAATATTTTGAGTTAAAATTTAAGTTTACTTTGCACACGCGCCGCGAAAGTCACAATTTCCCACATGCTGAATGGTCAAGCATTTGGAATCAAAATATAAGTTGATATATTTCGGCAAAGTTATGAGCTAATTGAATTTTTTGTTAGATAGATTTACTTTGAAAATGCAAAAGCATGGCCAAATGGCTCAAAGTTGGGAAACTTGAGTCCAAATGAGTCATGTCCGTGCACATCATTGGAATGTGGTTCAAGAACCTTGAAGAGAGGAAAATGTGAATGCCAGTTATTCCAACAAAAAAAGTCTTCTGTCGTTCTACGTACCCACAAGTGTCTCTCCTCACTGGTCCCCGTTCCCCGCGATGTACTCAATGTGCATCCGGATCGTTACTGGCAGCCGGTGGTCAAGAGAACCGTCGGCGTTTTGTCGCCCCATTGAACGAGGCGCAGTTTCGACAGGCGCGGAACACGCTTTTTGAGAGCTATCCGTCGCAATATTAGCCGGACGCCACAAAGCAAAGGAGAGGATTAGCTACGGGACTACGCAACCACCGGGCGACGACAAGGCCCGAGAGAAGGCTTGCGGGAACACCTCTGTTTTTGGTTTAAGAGAAACCAAGTGCTGTTTTCCACGCGGGCCAATTTGGACATGTTACAGTGCCAAAGGAAGCGCGAACGACAGAGAGAAGCCAGTGGAATGTGGCCTCTGCGACTGATAGGCAACCCATCGCAACTAAAGCAATGTGGCTAGGGTTTTTAGAACACACGGAAGTAGAGAAGCAAATGATTGAAACATGGCGATGGAAGAAGGGCAGAAGAAAAAACGTTGCTATAATAACATGTTGATTTAAAATCTACTTAAACAAAAAGCACTTTCTTTCATTGCACAAGTGTTTGCCTTCTCAATTCTCACTTCTCAATCAAAAACTGTTTCTAGTTCCCATTACGCGGCTCAAGGATGACACAAACACTTGCCTTCAGTTAGACGACTTTTGTTCCAGATATTAAAAAAATGTCAGCCAAAGAATAAGCATCGTTTATATTCTTTTGATATACGCGTAACGTTTGATCCGACCGGTTCGCAGTGGCTTCGCGCCACGGGAAAGATGTTTTCGAAATGAAAAGATGTTTCTAGCGTGATTGAGGGCACTTTTTAAGATGAAAAATAAATTTTAAAAGTTTAAAATCTGTTGATTTTGCTTTTGGTTTTCTTGACATTTTATAAACATGGATTACAAGAGAATTTATATTTTCTGTGGCAGAAATAAATTGAAAGAATGGGAGATGAGAGAGAGAGAGAGAGAGAGAGAGAGAGAGAGAGAGAGAGAATAAATACACGTGGCATATAAGAGAAAATCGTAAAAGGAACGAGTTCAACTTTTTCCTTTCTAACAAAACGATAATTTTTAAAACTTACTTATGGTCTGCGGGAGATTGAGTGGAGCGGCGAGCAGCACCGGCAACGATGCCAGCGCAAGCAGCGATCGCCACATTCGCAGAAGTTTGGACGGAGACCGTCGAGAGGGAAGAGACCTGAAGAATTCATTGAGGGAGAGGGTTGTGTGGTATGAGGAGGGAAGGAGGGAGGTAAACATAGAACTGTGATCAAGAAAGGAGGTCCAGTGGCATCGATCTCGTGGCAGAAGAAGGGAACTGGAAACAATGCGCTGCCACCGCAACCTGTGTTTGGCAGGCGCCGACTCGCGCGGAAGAGGCGGGCAAACGCCGCCCCCTTTTCTGCGCAAGGTGTGCAAAAAATAAATATGCAAAAAGGGCACTGAGAGAGGCACTGGAGAAGACGAGGGCGACGGGATGCCAGACGGGTGGCGACAGAAATACCGCCTGAGGGAAGGAGGAATGCGGCTGCGGAGCGATGGATGAGGGATGGCTGCAGCGGCAGACGGATTCGGGAGGAACGGAGGCAACGCATGCGAAAGGACTTCAAGGCGGAAACGAAACGAAAATGGGTAGAAAAGATTTTTGGTTTTTGCGCGAGAAAACTTACTAGGACTGGATGCCAAAGACAAAGTAGAATGATTCTCCACCTGGCATACTTGGAACCACGGGAAGAAATGGTTTTAAAATAAGAAGGTAAGGGAATGTCTCCTGTATCAATCATCTGTCATTGAACCAATGTGGTGCAACTAGTAATAGGGGGAATGCCGAATGAGAGGATGAGCCGCCAGTCGAGATTGGCGTCGGTCGGCTAACTGAAGAGCGGCGGAGATGCGGTTTAAGATTTTGCGCAACAACAGGGTCAAACGGTGTGAAATACCGATTAGTAAGCAGATAACTACTGTAATCGGTGCTATGAAATTGGAACAGGCATTAGCATACACAAAGATTAGATGGCAAAAGACGCAACCGCCTGTGATAATCCTCATTGTCGACGAGAGCTCGCACGCAGACAAATCAGCCTTGAAAGCGGAACCTTTAGTTTATTTTTCCTAACACTCTTGATATCTCGGAATGCGTGAAATCTAAAAAGCCGTCTCTGAGGGTGTTGTAACACTTGTTACGTGGCATTCGGTAGACTGATATGTGATGGTGGTTGGAAAGAGAAAGCCAACAGGGCACAGGCACGCCCGGGGACTGGATGGGGCACGGAACGGGGGAAGCCTTGGAAACAAAGGAGACGCAAAAGGGAGGGAAACCAGAACAGTCTCTTTTCAGTTAAAGACTTCTGGATTTTAGAAAAAAAACAAATTAAACTTCTAAATTTTAGGCATGCCTTCACAACCTTTGAACATATTACAGTGTTCTATTCTTTCTCGATAGAAGTGTCTATATTTCGTTCTCTCCTCCTCTTTCATTTCTTTGTTCCTTGTTTTCAACGTGGTATAACTTTTTAAAATGAAAAGGTCCTATGCAAATCACGACGCTGCTCCTTTTTCCTGATTCCCCTAATGAGGTGTCGTTTCTTTGAAACACTACATCTTTATCTTTTCCGTAACCGCGGGTCTCTAGAAACAAACATCATTAACCTGTCACAGTGTGACAGTGGATTCCCGTTCCTTTCATCACGTCTTGGATTTCGCTATCCATATCAGTGTATATATCTATCTACTTGCCTAGAGATCAAAACCCTCTTTGCCGTTTCGTAAATGACTTTCCCCTCAAAACTATCATGGCAGTAATCGTTAACCCGAAACATCTACTACTGCCTTAAAATCGTGTTCCGGGTGAAAAGACAGACAACAAATAGTTAAATGCCTATTTTTGTTGTCGATGCGATCTGTTCATCACGCGGCAGATGCTATCTGCCACCGACTCGAAGAAGGAAAAACGCCAGCAGGAACGAATTCAAGGAGACCGCCTGTCGAAAGAAGAAGGGGCAGATGCTTCAGGAGAAAAATACAGAATGCCAGGGAGACATGGATATTTTGTTTTTAAAAATTTTTCATTTTCTATTTCAAAAATGCTGAAGAAGTTCAACCAACTATATTTCTCAGTTGAAAGAAGATCGTGTTTGGTTTCATCCTTCTGTGATATTGCTGGCCGTGGCATCGGATCCTTCTCCGACTGGCCACCCGTCTGTCACCGAGTGTTTGTTACTGTGGCTCCTGTGACATGGTTTACACCCTCCGCTGTAATGAAGAATGATTATCGCTCTTCTATTTCGGGTGGTTGTTGCCAGTCGGCTGTCACTGCCCAAAATGACCGTTCTCGGTAATCAAACCTTCGAGGTCGAACGCCGTTTCAGAAGATTTTATCGGGGCTTCTTACCTCCTCCGAAACGAAGCGGTTTTGTCTGATTGAAACATTTTACGGCTTGGCCACAGTTCATCGGCGAAGCGAAAAGGACAAAAAGGGTCTCGTCGTGTCAAGTGGTTGGGATTCCATTGTTTTCGGTTGAAATTTTTGGAAAAGGGAGTCGTCCGGAATAAATTTAGAACCAGATACGCAAGAGAAAAAGATAGAAATGGCATATGGGCGAAATTCCAGCGCTAAATTTGGTTGTTTCTGTAAGGAAATTCGTCTTCCTTCTTGGCATAGAATATTCTTAACACGTTTGAGATCAATGAAGAAATGAAGGCAGGCTGACTTTGAGTAGGAAAAACAAAATGGTTAAATGGGCGCTGAATAAAATGCCTTCAGAGTTGTTAAATGCTGCTTCTGCGTTTCCAGGATTTTCAATCTCCCACATGAGCGTGAGACTTGTCTATCGTAAGATGCTGTATGTGTTAAACTATTTGAGGCGACTAATATTTGAGACGCTCCTAGGTATCATATTTATCCATAAAACTAAGACGAAAAGTTTTTTCACCAGGATCGTGCCTTCGTCACACTCTTCAGTTGTCTCGGAGGACGGGCCGGGGCGACAAGCGGTCCGTGAGATAAAAAATATTTAGTCGATCCGACCCAGAACTGTTGTCTCCTTTTAATTTTTTTTTCAAAATTTTATCGTTAAAATGGCTCTCTTTATAAACATTACATAGACAAAAGACACTTCTCACTACACAGTAACGCTTTGTTTCCACCCTTTTAAATCAGACTAAATAGACGAGTTTCATCCCTCGAAAGTAAAGTAAATGTTGCAGGTAATTTCCAAACACGAACTTTTAGACTTCAAAGCGGCGTACTTTGATTCTTTCAAGTATAGGCCCACTTCCTTGTTTCAGCAGAAGGCCGTTTGTTTGTCCCCAAATGTCCACGAGTGGAAAAACGTCAAGTTGTCGTCGATCCACAATTATTCCGGCCGTCCTTCGCTTCGTCTGAAAAACGCGCATAGGAAGAAGCGATTGGTGTATCGCAGCCTTCAGCCTTCGGAATGATACCGGTCGCTGGAATAACTTTTGCCGCATTTTCGCTCTTTTTCCTCCGTTTTTCTCTTTTTTCGGCGTAGGCGCAGCGGTGGTCTACGGCGGAACAAAGCACTCTTCGCCTTCGAATCGTAAAACGAAGCGCGCGAAATTCGCGCTGTTTTGGGCAAAGACACGCTTTTATGCGACTTCATAAAAGAGTGAGAACAGCGAATTCCAAGCCGTTGACGGGCGGAACCCGGAGGACGACGGGTTGACTCGGATGGAAGGTCGGTGAGTCAGCCAAAAGAGAAGGAAAGATTACAAAGTTAGGGGGAGTTATTACTTTTGAAAATATACTTTAAGCGAAGCTACCTTTTACAAATGCAAAAGGAAAGTTTACGAAAAGAACATGTTGAAAATAAAACAAATGTAAGGTTATCACGTACCCGCACCGAAGACCACAAAATTCATTCCCAGTTCCCACAAGCAGACTGCCTGAATGTTTGACATAATAGACACTGATCACCAATCACCGAGTGTCGCTTGATTTGGATACTTTTCTACTTTGAGCAATCCTTTCAGGCTACTTCCCAAGACGTGTTTTCCCTAAATTTTCAAAAGTGTGGCAACGACTAAATGAATTTTAAACTTTTCATAACCAAATTGTGATTATCCAAATGTTGGGATTGACTATTTTATTAGTTGCTACAAAAAGTCAAGATCTTCGGTGTTTCCATAACCTCACCCATTTCGACACAAACCCAGGCCGGCCCAGTAACTGAGAACAATGGCCGTGAGTCAGCCAACCTTCTAACTGGTTTGGCCAAGTGGCGTCAAGTGGCAAGCGACAGGCGAAATTCACAACACATGACAGATATCTATCTGTTTACTATAAATTCCTTCGGCTGTCATCATTTAAGTGGGACAAGGAGTAGTAAAACAGTTTTTGTAAACTTGACTATAACCAAGAACAAATTTCAGAAGAGCCTCGATCTCGTTGTTTATCTATCTAGCTTATTTATAGAAAACATGTGTTTTCCGCCCTACTTGCCACCCTCCTTCTCCAGGACGTCTGGTCTTTCCGCGTCCTGGTTGTGCCAAGTGCCAAAATCTCGTCGGTCAAGGTCCTCTTCTTGCCCTTCTTCCTTCCGCCTCCAATTCGCTCATTCGTCGGAGACCCAAAAACAGCCAGAAGAAATTGGTCCGCCGCACCGCTTTCTATGGCACACCTCGTTTCACGCTGGAAACTCAGCAGGGAAACCATGGAGTATCAAACAAAAAGGCCACATTTAATTTTAATCAAATAAAACAAACTGAACAATTTTAAATTGTTCTTATTTTCCAAGTGTTCCGAGTTCCTTCTGGACCTTTGCCAAATAGTCGTTGACACTCTTCTGGAAACTTGCAAAGGGGTTATATGGAGCAGGGGCCGGCTGAGAATAGTACTGACGCCGCTCTCGGAGATGGGGCTCTGAAAATGAAGTAAATTGTATATTGGATACACAAGAAAGTAACACTCACTGGCATCTTCAGAGTATTGGTCATTGGTTGAAGACATCAAGTATGGCTTGCGTGTTAGCTCTTCCAGGCTTTCTGCCTCCTGACTTTTAGTTCTTTTGCTTTGAAAGTTGAAGCGATGGGAGAGGACAGCTGGATCGGAACTGCTAAAAGAAGGAGTTATAGATAACAGTTTACAATTATTTGAACTAGTTTTGTACCTTTTACACATTATAACTTCAAACGATAATATTGTGAGTAAAAATATCTATGGTTTCCTCAATTCATAACTTTATAGAATTTTGCTCCAAACGTGCGTGCTCTTCAGAATCCGATGTCTGTGTTATAATGCGTTTTAAAACAAATAAAAGAACCTTTGCTTTGACAAAGCGTCAATCAGATGAAGGAGACTGACGAAAAGAAGGAAAACTACCGAAGGATAGTTCATTTCAACCGGCGAATAGAGAGAATTCTCCGTTAAGTATTGGAAGGACATTACAATGGGATGCACTCTGTTTAGGACTTTCGTAAGAAGAACGCAAAAGAACATCCTTTATTCACGAGCCTCTATGTTCGAGAAAGAAAAAGTTTTATTACAATTCAACAAGTGCTTTAATGAAAACGGATTTACTTCTACAACTTCTGTGATTGTGTAGAACAATGTCACGGTTGATCCTACATTTTGATGACGTTTGTAAACAAAAGACCAACCTGAGAACAGCGGAAATGCATTGTCTGTTATTGTCATTTATTTGTTACAACAATCAAACTTTGTTCTCTTTCGTCGTGTTACAAGTAAAATGAACCTTCCTTCCTCTTGCTGAATGTATGTCCTTATTTCGCCCCGGTAAAAATCCCGTCTTTCGATCAGAAAGGAAGTTCTCTCGTCTCTTAAGCGATCGCTTTGAACTTGGGCGATAAAAAAGCCAATTGTCACCATGTGTGCTCAAAGTTTTCCTATCAGAATGCCACAGGCCGAGATAAGGCATTCGGTTGGCAGCAATGGTGCACTTCAAGTTGACTTATTTTCCCCTCAGGGGAGCAGCTGAGGTCATTCGACAGGTGAGTTCCATGTAGTCAGCCTATGTTAGAATTCTTTAACATTCCTTTTGAAAGATAACCCTATTCTGTGTTAAATAACTAAAGTTTAAAAAATTTCAATGCGAAATTAGAACACAAAACGGCAAACACAGTATGAAACAACGTTTCTCAGCAGTAATGCAAATTGTAGGTTCCTTTGTCAATGACGTCTATCCAGGACAAATGAAATTGTTTCTCCAGCCAATATTGATTCTAAGACCATAACTTATTTCTTATCAGAGGAAATTAAAACTAAGATCACTATTTTAGATCTTTGCGGTGGCTGGTCAGGAGTATGAGGACGTGAGGATCCCCCGGGAGGAATGGCCAGCCTACAAAGAAAGTAAGTCATTCCATTCTTCGGCCTGCAGCCATCCATTTTCCTTTTTCATCTGCAATTGTGGCGAACTGTCCTATGTTGTAATCAGCTGCGAAACGCATTTTTCTGGCGCAACCCTTCGATTTCAGAGATGCCGTTCGGGCAGGTGCCAGTTCTCGAAGTGGACGGAATGCAGCTGCCCCAGTCGATGGCCATCGCCAGGTACCTCGCCAGGCAATTCGGTAGGTTCTGTTGATTGCTAATAGTAGAAATATACAGTAGTCTCTGGATTCTATTGGTTTTAATAACGTGTAAAACGACGTCAATTTAGGTCTTGCGGGAAAGACGGAATGGGAAGAGGCTTTGGTTGATTCCTTGGCCGACCAGTACAAGGACACTCTGCTGGAGATTCGCCCTTACCTGATGGTCCTTGCCGGAATGGCTTCTGGTGATTTGGTTTGTCTTCAACATGTATATGGTTTACTTTGTATAAGGAACAACAAAAGAAGGATATCCTCCTCCCGGCCACCCATAAGGCTTTCACGTTTTTCGCAAGCTTCTTGAAGAGAAACCCAAGTGGATTCCTCGTAGGAGAAAGCCTCACCTACGTCGACATGCTTGTTGCCGATGGAGTCGCTGGTTTGGCCGCCAGAGCTCCTGAATCTCTTTACGATTTCCCAGAGGTTTGGACCTTTCAATCTAAAAAAATCGGTTTTTAGATGGTTGCCCACTTGGACAAGATCCATTCGATCCCCGCCATCAAGCACTGGAGGGAGAGCCGTCCCAAGACACGATTTTAAGCAAAAAAAAAGTCTTTAATATTACAGTTTTGGTCTGTATGATTCATATGTTGGCAGCAGGTATTTGATGTTCACGAAGGCTGCTGGACCTCCTGTTCTTTCGAGGTCATTGAGGGTAGCCTCGTTTTCAATTTCCAAGGTAGAATCACCCCGCCACGATTGACCTACTCGTCCTGAAAAATTAATCTTTTTTAATTATTAAAAAAAACACTACGATTCAATGTTATTCTCACAGCCAAACGTAGTTGGGTAAGTTTGGAAATATAGTGAAATTATACTGGTGTTGTCTTTCAAAAATCAAAACTTAACTACAACCTCTTTTAGAAGAAATACAGTACGCAATTTCTAGGGCAATAAAACTTACTAAGCGGAGGCAACAACTGTCTGTAGAAAGGAACCAGCGATGGTCCACAGATTTGACCAAGACGGGTCAAAAGCCTCAACCCGGCCCTTCGCTTCTCCTTATCCAAAGAAAGCAACATAGAACGAATTCCTCCAACCTAAGGAAATCAATGTTTTCAATGTTTATTTCACAAACAAGTTGAGGAAGACTCTCCAAGACGGGATCTGCACTGACAATTGCATCCAGAAGATCTTTGACTCCCCATTCAGCGATGTTCCTCAACGGCTGTTTGGAAAAATTTCATTTTCTATGGCTCCTCACCTGTTGAAGTATGTTCAACCCAAGGGAGAATCGTTGCAATAACTGCGATATGTCGTCTTCTGAGAGCTGCTGAGGGGATCTAATCCATCGGAGGGATCTGGGAGCCTCTCCTGGCCCTCCACTGTGCTCCAATAGCACGGGAAAGTCTCCGCGACGGAATGACACTCCGAACCTTTTGGCATCTTCTGACTAAATATATTTGATCAATAACTGTTCTTGTCTTACCAATGTCTCAATTGATTTAGATCTTGTCTTAAGGGTTGTCGGTTGAATGGCAATTGCATTTTTCTGTTTTAATTGTATAGAAAAGGCGGGGACTTGTCTCATAGGATGGTTTGGCGGTCGTTGCGATCGAACGGCTCTCGCATTCTCACGAAGGATGTCTCGACTGTGGTACATGAAAGGACGGGATGGACGGACGTCCTCCAGGAGGATGTCGATCGGACGTCTGGAAATACATTGTTAAGGGCGAATGGAAACCTTAAAATCGCTTTACCTTCCAATGTATTTGGAACAACTATCATTTAAGTTACTTAAGCGTGAAATAATGGATGTGAGAGTGAATGGGATGAAAAAGGTCGGTTAAGTGTTAGAAGCCAAGTGTGTATAGTCGATTCGAAGGTGCGTGCGGGATTCCGTAAGTGGTCTAATCCTCATTAGTCGCCACCTGTGAGTCCATTACGCCGCAAATAAGCAACTTGTCTGAAAATAAAGAAAATATTCACCTGAATTTCACAGGAGGCATTGACAGCTGACGACATTCACGGCGTAGTCTTGACATTGCGGATGCGGTTGGAGGGAGGGAGGTTATACGCGCGGGTGGGCAAGACGGAAACGCAGGTGGGGGAGGGGCGAATAACGGATTTTACGGCATATATTCTGAATTTTCAGACAACCTTCAAAATTGTAGGCTTGCCACCCAATGTCACCTTAGGGAAAACTTTATTCAGGGGTTTTATGGAAATTATAAAAATTAAAAATTGGAAATTAGTGAAACTAAGTCGACAACACATTGATACTCAATTTATTCACTTTCAATTGGACCCAAAAAGTAGAATGAAATCATTCACTAATATCACGGTTCTGCGTCCAAGTAGATGCTCCAGTACGCAAAGTTGAACATGATAAAGGCGATTGGAAAGATTATCCTGAAATCTCAAATGTGTCCCGCAGCTATCCTCCCACCTGGCAATGATATCGATTCGCTCTGCGCGGCCGCGCGACGACAAAACGCTGCACCACCGCACGAGTTCCACCCGCTTGCGCTGCCCGATGTATACTAGATCCGTCGTATCCTGGAGATGCATTTTAGAAGAGAGAAATGAAGGAAATCTACCTGGAAAGTCCATCCTTCCTCGACCATTCCGGCCGTGCGAGGAGGCCCCATGTCGGTCATCTCATGAGCTCCCTCGCGCAACTCGAACGACTTTTTCCTTTTTCTCCTCAAAAGTCTCTTTTTCTCCTGTGGACTGAATCCTCCGACGGAGGTTGGAGAAGTCATCATATCGGCATTCTGCATGTATAGATCAGTGTCTATCACATGAGACAAGCGACTGCGGTTGCACGCGGCCTTCCTCATCTGCCTGCAAAGAGAGAATGAACAGAGACAGGTGGAAGATGATACCTGTGTTCGTCCATTATTCCCATGTAGTTGACCACTGCGTATTCTATCAAAGAGAAAAAGATAAACACTGGAATTAGATCATTTCATTTGTATCAATTTGGGTCTTACCTACACAAGCCCCCACCCAAATATCAATTGATTTGGCATATGAGACGGGAGGAAGATTGGAATTAACAGCTGAAGAATTGTTTGATCAATTCAATGTGTACATACCATGTGAGGTAGAGATCATAGTGAGCAGGGTGATAATAGCCAAAGGCACTCTGGCGGCCGTACTCTTCCAGTCGATCCAATAGGAAACCCATGCGACACCCACGAGCATGGACGAAGGAATGTACAGTTGGAGGAGGAAGAAGGAAAACACGCGCTTGAGCTTTAGTTCCACGCGGAGACATGAGTACTCGCCTGGACGAGATGGGTTAGAGAGAGAGAGAGAGAGAGAGAGAGAGAGAGAGAAACCCACCCGTATTTGTCTTCGAGTGGCAGGTGCCATTCTTAAACTGAGCAATCTCAAAATTCGGCAGTGCTCCATTGGCTCCTTTGTGGAATTTGATAGCATCCATATCCCACTCGTATTTGATGTCGTCCGTCGTGTAGGCATCTATTAAAAGTTCCAAGCAAACTACATTTAAACTTACAGGAGGCAAAGGCTATTTCGCAGTTCTGAGTGTCCATTGGATACCTGGAGAGATGCATGGAACAGGCCAAATGAAGGGTCAACCGACGGTCGTAGATGAGTTTTCCATCAGAGCGGATCTTCAAAAACTTATTCTCCTGAAGATCATTTCAAGTGGAAATGCATATGTTCTACCTGATCCAGCATGTGATACCAGCCCTTCCTTTCGTTTTGGAAGAATGTGTCTGGGATCCACAGTCGCTGGTCTCTCGCAACATGGATGAACTCAAAGTTACGGTAGTCGGGAGAAAGAGGTCCCTGAAATGGACATTGGTGGTTTTAAACATTACATAACAATGAAACGATAATTCTATTTTGTTCCTAACCTGATGCTCTATAAATCTCAATCTGTCGTCATACCATTCCTGTCGAAATCGAAACTGTGCCACAAATTCCTTAAATTTTTTTTACTGAAGTTTCGGTAATAAGATTAACAAACCATGTTCTTTTCCGATACTGCTGATATTGACCGAATATCGAGACTGGTCGTCACAAGCACAGGTCCTCCTGAATGACCCATTCTCCCTTTTCTTTAATAAACCTACGCTGGCTGCTGTATGGCGTCCTTCCCGAGGGTCGAACGGCTGCGTCGTACTCCTGGAGAAGGTCGCAGACCGTCATTTGCTCCCGCCATGCCTGGTAGTTGGTCGTCCTCCGATTGAACGCCGTTCGTTTGCTGCAAACCGCCAGTATTTATATTTCCATGGGCCTTATTTCTCCCTTCCCTCCATTGGTGTTTCTATCAGAGTCTTTCGATCCGAGGTTGTTTTCTGGTCCGATGAGTCCAGAGACAAAACAAATCCTCGTCGAATTAATTCCCTTTGCCAGAAAAACCACCGTTGAATTACTAACGACGCCTGCTGCAGCCGGCTGTCAACAGCACAAGCTCGCAGGAACGTTTGTCCTGAAAGTTTCAGCGGGTAGCTGCAAGTGTAATGCAGGAAAGCATGCCTGATGACAGCCGAAAGGAGTTTGAAATCGGCTGTCAATTAGAATTTCTGAATGTTCAAAAGGAACTTCTTTCTTTGTCATTTGTTGGAAGGTCTTGTGAAGAAGGCAATCGAGAACTTTAGTGGGCACTTGAGGGTAATCGAATGGAGTCCGTCTGGTCTGATTATTCCTTAGACAGACGTTCCAGCACAACTATTTCCCGCCAATCATACATCTTCCTCTTTTTCAATCGAACCAAAGCTTCTTTCTCGAATTTCTGGCGCCCTTCTCGAATTTCACCCCGTCCGCTGAATAATGCACCTGCGGGGGAAGCGTCCTTCCCAGATTCATGGTCTCCGGTCGGAATTTTGAGCACCCGCCTTGTTTTTTGGACCTTTTGGGTGAGAAAAGAACCCACCATGATTTGTTCTTGACACGCCTGGCCGTCGACGGAGCGAGGAGGAGGGCGACGGAGAGAAGGAAGAGCGGCCTCATCGACGACGACGCCGCATCGACCTGAATGAAGCACCTGGTAAGAGGAAGGAGAGGAGAGAAAGGGATGAGACAGGGAAATGTAGGGAAACATAAACATCAAACAACGAATTTCTAAGGATCAATATGTTAAGTGGGTCTCATAGTCTGTAGATATTCGCAGAAATGTGGAGGGTAAAAAATGGGTAGTTTTCCTCAGAAATGACAAGCGTGTAATTTCTGTAACGGCATGACGACACTAAAGCAATATCATGCATTTCTCTGATGTCGTCATGTCGTTACAGAATTGCATACCGTAGTTACAAATAGGCTTTATTCCAATTGTGCTAAAGATAGAACACACTCAGCTGTGCATTAAATGTTAATTTGTTATTGGCTCTTTCTGAGAAAATGCATTTTAATCGTCATTGGAGCTACAAATAAGCGGAAGACAGAGAGGGAGAAGAGGCTCTTCGAGGGGACATTAGCCATCGGAAGGGCTAAAGGCGCGCTGATTCGGTTAGACGGCGAGAAACCCGCGGAAGCCCTGTTTACGGCACAAAAAGAGGGGAGAGGGCTCACGGACTGGACCAAGTAGACGGAGGCGGCCCCTTTGAAGAGGCCATCTGGGGGAGGAGACGGGGAAGACCCGAAGATCGCTGGGTTTTGTTTTATCTCGGTCTTTTCGAAATTGAGATTGATATTTTTAGATTAGGGAGTTAGGTTAAGAAAAATAACAAAAACATAAAAATTTATTCGGCTTTCTACGTAGTGCAAAGAATCCTATGGCAATTGATCTCGATTGTCATACGCAAATACAAAACATCAATACATTAGCTGAATTTGCAATTAATTGGGTATAAATACGCCTTTACACAAAGGTGTTTTGGTCGTTCAAGAGAAGAGACGCAGCATAAATTCAAGGCATTGAATGTAAACCAAGTAAAATTTAAAAGAACGCCGTTGTATACTTTAGAAGTACACAAAGTGTGTCTAAGTTTGAAGGTAGCCCATTGGAAGGGTCCTTTGACGGAGCGAAAGTCGGTTTCTCGCAGCGGGGCACTTTCATTTCAGAGGTGACGGCTGCACAAAGGCCGCCGAGGAATCTAATTTCGAGGGAGTACGTTTGTTGCTAAGTGCGCCTTGATCCTCTAAACTACAATCTGATTGAACTATTGCACAATACAAAGGGAGAGCATTTTTAGTAATCACGGGGCTCAGACGCACTCTCCTGAGAAATAATAAACTTTCGTATGATCTCGAATGACAGATGGCTAAAGTCATTTGGGGTTTTCTGTTGTTTTCGGACATCGCAGGTGTTGACGGCGTCTTGCGAAGGTGGCGCCGATCGAGCGGTTCGCCGTGCCGATTATTAGCCGCCGCAGCTGAATTGGCCGAGGGAGGAGAGTGACGTCATCCATGCGGGCATTAAACTAGAGGACCGACTGCGACAGGAGCATGGAGGAAGGAGGCTGTGACACAGAGAGGAGAGGCTTCGGATTAGGAAGAAGGCTTTGGAGGGGAGTGGTCTGAGGGGGTTGAGCAGATGTGAGCTTCAAATCATCTCACAGAGGGTGCTTAACATAAAACATGAAGAACTGTAAAAGAATTTGAATTGAAAAGAGTAAAAAGAAAGTATTCATAAGTGAGCACAAGGCAATAGCTCATATGGGAGCCAACTCGGCATTACTTGCAAAATATGTCTTGTTGTTGTGTTAATGTTTCAGTGACTGCGACTACTTTTCCATTTGAAAAGACACTCTGGTGCAACGATTTGTTAAATTAGTCAATTTAAGAATATCCATCATTCATTATTTTTACTATTGATATCCAAGGCTTGGTATTACCTTGGATAAAAGATCGGGTATTAAGCGCACGATCGATCGCAAAGAGACCTCTGCTACAATCGCAGTGCAACTAAATGAAGATTGATTGGTGAGCTACCATGCTCACAACTATCGTATGAGCATCTGCTTGCTCATGAGAACACGCACTCATTTAGATAATTCAGATTTTCCTTTGAAACTTTTTTTTCTTCAGAAAACGGTGGGCGATCGGAAAGTCCCAAAAGTGCAGTGTTTCTATTCTGGCTAATTTGCGCGAGATGAGCGGAGACAAAGGCCGGAGCCCCGTATGAGCCGAAGTGCCAACAGCTCCAGCTGTTTTCGGACCAACCGGCTGGTCCTATCATGCCCCGGGCATCCTGCGCACTCATCATCAGCCATCGCCATCGCCAGGACAGGACTCTCCCAGGACGGTCCTCAGACCACAGGAACAGCCCTGTTGGTCCTCCGTTGAGTCATCGGAATGTTGTCTCTTCACAGGCCTCTTCTTCTTTACGACAGCAGCCTGTACACAACGCCATCAATCAGTCTCTTTCTTCTCATTTAATAATGTATTCTACTGCCAACGACTCCAAAATTTTCAAAATTCTAGACGCTTCAAAGTCATTGAAAATACAATTTAATTTCTTCTTGTAATTGTTGAACTTTAAAGTAGTTTTTACGTTTTTCCGATATTTAGCCTTATTTTCTATTGATACTCCGCGTGTGTCGACGTTTTGGCCAACATGGCCTGTTTAGGAAAAAACCTTATTTCTAAATGAAAAGAACAGATGTTTCAGTGAAAAATATGAAAACTGCTCTTGTTTCTTACAGTAAGACAAACAGTCAAAATGTATCGTTCGTGCAAATGAACTGTCTGAAATCGTTGTTCGTTTTATCCCAGTTCTTACTGTAGAACATTCTCAAATACCAAGATAATTCAACAAAACTTACCCAAGTGACCGGTTTTTTTCCTGGAGACGATAACACATTACAATGTGATATTTGGGGTTTTAACTAGACGCAGACTCAAGTCTACTTCCTTTTTTATCATACAACGATGAAAATTGGCATTAGTAAAAATGGGTCTTGACATTTTTCATTTTGAAATGTTTTCACAAAACTTTATATTTGGTAAAACCTTGAATTCCAATGTAGTTCACTTCATTTGAAGTTGCTTGGAATCGATTCAAAAACACGGAGTTCCCTCTTCACGGAGTGGGCAGGCCCCCTATCCCTTTGCACACATTCTTTAAACATTTTCAATGAAACGGAAAAAGAGTAATAACCTAGTCTTTGGCCAAAAAGCAAGAAAAATGTGGTACACAAAGTGTGAAGTGAGACGACCCTGCGGATGGAAAACAACGAGCAATTACTGTCTGACAGCGGAATTCTGCCACTTTATCAGAACGATTGTCCTTTCGGGGGAACCTGTTCGTTTTGAAGACCTCCCACTTACTACCTTCAGTGTCCATTTCCAAGAACGTGATCCAATTCGCCGATTGATCAGCTGTGGTAGCCGACCACCGGTCACTGCCCCTCCCAACCCCAAGGGGACAGGGCACCCCTGAAATCCACGAGACAAAATATAAAAAGTGTAATTTAAGACAATTTTATCACTTTTGGTATGCCTTCTCCCTATGATCAGCACTCATCTGCAGTGTTGTAGTATCTTCGATGCCAAGACTGAGTTTGTAGGTTTCTAGCTTATTGCTTCTCTGGTGACAAAGGCCGATTTGTTTCAGTTTTACACAGAGAACGACCGTTTGTCATTTACCCTTGATCTCCGAAAGCTACGTCAACTTCATCTTTCAGTTTTAAAACAACAGCGAATTTCACTCTTTTCACAGTTAGTCATTCGATCGCTAAACTATCTTTCAGGTTTCATGCCAAATGCGGGACACTCTTTGCAAAAACTTCTACCCCAATCATATTCAGAGCCCTACCGTATTTTTATGTTTCGATGAACTCATTCCCACTTTGTGACTGCATACACAATCCTAACATGAACGTTTTAAGAGTTCACTACCTAATCTTCTGAAAAAACTGCTTTCTTTGCCGTTAACTCCCATATTTCAGCACTGAAGCTCACTGGGGATTCAATTGAACTTTCTTTTCTATCTTATATATTTTATTACAAACGTTTTCAAACATGAAGGATTAACATCTCCTACCAAACCATTTATTTTATAATTAATTTTTAACTGAATTTATATTAAATACAAACAGTTTTCCTGTTTTCATTTAATTTATCCATAAACCTGTCAGTATCCAGGACTCTTAGTGTTTGTTTTCTTCTTCTTATTTTATTTGCAATGGCACGAGGGAATTACAGTAACCATCACAGTTGGCACTGTAATGTGTTTTCCTGAAAGCTTTGTTTTTTGGACCAACTTTTTGTAACTACTTTTACAGTTTAAATATTTTACTTAAATCCCTTTGTTTAGATGCCCAACAAAGTAGGCGACGACGTGTCTGAGCCGAGACGACAGCTGACAGAAGAGACTCCGCTGCCCTTTCCTCCGAAAGAGGTGGACTCTCTTTCTCAAAATAGATGACCAAAGTTTCAGTCGAAAACCCCGGACAACCTGAGTCTGGCTGTTTCATTGGAGGAAGCACGGAAGACCAAAAGTGAAGAAGAGGTGAGCGCATTTGTCAGCTGATGATGGTATCTTTTGTATCGCACCAGCCATCTGCCTTCACTTGAAAAACGCGCCAAACTGTAGATGACAGGGCGGCAGTTTTGAAGTCACGTGCCTCAAAGTACGTGAGAATGACCGATTTCTGTACTTTTGGTCTAATTGGACTTTATGTGTAAGGGGTGACAGGGGTTGAGATTACACAAAACATTTAAAAATCAATCAATCATTCTGATTTTTTAGTTAAACATACATTTTCGGTGCGGCATCCAATCGAATCAGCATTTTTGAAAAACAAAATTGAGATTGAAACGCTATTCATTGGCTTTTCGAGTTTTTTCTTCGAGTTGGATTTTTTAAAAAAAACCCAATTGTTTTAAAAATAAGACCAATTGTTTTAAAAATAAGACACGTCAAAATTGTTAGAAACATTGAGTAGAAAATACATCTATAGAGGATCCCCACATGTGTTTGTACATGTAAGTGAACGTGAACGTGTGATTGAGTGGGTGTTGAATGCTCCCTGTATCGTACCTGTTGAAGTACAATGTTGTCAAAGTCCATCAGTCGGTGTTATTTTGGTTGCGGTATCGTCTGATCGTCGATGTCAAAGTCCTTCTTCAGTACACCCCTGGCCCTTCCCCTCTCAGCTGACCTCCGTCTCCCGTCCTTCAGTCTTCTTGCGACGGTCTTCCGATGCTTGGGCTACCGAAAAGGAAACCGGAGTTGGGTGATAAATCAACGTGCGCGTGTGGGTATTCGCATCGATCGTCTCTCCTTCTGCGACCAATTAAAATACATCATTCGACAAGGCTTTATCGCTCGGCAAACAGTCTCCGTCGCCAGTGGATCCCTCGAGACTTGGGCCACTGCCAGTGGCTCCGTCACTGTTTTCGTCGCAGGGTGTAATTTGCAGTCTCCTCCCAGATCATATCGGGCGCACTCCGTCGACCGTCGTCGTCGGATGGCAGACCCTCCTCTCGAGGCGGCTCCTGCCTCAGCCCTCCTAATTTCCGTCAGAGCAAAGGTAATTCCTCCCTTATTCACTCCTCCTCTTACATCACCCTGGCATCGGATCGTAAATCTCTTCTGCAGTTCTCCGTCTTGATTTATTTCCACGAGAAAAGGCGATCGACGCGTGCCTATTTTTAGACCAAACCAAGTATTTTCGACTGTTGACTCTCTCTTCACAAACAGAGGCACATAGTGACGTTTACCTGCATTACCATTTAATTTGGTTTAAAGAAAGAGATTAGAATTATCTGAAGTATTGTCACGGTAGAACGACTGCACTGGACTCTCAAATACACAATTTGTTTCATTCCGCCGGGTGCTATAGTTGTTGCCAATCCTAGTTTGTGCCAAAATTATGCTGTCGAAGTTAGAATTTCTAACTTCGACATCATAATTTTGGCACAAATTAGAATTTCTTCAAGAACTATGTTTGGCGAGAGGTATATTGCCTTTTATCAAAACCCTAATCAGCCTCAGAAGTCAAATTTTTTAATCAAAGATAGATATCTTTTTTTTCAAGAAAATGCCTTCTCTTGTAAATTGTTCCTCGATCGCTATGTTGACTTCCAGTTCATCCGTCTTATGAACGGTTTAGAGTGAAACAACAGGATTATTTCTTTGTTTTGCGTTTGATTTGAAAGTAATGGCTATATTTTAAAGGAAAACACTTGTTAACATACATTTTTTCAATCGTGGAAACACGTGTATGACGGTTGTGAGCAATATTTCGCATCTAATCAATCAATCTTCTTTCTTGCTTCGGCCTCATTTTCGTAGTTAACCAATTTACGCTTACTTTGTAACAACAATAATAAACCGTTGATCCCGAAATAAAACAACCCTTAAAATTTGACTGAGAGCCCGCCACCAAGTGATGTAGCCACTGCATACATTGTATATCATTGGTCAATGGTTCGTTGGCATCTTTATCAATTAATGTGATGTAATCAACTACGAATCCTTGTTTCTGTCCTTCTTTTGCCCTTTGAAATCACCTGAATGTTTATGTTCCCTCGACTGAAAGGGCCTGTTTCCCAGGAATAATCCCGTCCGGTCGTCTCCCGCAAAATGGCACAACAACTTCATCAGCCCTTATGCAAATACAGGCTGATAACGGCGGTTGCCCCTGTTCCAGGCGGCACGGCGTTCTCAAAAGAAGGGGCCAGTGTTTTGAGGCACTAGGTAGCAAAACCTTAGGTTGTATAACAGAGGATTCTGTGCAATAATGTCTCAATTTGAATGGTGAGTATTCGATGGATCAGATTCAGATGTAGCAAAGGCATAGACCAAATCGTTCGCTTTTTACGAAAAATGAGTTCGAAACTGAACTGATCATTCTCCAATCTTTATTTGCCGCTTCGTTAAAATACGTGTTCTCGAGGTCCTATATTTCTTGGATTTCGCCACTGCAAATGGTTGGTTATGAAAAACCTTTCAGGGAAACACCTGACCTCTCTTTAAAAGAAACCCGAATCACTTTGTTATTTACGGAGTTGCTGCGTTATACCATAAAATGACGTTGGCTTCTCTTCGCTTGCCTTTAGACATATTTACGAAAGACATGGGCCGACAATTTATAAGAGATGTGCTTAATTAGTTCCAAGTCCTCTTTCTCTTTGGCAAGAGTGGAACTGTGCTGAAGACAAAGGTCGTCGGAACGGGTGCCGCAGCCGCCGCAGCTGCCGCAGCCAACCTGTCCCGATTGATCCAGCGCAGTCGTCGTCTCTCTCGACATCCTTGGAACGCGGCCAAAAGTCTGGAAAACTTATCAATCAATGGCCGTCGATCTGTCCCCCTCGACTCTGACGCAGTTCTGCCCCTCCCTCGTCCACGAGGAACGCAAGGTCTGTCATCAGAAACAGCCTCTAAAGACACCATGGGTCAAGGGCTGCCTTCAGGAAGTGCTTTGATAACGATGACATTCGGGTTTTTAGAACTTTACAACGGTTCCAGAAGCCATTCATGGCGATATATAGTCCTTACTTCAACGAACGAAACTCTCTTCTCTGTGAATTAGAAACGAAAGAAAGTTTTGATAATCCTAGAAATTACCTATTGGCAAAATTGCATAAAACCTGTCATTGTTGAATTTGTGAGGATTGTGGCCTATGTACAAGTCTGTCTTCCTCTCTCTTTCTTTCTAACATTATTCCTTTCTTCTAAAGATAACCTTTACTTTTATAGGAAGAATCGCTGCCTATGTTTAAATGGCCTCCTTTAAAGGGACCATCAGCCTCCTTCTCGAAATGAGGATTGCCGTTATGCTAATTCACCAATTTCAATGAGTTTAATTTTTTCCCTTACCGCTCCAAGCAACGATTTTTCACAAATAGGCTCATTAGCATAGGATTAGCCGTCATTTTGAAAAGGAGGCTGATAGTCCCTTTAAACAACCCAACTTTACTACATAAAAAGTCCACTTTACAAGCCACTTCGATTTAATATTAACTTTTACAAAGTAATTCACTAAACGCATTTTAAGAGTGCACTCAAATTCTTTATTATTTACATTTCACGGGTCGCCGCCGAATGGAGTCCGTGGGCGCTTCCAAAATGATAGGCTGCTAAACATCGTGCATCAATTGAAACTTTCCGACTCTAGTATTCACTGAGTTAAAAGAAAAACACAGAAAACTCCATATTTCGGACGGTAGTTTTTTGCGAGGGCTAGGAAAATTGTGCCAGAAAATTCATATTTCAAGCTATTTTTCTATGCGCTGAAAAGTGAAATTGATGCAAAATTGACCGAGAACTAGAGTCGGAAAATTTTTTGTTCTATTTGGGGTTGGGTCTCCCAGCAAAAACGTTGGGTCCCGCACGGATACAGTATGAAACCACAGATTTTCATAAATTTCAAATTTGCGCTTAGGCGTTTTGTACACTTTTCTCTGCGTGCTTGTTGCAAAAAAGTGTGCACTCACGTGCATGCTGCCAACACGCAACCATTTCTAAATTTTCCGTGCGGGTACCCGTTAAACACAGTGTACATTGAAAGTGCCCAGTTCGGCGACCCGTGATTTTGCAGTTTAGGCTTTAGTAATGCGCCCCAAACGAAAAAAAAACCCAATGTTTCCCGGCATCAGTATGATTGAAACAATTATGCGGTGTAATAAATATTATTCTGTATGCGGTGTAATAAATAACCGTAAATAATTAGGATCACCTCAAGAAAAAAATCGTCCAAGCGCAATTTTCAATTAAAAATTTGGGTTAATTTTAATTTTGGGGGTTTCGTTGAATTGATATCTGCTTTTTAGACTAATAAAACTTTTCTGCATGCCAATATAATATCAAAACCATCGATTTTTACAGCCGAATGAGGTACATAACAATGAATTATCGAAACAATCGTGTTATCAAAACATCGGTTCTGTCCGATGTTTACGGCCGTCAAATGGCTGCCGTCGTAGTAAAGAAACGTGGACCTGATTTTAATTTTCTTCTTTTTTGTTTCACATCCTTCAGCTTATTTTTACCTTGTAATTTTGAAAAATAGAATTGGTTATTAATTTAGTATCGCCTTTTCGCCCGCTGCTATTATGTAAAAACATACAAGTCATATCTCTCCTATAATTCATGATTTTGAGAATTTTTGAAGTACAAAATTCAAACAGAACTGAAAGCCAAAAAAAACTGAATGTGCGGCAGTTCGCGTGCCGTCTAACCCACTCTTATCACATCCAGTCGGTCGGTAGTCTCGCCCGCCGCCCCAATTCCCGTGGTCTCTTCGGTTACTCTCTGATTTAAGTGGCGTTTCCTCTATGAAGCAGGGAAATGAGCGTTTCACGCCGCCCTCAGACCGTTGTGGATATTGACGATATAGACCTGGACGCCGCCCATTTAGGTTCGTCTCGTTCGTGTTTGTCCCTCTCGAGCCCTCACTCACCTCCCCAAACCCCCCCCCCCCATATTCCATGGATTTACAGCTATGGCTGCCCGGGTCCGTCAGAGGGCCAACCGGCCGAAAACGGGGGAAGACGTGATGGCCGTCGAGCCAGAGATGGACTTTTCCTCGGCCGGACCCCACGTCCCCATGACATTCAAGGCCCACAGTAAGAGCGACGACGAGGACGAACCGCTCATTCACAAAGCCGTCAGTTTTAAATGTTGTGGAAACGTCGGACATTAGAAAACTCAAAAAAACCGTGGATTCAAGTAATTTCTAATTTCAGTCGCTCGACTCGGGGGAGAGCTGGTTCAAAAGGACCAGGGAGTCCGTTCGCGGAGATGTCTCTTCCATATGTCTACTTTTGTTCTTGTATTTACTACAGGTGGGTGTATTTTGTATATTTTATGGTATTTATTCTCTTCCAGGGTATCCCATTGGGTCTCATCAGTGCCATTCCCCTGCTCCTCACAGGGAAAAAGGGCATTACCTATTCCTCTCAGGCCTTGTTTTCATTTGCGTATTGGCCATTTAGGTTTGTTTTTCCTTTGAAATCAAGCATTTTTTTTCTTCAAATTTCCAACGGCGTTTTTCTATATGCGAGTCCCGTTCAATGGATTAAAAACTTTTTTGTGATCTGCGACAGAGAAAAAACTGTCAGCTGTGTGTCAAGAACAATCGATAATATGCGATTATACCTGCAGTTGATTACAAAATCAAACCGTTTTTACAAAAGAGTCGTTGTCATTATAAATCGCGTTAACTCAATATACATCATTCATGGCATTGTTTCAGTTTGAAATTGTTATGGGCTCCCATTGTGGACGCCGTTTATTGGAAGCGTGTCGGCAGGAGAAAGTCGTGGATGGTCCCGTGCCAGTACCTGATCGGTCTCTTCATGCTGGGTCTCTCCTTCAAGATTCCCTACATCATGGGAGAAGAGGAAGGAGGTCAGTCCGCCTGTGTTTAGTCCTTTAGCCCCATCTTTGAAGGCAGCGGACCGAATGTGATGTTCCTGATGCTCGTCTTCCTCCCACTCAACTTTTTGGCCGCCACCCAGGATATCGCAGTCGACGGATGGGCACTCACCATTTTGTCTAGGTATTTTCCTTTTTTATCGTGAAATATGGATTTCTTTAGAAAAAACGTAGGATATGCGTCGACATGTAACGCTGTGGGACAGACGGCTGGCTTCTTCCTTGGAAATATCATCTTCCTCACTCTTCAGTCGGCCG
Source organism: Oscheius sp. G VE-2021 (assembly GCA_022343465.1). Taxonomy (NCBI): domain Eukaryota; kingdom Metazoa; phylum Nematoda; class Chromadorea; order Rhabditida; family Rhabditidae; genus Oscheius; species Oscheius sp. G VE-2021. The sequence goes on from JAJQXH010000058.1 coordinate 1,866,594, forward strand.
ATTTCGCCAACAACTGGATCCGATCGCCCGAGGATCACCAGGAATATGGACTAGTCGACCTCGCTGGTCGGTTATTTATATGTATTGATGATTTTGTATCCCATTTAAAACACCAAAATCTTTACTTTTGATCTGAAAGCGAATTAACAATTGGGCGTCTATTCGATGTTGCCTAGTTTGAAGTGCGATGATATGCCGTGTCGTTGCCTAGGAAGTCCTGCCCAGCCAGTAGTACGTGTCGAACACCTGCATCTCGCAACTGAAACGTCACTCTGGGGCAATTGGACATGTTTCCAAGAAAGGGCGATTTCCGGAAGCTAAGAGGGCACATCCTCCCTGGGGAAAGTATTTTTGGCAGATATGACACATCCCAAGTTTGTGGTTGTGAGTTTTTTTATTAGAAAGGTGTAAAGCAATTCTATATATTATGGATTACGGTATTTCCTACCTGGTGTTGTGAAAGTGATCGTAGACAGCACTCATACCGTAGCCACCTCTCTCGCTAATAATAACCGCACTCCACCAGTGACCGAACCTCTCCTCAGCCTGTTTCTTCATGTATCTGAAGACATCTCTCGATTTGGCACGGGTTTCACTCACTTGGCCTGGTAGCTGTATTGATGGGGGTACAATCCTACTGTTTCCAGAATAAGTTCTCTTAATTTATCTGATTTACAAGAATTATCTGAAAATACGATCAGTTTCATTTTGAGAAGGTATCTTACGTTGATGGCTGGTTGAGACAATCATCAGAAGAACCAGGAAGGTTATAGAGCCATGGCCTCTGTGCCTCTGGAGCATCAGGCTCTTCTGAAGAGTTTAATGGGAGAACTGAGACGGAAAGAGAGGAATACAAGTTCAGGGGGCGTTTGTGGCGTCACTCGGAGAACGAACTAAATTGGATTGTCAGGGGAATTGTTTGTTCTAGATGAAATATTCATGACAAGTCGGAGAGGGCGTTGCCTCCTGGGACAAGGAGCCACTCGTGCCCTCCTTCTGTGGCAGAATTGGACCAGACCACATTCCCTCCTTCCCTTTAACTGCGAATAACCATTGAAAAAGTAGGAATTGCACCTGTTTTGAACCGAAAGGGACAAAACAGCTCGATGACGAATGCACTCTTGAGGGCACTTTTGGCAGAAATCCGCCTTTTCCTATTTCGAAGGAGGAACTGAGGACACTTTGGCGAAATCCTCAGAATTCATTGGCTTAATTTTCAAAGCCTGGAGAACTTTAAAAGCCGTTTTGCCTGACCCCTTTCTGCCTTTCTGGAGCATGTTTTAAGGAAATGTAATGATTTTTTTCATTTAATAAAGAACACTATAAAACTGCTGTTCATACCGTAATATGCCTTTTTCTCATTTGCCGAGTCCAGGTCTAAGTTCTATTGTTTAAAAAAATCTTTTTACGGCAGCCGTTAGACACTGAATTCACAGTTAGTAAGTGAAACGAGTCCTTTCCCTTTGTGGAAGGATTTTATTCTGTGGGAAATATGACTGTTTGTGGGAAGAAATTAAGTTTCATACCGACTTCTCACATTTTAATAACTTTTTAAGAAAGTTCTTTTAGTGAAATGCATGTGTAAAGAGAGAGTGGGTGGGTAAAGTGGAGGGTTTGGTTGGGTGAGAACAAGCATCGACCCGCTTCCATCGCAATACGCAATTACACACCCGTCGTCCGACAAATTATCGGTTCTGATTCCCTCTGATTTGGCAATTATCGCGTCTCGCTGCACTGCGCCCCTGCTTTGTTTTCCCCAACGACCCCGTTTCAGGTTTCCTCTTCTTCTGGGGCTGGGTGTTCATCGTTTCCACCACTCTGGTCTTCATCTTCAAAAAAGAGGTCGACCACTCCCTCGAGAACAACTCGTAAGTTTCGCTTTCTCCGAAAAAAAAATACTTTTGAACGGGATAAATCAATTGAGAGCATTCAAATGAGGGTGGAAACATGACTGGAGGATTAGCGTAGGTTGTGTGGACTCTGTGGAGCTGTAAATGGCAGCCTCTGCGTCGAATTACTCATTTTATGTGATTGAATGTCCCTTTGAGCACAAGTTGTCGCTAAAAATAGACTCCATTATCTGAGAATGTTCAGGAATGACGAGGACGACGGGGAACAGGAGCTGGAGCTGGGCATTGGCCAGACCTACGCCGTTCTTCTGAAGATCCTCTGTCTGAAGCCCATGATCTACATGTCCATCATACTCCTCACGGGAAAGGTAGCCACTCAGGGGAATGTAGTAATCTATCAATTGACAGGTAGCCTTCGCAGCCACCGACGGAATAACTGCCCTGAAACTGATCGGAATGGGAATTCCGAAGGAGAAGATCGCCTCTTTCAGTCTCTTTCTCACTCCACTTCAAGTCCTCCTCCCTTGGCTCATCGGCAAATGGACCACCGGCCCTCGTCCACTCAACATCTTCCTCTGGGCGTACCCATACAGGTGAGTTCCCACAACACTAACTGAAGCCTTTAACCATTCGTACCACATTTCCTGGCAGACCTATTCCTCTTAAAACGCCACAACGATTTGTCCTTTCTGTTTATTGTAGCTGCGATTCGTGAAATGTCTTCCTTCTTTTCGAAAGGCCAATTTGCCCATATAATGCCAGAGTACAGAGGCACTTGTCATATTGTCTTATTGTCAAGAAACAGCATTATTTTCCCAGACTATGGTTATTTCAGAATTGTCGTCGGTGGAATCTACGCTGCCCTTGTGTGGTGGACCCCCAGCTTCAAAGACGTCGATGGCTCCTTCGGCCCCATCGTCTACGTCATCTGGATCCTGGCCTACATCCTCCACAACGTCAGCTCAATCCCCCGCCTCTCTTATTCATCTACTTCAGATCGCCAGCTACAGTATGTTCGTGTCGATGATGGCCTTCAACGCGCAGGTCTCTGATCCCCGCATCGGAGGAACCTACATGACCATGCTCAACACGCTGAACAACATGGGAGGCAACTGGCCAGTCACCGTCATTCTCTCCATCACCGACTGGTTCACTTACAAGGACTGCGTCGTCAAGGGAACCAAGACGTAAGCCCTTTCCCCTGCCTGATCACTTATTTACCCCTCTTTCAGGGTGTTGTACGCCTGTAATAACAAGACGTTGGCTGATCAATGCGCGGCCGGTGGAGACGTGTGTGAGGTGGCCGTCGACGGCTACTTCATCGCCGTTGCCGCCTGCTCAGTCATTGGCATCATTTGGTAGGTCATTGAAGAATCCAATATATCCCCTGCTTTAGGTACAAGCTGTTGTTCGGCAAGGTAAAGTATCTGCAGAAGATCCCCCGGAAGGACTGGCGAGTGATCAGCCAGTAGACAGCGGGTCTCCGGACATATCCCGTCATCCCCTCTAGTCGGGCCTCCGTCGCTTAATATTCGTACATTTCTTTGTGATCTGCACGCGGTTGTGATATAATCATTTCGGTCATGTGATATCCCAAGTTGTTGTATTTATCGGTCTGTTCTAAGGTATTTCACTCCTCTTTAGGATTTGTTGTGTGGTACCTCTATTAAAAGCTAAATAATTTATTCGCCGTGAATGAATGTACAAATCAGACGGGAGTGGCGCTTGGGCAGGTCAGCAGTCGCTCTGGCTCGACGGCGTCGTTCGGGGGACAGCGCACGGGGAACGGGGCGATGCCCTCCTCGTCCTGCAACAATTGCAACTGGCACAGGAATAAATGTATAAGGCCTAAATTTAAAGATGCTTCCTTTGTGCTAAATGCTAACATGTTGCCTCCGTTCGATTTCACACAACCTACCGTTTTCGTTATGTATTGTTAAAAATGTTTGTTAAGCTATGAATTTCGATCTAACACAGACGGGCTGGTCTTATGAACTTTATATGTGCAAGATTTTTCAAAAACTAAAACTGGTCATCTTTGCAAATAAATGACTCACGGCCAGGTCGAACTCCCAGAGTCCCTCTTTCCTGTCACAGACGAACGGGATTACGGTAGATAGGGTTCCCTCCATTTGGCTGCTGTTCCTGCAGACTCCAGCCATCACCAAGTCATCCTGGAAACTAATGTTCTTTTGGAAAAGGAAAAATGTCTACCTTTAGATGGACACGCACTATCTTGTACAGGTTCTGTTCTACACACTCCGATCGACATCCTGAATAGAGATGGGTGAAAGGAAGGCTTGGTTACTCACGGCCGACTTCCCCAGTAAAGACGAGGGCGGAGAGGGAGAAGAGACAGAGGAGGAGAAGCATTGCTCTGCAATGGAGTCATGGAAACCGAAAAGAAACTAGGAGAAGGCGGAGAACACGGGAATCTCACACTAGCCCATTGATTCTGGGATTATGTGGGTGACCTACACAGATATAATATTGTTATTTCGTGATTTCTCTCCTATTTGGTCACTGAGCTAAAAGCTGGGATATGTGGGGGCGATGTATTTGCAGAAGAGCTGTGAAAATATGGAAATGAAGCTGTAATTTATCGTCTTTTTTTGTTTTGCGTGCTACGTTTATGAAAACGTTATGATCAGTTTCGTTCTGTCGACGTCTTTGAGAAGATAAACAAACAGAGGATTGCATACTTGGTTCCACAAGGATAGAACCAGTTTTAAATCTATTTACACATATACTATTTCCATAGGCAATGAATAAGTCTTGTTTGTGGTACAAAAAGGCAGTTGCGGCAAAAGAGACAAACAAAAACAAAGCAATTATTTGACTCAGACATACAATCAGATATTCCAAGTATGCGTTATAGAGGAATAAAAATACAAACAACCGTTGCGTTTTGTGTAAAAGATCAATTAAAAAACTTTGAGACATCTAAAAAGGAAAGAAGTTTTGTATGCGTGAGTAAATGTTACTAGAAGTTTTAATTGTTTAGCAGAAATTGTAATGGAAAGTTTTGTTTTCTCCATCACTAAATGCGGTTGAAGTGCCTGAGAGAGTTGAAGGTCGCGGGATTGATCTAGGTCTTCCCAGTGGTCTCTTTTATGCTGTCTTCTTTTTCCTCTTCTGTGTTCTGTTTGAGTACTCTAACAGGGGAATCGTATTAATAAAAAAGGACAAATGAGTGTTCGGCTGAAGGAACGCGTCTGTTAAGTACCTTCTGCCAACCTTGAACGAGATTGGGGCGTAAAAGGCACCAAAAACCCAGAAAAGGACAGAGCCAACGAGTGATAAGCAAGTTCTTCAAATCAGATCACAACTTTGTTCCAATTGTTTTGATGCTCGATTTACGATCGTTCGTCTGCATATAAAAGCCATCCTTCCCAAAAAACGTAGTTTAAACAGAAAGACCAAAGAGCGTGAAACTTGAAATTGAAAGTGGAATTGAAATCAAACAAAGGGTCTGAAAAAGAAAGCGTCTCTCGTGAATGCCACCGCAATCAGTGGTAGACGGAACTGGTCCTCCTCGTACAGTAAAGCGCTTTGTTCGTGAATGTTGCACGCCGCGATTCTCTTCCGCCCATCGAGAACATGTTGAAGTGTTGTCTGTCTCAGACAGCGACACTGATGGTAGAATCTCTGGCATAAGGGCTGGAATATTGGCCTTTCCATATAGATTTTCATTTTCATAAAAACAATATGGAACAAGGGGGCCGTTTCAACGAGGGTTTGGTCGATGCCAGGCAGTCGGAGGGTATCTGTGAGCTATCCACTGAGGCGTGTGTCTCGGTTTCGGCTGAGGGGTGTGTCCGCGATTTTCCGCTGTTTTTGCCGGAAGCCGTCGGAAACCCAAATCGCTGTCGAAATGGTACCTGTGGAAAACAAGGGCATCACGCAATGTTCCAACGAAGGAAACATGACAGGTTGAAGGGATTGCGTCAATGGAACGTCAGAAGGACATTGACCGAAACAGAACTATCACTACAAAATGTCGCCTGACTACGTTCTAGATGTACAAATGTCGAGTTATTTCATTTGTGTGGATACACACGTGCGTATTCAAATTGTCACTCTTAAATGAAATCCTCAAAGAAAAGTCACAGGTTTAAAGAAAAAGGCTTTTTGGGAACAATTATATAGGTGTCCTTATTTTAGTTTTGTAATTGTTTCAGAAGAAAACGTACGATGTCAAATTCCAACCACAGGTTTTATCTTCGAATAAAATATTTCTTTAAAAACACATATAGATTGTTCCTCCCGGCAGTTTTAACATTTCTGTCATCAACGTGAAGACGAGGTCTGTACATATACAGACAGCTAGGTAGCATCGAGAGGTCACACGCCTTGCGACAAACCGGCTTCACGCAGAAACTTTCACGATATAGTAGTTCCTTTCATTCGAGAAAGATGTAAAAATAAAATACTGGCTCCAGGGTTCGAGAAAGTGACGAAAGGACTCTTATCGTAACTCTGCCCATTAGATTACAAACACAATAAAATGAAAATAGACAACAAGAAAAACGAGGAACAACTTTGTGTCACAGACAAACAAGCCATCCTTCGAAAATATTTATCTTTTCTCGAGTTCTATCATTTCAAATCTCCTTTACATGGCCTTTACTTCTTCGTCTTCTCGTCCTTGCTTATCTGCTTCTTCTCTTCTTTCGCCTCCTTGGCAGCCCTGTAGTCCGGCGTTGTGGCAACCGGAGACTTGGTCGCGGACTGCTTCTTGAGTACTTTGACAGACTCTGCCACAGAAGAAGAGGAGGAAGGAGGGCTCCAATCACGAGAGGCAGCCACCGAATTCTCAGACTTCGAAGGCGTCGTCGGGGCAGTCACATTCGTCTCCGAGGAGAGCTTGGTCTTCTCCACGGTCTTCGGGGTCTCGGCCTTCCCTTCAGCCACATTTGTCTTAGAAGTCTTCTTCAGGGTCTTTCCTTCAGAAGATTTGGAGTAGGACGATTTGATTTCAGAAGACTTGGATTCAGAAGACGATGCTTTTGCAGATTTGGGAGGATCCGGCTTCATCTGAGACTTAGTCTCCGGTTTGGATTCAGTCATCTTCACAACGATGTCACTGTCCGGATAAACGGTGGAGACCACAGTCTTGCCGTCATGCTCCTGAAATTGCAGTTTAGAAAGAAAGAAAGAGAGAGAGAGAGAGAGAGAGAGTGAGAGTGAGAGAGAGGGGGAGAGAAAGACTTACAGTAACCTTGGCGGAAGGGACCTTCGGCGGAACGTGCTGTAGTTCCTTCATCCGGCTGCTCACATCGGTTCCGATAAGGACAGCCTGGGGCTGCTCAGAAATATGAACGTTGACGTTCATATGAGTTCCAGGCTGCAGAAGTTCCTTCATCCGGCTGCTCACATCGGTTCCGACAGCGGGGGGCAGGGGGTGGCGCGGGGGGGGGGGGGGGTGGGGGATCGTATGTGAAGAGGGGCCGTGCCGTCTAGGAGTCTGGTTGCGCCTAGGGCGGAAACAACAGCGACACGCTGAAGTTATTGCCCTAACCGGTCCAGCTCGCGGCTTAAATAGAGTTTTATGTATCTATAAATTATAGAAATTAGATATACCTTAACATAAATTAAATAGCGTTAACTGTAACTACCTAATACTTACCCATCAATAAGAAAAACTCTATGAAGAAAATATTTAGATACCTTTATCCAACAATTTTGCTTTCTTCTTCGGAGGTTCCTCCATTATTAGATTTTCCCGAAGTTTCGCTATTTCCTCTTTTGAGAAGAACTCCGTAAAGTGCGATTGAATTGGAAGAAAGACCTTTGGCTTCTCTAGCTCCTCTGAAACCGCCCATTTATAAATATATCTGCTCCAGGTAATGCACGTTTTGGACATAATTTTTGCAAGGATCTTCTTCTTATTGCTTGTAATACCCAAGGCTTTGAGAGTTTTCCAGTTACCTTTCCTCCAGCTTCCCAGAGCCCCCACCACCAGAGAATATAGCTCAACTTTAGCCTTAGGGTTAGCCAATTGAATTTCATTCCTCAATTGCTTATAAGCTTTCATTTTCTCCTCATTGGCCATATCAAGTCTCGACCTGGAGTATTCAAAAGGGCATGTTACGTCAACAATGATGATTTCATTATCTTCCTTTCTACTCCACCTGTTACGGATGACCAGATCCGGCTTCCAATTTACCGAGGCTTCAGGGGCAATCTTCTCACGCTTTATAATGTACTTTCTCTTCTTTCCAAGTTGAACCGCTTCCATCAAAAGATCTAGAACAGCGTTATGCCTGAGAGTTATCTTATCCTTAACCTGTGTGCATGCTGACAAGGTATGACCCAAAGTATAATTCTTTGTGGGACACGTTGCACATTTCTGATAGTTCTTGCCATTCTCAAGATATAGGATATTGAATAAGGCACTATTGGATTTAGCCCTGTGGATAAATATGAGGTCATACCATGTTAGGTTAACCTTCCCTCTTTTCAGATAAAATGCTGAAATTTCAGGACACCTAGATGCCGCTCTCATAGGACCAGACCTTGTTTCGTTATGTTTGCACCAGTAATAGTAGATGCCTAGTTCAATCAATTGAGTCAAGATTGCAACTACCTTCTTACCGTCTTTCTTCTTAATAATAACTGGGTTATCCTTTTCTCTCACTTGGACTATAAACGAAATTTCTTGGCTATCCGAAAGATTATCTATCACGAACTTGGCTTGATAAAATATACCATAAAAGTAACTATCAATATTCTTGGTAGTAGGAGATCTCCATTGATGAAGGAAGAAACCCAACCTTTCAGCCACTTTACCATTAGAACCATGATTACAGGAATCATCTGAATTAATATAGTCTATGGCTGATTCAAAGGATAGATGATGGCTGTTTATCTTTTGTCTCACCATATTTATCCAGAATAGCTTCGTCATTTTAACTAGCTCAGGGTTATCAGACCAGAGATTCTTAAGGATATTACTTATAATAAGACACTTCGCTAGTTCCTCCATTGGAATGAAGCCAATACCTCCCATAGACGTAGGAGATAATATGTATTCAAGGCTTGCCATGTTACTCAACTGGAGGGCATGTTTAATATCTTTAGCAACCGCATTACTTAGATTCAGCAACTCCGTACAAGACGGAAAGCCAAATTGGAAGACATGAGTAACTTTTGGGTAAACAAAGGTCCTAATAGCGTCAATTTTCTGATGTACGGCTAATTTACTGAACGAGATGTTATTGAGCACTAAAAGCACATCCTTAGCAAGACTTTTCAGATCTGAAGGGAGCTTTGGACCAATATCAATTCCAAGGTATTTATAGAATTTACCCGCCGTTATTTTGTGTAGCGGCATTTTATTGATTGTCATATTCTGTGTATTTACACTACTACCACCAGAGAGGATAATGGCTGCACATTTCGCCGGTTTGAAGTAGAGGTTAACAGAACCCCCACTCTCCACCAGGGAATTAAGACGGTATTGGATGGTATGAACATTATCCCCAATTATCACCAAATCATCTGCGTATGCCAAAACCGAAAATGTGAGGTCTCCAACTTTATAACCGCGATTTGTTCTTATAAATTCTCTAATTAGGGGTTCAATGCAAAGATTAAAGAATGTTGGACTGATTGGGTCTCCTTGTCTAGTTCTAGTTCCCGCCTTTTGTGGAATTGGATTAGATTCTCCAAGATCAGTTTTGATTATAGTTGAGCTATTGTGATAAATATCTTTCACGATTGTGATGACCTCATCTGGGAATCCAAAGTATGTGGAACACTCCCAAAAGCATTTTTCAGGTCTAGGAACACAGCAGCCAAATTGTGTTTATTGTACTTCGCATCTTCAATGATTGTCTGAAGAAATTGGATATTTGTGCTCATCGGGACGCCTTTCCTGAAGCCTTTCTGTTGGGGACTGAAACATCCTCAAACATTGGTGATGCGATTGTTCCAGATTGCTGTATAGATCTTGGCCAGGGATAAAATGATTGTAATCGGTCTCCAGTTAGAGGGAATCATTGGATGTCCACCCTTGTAAATCATAATTGTTTTGGATTTTCGCCAACTGTTAGGGATCCATTTTAAAACTCTAGCAGTTTCTAAGAGCCAATGCATGATGATGCAATGTGGATCATAAGTGAGCCAGTCTCCATACGTGATACCATCAAGGCCAGGGGCACTTTGTTTCTTCGTTTTTTTCACTATATCTTGGACTTCTTTCAAGCTGAAAGCATCCGTGATACCAGCAGGGATGTCAATTTTCGGAATTCGTTTACAGATTTCTTTAATCTTTGCATCATCAATGCCTGGATCCTTAGCCTCATTCTTCCAGTATTCCTCCACAACTGATAAAGGGATCTCACATTTGATATCTTCTTCGTCTTTTAGAGCTTCCAACAATTTCACTCTATCTGTTGCGTACGCTTGGATTACTTGAGAATAGTCTTCGAGATCAATTGTTTTCTTGTTTGCACGTTTCCTAGTAGTTCTTCTCTTTTCTGTCATAACGGATGTTTCATTTTCTTCAATGATAGGGCTCATAGCGGTAGTCAATGTTTTAAGTAACTGGTCAGTTCTGTTCCATTTCCTATCACCCATCGCTTTTGTCACTTGGTTAGAAATCCATTCGAATTGACTTTTGTGGCTCCCATTTTCTTCAAATTCCATAATTCTCTCAATGAACCACTCCATGAGACAGTTTCTAAACTTTTCCAGATCTTCTGTCTCATGAGAAAGTAATGAATTCGGATGAACAATGACCTTCTCCATCAGATTAGGGATGACTTTCCTCGAACGTAGAGCCTCTTTAAACTTATCGTTACCGGTGAGATTAGCGATAATTTCACCATCTTCTTTTGCACGGACTTGCAGCTCGCGTCTGATGTCAAACGGGTCTGGCAAGACAGTATTTGTGTCTTTAAGCAACATTCGTTCACAAGCCATTGCCAAAATGCATACAATGGGACCACAATTAAAATTATCTACTTGAATAGGAACCATACTGTAGAACTGCTTTGGAGAATTCCATACAATTGTAAGATCTGACATAGTCTTGACAACCGTTTCATGCGGCTGTTCCACATGAAATGGATCCAACCAAAACGCGCTGATTTGACCCTCTGAGAGTACAAGGACCAATAGGCACCAATGGTTGCCCGTATTTACCGGAATGAGCATACCTTTATGAATCTGTAATTCATCCATCAACTCCGAGATTGGCCTCATCTTGTATTTAAGACGCCTTTTTTTTAAGATTCGACCTCATCGGGACATAGAATTTTTTATGCCTTGTTTTGAGCTCATGTTTGTTAATAAAGGATTTCATAACATTTTTACTAAGAAAAATACTTTTTTGGCTCTCCTGGGTTACGGTAGCTCGGGTTACGGTAGCGCACAACGAGTCATCTGTATCTCAGCCCAACATTAACCAAATTTCAATTTGAAAAAACAATCGATCGGAAATTTTATTTTAAAAAACATTGTAATTAAACGTATTTTCATATTTTGATTTCTTACCTGTGAAAAATGCCGAAACCCATATTTCATTTTCACTTTTTTAAACATTTTTCACTTTTTGGGGTAAAAAGTTTATTGACACCAAAAAATTCTAGGGTACCGCATTTTGAGATAATTGGCCTTGAAGTTTGCGAATCATTTGCGCGCCTGCCTTGAACGGCGGCCGCTATCACTGATTATGATTCGTATTTTGTTTTTTGATATCAGAAACCGGTACACAAAGAGAAAGTCACTTGTTTTAACCTTTTGCCCTTGTTTTTGTTTTGATTGAGCGTAGTTTTTCCATAAATAATGATTTTATCATTATTTCACTCAGTTTTTTACATTCTTTAATGTTTGAATTCCAACCCATTAAAATTTATGTGTGAAAAAAATACTTGTCCAAATGTAGAAAAGTGATAAAATACGAATAGTGTATTTTCCAAATATGAGGAAGAACTTGGTTCGAAATTTTTGAATTTTTTTAAATTCGCAAATGTATTAAAGTCGAGATATGAGCATTTTTAAAGTTTCGAATTCGAAAATAAAACTTTGTTAAATATGAATCATTAATTTTGAAAAACTCTTTTTTTTACGATGGTGTTTTCACACATAAATTTTAATGGGTTGGAATTCAAACATTAAAGAATGTAAAAAACTGAGTGAAATAATGATAAAATCATTATTTATGGAAAAACTACGCTCAATCAAAACAAAAACAAGGGCAAAAGGTTAAAACAAGTGACTTTCTCTTTGTGTACCGGTTTCTGATATCAAAAAACAAAATACGAATCATAATCAGTGATAGCGGCCGCCGTTCAAGGCAGGCGCGCAAATGATTCGCAAACTTCAAGGCCAATTATCTCAAAATGCGGTAACTAGAATTTCTTGGTGTCAATAAACTTTTTACCCCAAAAAGTGTGACGAATAACATACGTAAGTTCTGGAGGAGAGTTTTTCGATTTTCACGACTTATGATGAAAAATGTTTAAAAAAGTGAAAATGAAATATGGGTTTCGGCATTTTTCACAGGTAAGAAATCAAAATATGAAAATACGTTCAATTACAATGTTTTTTAAAATAAAATTTCCGATCGATTGCTTTTTTCAAATTGAAATTTGGTTAATGTTGGGCTGAGATACAGATGACTCGTTGTGCGCTACCGTAACCCGAGCTACCGTAACCCAGGAGAGCCAAAAACAAATTTCTTTGAGTGTTTTGATTATATATTGAAAATATCATCAAAATAAGCTAAATCTCAGACATGAAAAAATTCTATGTCCCATATATGTGCATTAGCTCGAATATTATTTGAAAGGCGTCTTAAATGTTTCCCAGGCCGCCGGTGGCATTACAAACATCTTGCAGTAGATTCTCATAGCCCAATATAGAAGGTCATCCGTAAACCAGGCATTAATACCATTACTCACAAAAAGGCTTTGGTACCCGTCCGGGAGTGAGATGTGTGGAACTAGATCTTTATGTGAGGGCATTGCTACGGTTTCCATTCTTCTAACCTGGATAATATCCTTACTGAAGTGATCATCATCCGAAGGGGAATCAACCACATCATCAAAGCTATCGTCCTTTCTCACCGAAGGGGTTTTCGATTGAGGATGGTAGCCATCAACTACCTTCTCAGTAACCATAGAGACTTTAGGGTTCTGGGTTATTTCAATATTACCTGCGCATTTTTTGTAATGTAATTGAATCTGTCTGGAACTCCAGAAAGGTGCAAGACATTTACCACATAAATATTTATCTTTACGTGTATCTCTGACCAATATAGTTTTGTGGGTAGAGATATGTTCTTCAATCAACTTCCTAACTGGGGAGCCCTTAACGTAAACCGTGGCAATGGTCATGTCACAAATGCGGCACTTATGAATCCACACAGGATCAAGCAAATGATCGAGTCTTGTATGCGACAATAAACTGTTTCTGCCTAATGATTCTTCTTCCTTATTAAAGCCCCCATCTTTTGAATTCGTAATTGAGTTATCACAAGAGTGGCATTTGATCGCCGTCGCCGAGGGATACCAAAGAGTGACAGAACCTCTAGTATCATCCGGACCAGAACATTTAAATTCAGCCTTTTCAAAATCAGGCACCTTGAACTCTTCCACCTTATTGGAAGATATCGACATATCCACCACAGACGAGGATGACCTACTAGAATCCGACGCTACAGAAATAGACAACAAGAAAAACGAGGAACAACTTTGTGTCACAGACAAACAAGCCATCCTTCGAAAATATTTATCTTTTCTCGAGTTCTATCATTTCAAATCTCCTTTACATGGCCTTTACTTCTTCGTCTTCTCGTCCTTGCTTATCTGCTTCTTCTCTTCTTTCGCCTCCTTGGCAGCCCTGTAGTCCGGCGTTGTGGCAACCGGGGACTTGGTCGCGGACTGCTTCTTGAGTACTTTGACAGACTCTGCCACAGAAGAAGAGGAGGAAGGAGGGCTCCAATCACGAGAGGCAGCCACCGAATTCTCAGACTTCGAAGGCGTCGTCGGGGCAGTCACATTCGTCTCCGAGGAAAGCTTGGTCTTCTCCACGGTCTTCGGGGTCTCGGCCTTCCCTTCAGCCACATTTGTCTTAGAAGTCTTCTTCGGGGTTTTTCCTTCAGAAGACTTGGAGTCGGACGATTTGATTTCAGAAGACTTGGATTCAGAAGACGATGCTTTTGCAGATTTGGGAGGATCCGGCTTCAGCTGAGACTTAGTCTCCGGTTTGGATTCAGTCATCTTCACAACGATGTCACTGTCCGGATAAACGGTGGAGACCACAGTCTTGCCGTCATGCTCCTGAAATTGCAGTTTAGAAAGAGAGAGAGAGAGAGAGAGAGAGAGAGAGAGAGGGAGAGAGAGAGGGAGAGAGAGGGAGAGAGAAAGACTTACCGTAACCTTGGCGGAAGGGACCTTCGGCGGAACGTGCTGTAGTTCCTTCATCCGGCTGCTCACATCGGTTCCGATAAGGACAGCCTGGGGCTGCTCAGAAATATGAACGTTGACGTTCATATGAGTTCCAGGCTGCAGAAGGATACCCTGAACAAGATGTCTTATTTTATCTCTGTCTGTCTGTCTGTCTCTGTCTCTGTTTGTATGTCTGCCTGCCTGTCTGTCTGTCTCTCGCTTTCTCTCTCTCTCTCTCTCTCTCTCTCTCTCTCCCTCTCTCTCTGTCTGTCTGTCTGTCTGTCTGTATGTCTCTCTCTTTCTCTCTTCCCACCTTTTTAGGCACATGTTTGAGATTCTCCTTGAACCTCCTCTGGATATCCACTACATCGGATCTCAGCGTAACCGACGGTGCCATCAAGGACACATTGAGGGCCGTCTCCACTCCCTCGACGGCCTCCTTGGTGACCGGGCGGCAAATGAGAAGCTCCACCAGATTCTTGTCCTTGATCGATTGGACAATGAGCTCCTTGCAGGCATCCCTCTCGAAGACCTGTGTGCCATTGATCTCCATCACCTGGTCCATCAACTTGATGACCCCGTGACACAGCGAACCGGAGATGACAGAGGAGACGATCACCAGTCGCTTTACATTTTTCACCAACATGCCGAACTTTTGGCTCTTTTTGTAGTTGATGGTAATTGGAATGTACTCGAATCTGAGAGAGGAGAGGGTAACGGAGAAAGAGAGGAACGAACCCCGGCCTGGCAGGATAAACGGCATCGGCCGAGAGATGGCCTTGTCTGGAGTGGAGTTCCTCTTTGGAGAGGGGAAGGGAGGCAGCCATCCAGCGGGGACGGAGGAGAGGAATTGAGGCTTTCTCTCTTTTGCAACTTACAAAGACTGTTATTCCAATTACGCCATTTCAATTAGGATAATTTTCCCAAACAACACTGGTTTCTCTCAATATGTAGACCTGATTTACATAAGATTGGCCTAGACTTTGGAGATTAGGCGGATGGTCCCTTTTATCATGCGAAATGTTCACTCCTCACAATATCTGGGTTTTAATTTTTTCTAAGAGTTCGTAAAAAGGTCAGTCGACATACTTTGACAGGCCACCATGAAGACGTAATCTCACTGAATTCCGCAACTAGGTATATTCGACTTTTTGTTGCAGAGGCGACTGTCGTTCATTGATCGTTTTGTTTCGCAACGATAGTTTGTATGTAAGTGTTATTTCTCTATAACTCATACGTTCAGTTCTCAGAAGTCGTCTGACCTAACTTTCACGCATACCCCTTCACCGTATCTTCTGCGTTCCCGGGGTTGTTTCCCCTCCTGGTTCTCCAGTTGTGAGTCATCAACCCCTGTTGGCCGACTGCAGGTCGGGCGTTCTCTTGTTGACTTCTAATTTGACGAACGTCAGTCGTCCTTAAAAGAGAGTGGAAAACCAATCAGACAAGTATGCATAGTCTTCGTCTGATTTTCGTTTTTTCTCTTGCTGCAGTCGCATTTTCTGCTGTCATCCAGCGTAATTTCCCTCAAGGCGAGACCGAGTTAACACCCAACTTAGAAATGTGTAACGTATAAAGAATGATTCAGGAGCAACAGACGTGTTAAAAGAGGCTGGGGTTACGGTGGTGGATGGAATGACTGTTACCCCTATGGAGGAGGCTATGGCTCAGGATATGGATACGGAGCCTATGGCTACAGTAGTTACGGATACGGTGGATATTAACGAAAACTATGTCTTTTGAAACAAACGAAATATTTGAACTAGATCACTTTTTCATGTATATAAAATGCAGAATATATGAAACTTATTACGGCGGAAATAAGTGTCAACCCATGAAAAGCTGGGGTCGATCTGACCACAAAAGCTGTGGATTTAGGCTTAACGAAATTTCGAAATTCCTTTTCGAAAAGGCAATCTCGTTTCTCGCGTTCCATTATAGTGTGTTGCATATTCGATTTATAAAAAGTTCCCTGGGGACACAAAAGAATGAAAATCTTATTTATCAAAAATTATTACAATGTATTACGTGCAACCAACGTGGTACACATGAAGAAGCATTTTTCAAATTGTGAAGTAAACTGTATTATAAGTTTTATATCTAAACTGTTACCTTACCTTAAAGCCTAGGCTAAACCCGGATACTTAAAAAATAGAAAATGTCCTCCTTGGTGAATTCCAGTTAGCCGAAGAAAGTTTATGAAATGTGCCCTTCGAAAACGGAAATTTATTTATTACATGCCATATACAAACAAATAGTTTTCACCCGTAAAATCATTCACTCTTCTGTTTCTCAGATGAAATCAGGACGGATACGCCTGAGATGACGAGGCTGAGGCCGACCCACCAAGTCCCAGAGTGATGTTCATTGAAACAGAAGGTTCCCACAAGACCCTGAGAGACAAGGTTTTCACGGGGAGAATCTTACCGATATAGCAAAATTTGTTCCCATATTCAAGATGAGGGATTGCATGGTGGACTTGGACAGGGAGAGGGACTGGGAGTACGCCCACCACATCAGAATGTTGGCGAGGATGAAGGAGGCGAGGGCAGCGGCGAATAACTGAACACACGGGGTATTCAGAAAGAAATCTGGACACCTGAGGCTCATCAGAAAAGGAGAAGAGGCCAAAAGCCAACTTTCCACTCACGGCTCCCATCGCTCCAAAGGCCCCGGCGACAATGGCAAGTGTGGCTGATCCATTCATTGCACAACCAATGTCAAAATAACAGCTGGAGTAATTAATATTATAATTTACATACCTGTTATTAATTTTGAAACAAAAAAGAAATTCCATAAACACACTAAAACAAATTTTGGTTATTTAACTTTTTGGAAGGACTAAGCTTATGAGTCCCGCCGCGATACGTTTTGGCGGGCTTCACTTGAATTTTGGAAGAAACAGAAGCGTTTCGGTGTTGACGCATAAATAATTTTTATTAAATCTTATTATTGTGTTAAAAAGGTTTTAATAATTATTAATGCATCTAGTAGACGAATTTTGATACGATATGGTAACGACGTCTCATCTGCAACATAATGCTTTAGAGAATTTTCGATTTTTATTGTTTACGTCAATTTGAGTGATTGCCATTGCTTTCATTAATATTCTCACGTGTTAGTTATCACTTTCTAATAGCATTTCTTCAGGAAAATGGTTGCTCCTAACTCTGTCGTTGCCACTCAGGAAAAAACTGTTGAGCAGTGAGTTTTATTTTTGTTTTAAACTTTTTCAGTTAGCTATATATTCCTCATTTAATTCCAGGAAGAAAGAGATGCTCGCCGTCTTAATGTCCAATGGCAAGCGCGACTATGTTTCCGGAAACTTCTCGGGTGCTTGCGAGAAATTGGGCGAGGCCGTTGAGCTCAGGTGATAAAATTTCATATATGGTTACTTTTGTGTTCAGTGTTGAAATCCACGGTGACTTTGCCGCTGACTCTTTTGAGCCCCATTTCTATTACGGAAAGGCCATGCTGGAGCTTGGTCGTGCTCAGGACGATGTTCTCGACAACGCCATGAAGGACCTTCCCGTTCCCGACGAGTTGGACGAGTCCGCCGATGAGGAGCAGTACGGTAACCCCGACAACTTGACCGGTTAGTTGTATCTTTGTCGTATTGGAATGTTGCCTAGAAGAGGAGAAAAATGACATCCGCGAGAAGGTCGGCGATGCTCTGGTCGAGGCCAACTCGGACGAGTCTGCTGAACAGCCTGCTGAGCAATCTGAGAAGTCTGCTGAGGATTCCGAGTCTCCCGTCAAGCCTGATTCTACCTCTGAATCTGTCGAGAAGCCCTTTATTGAGGTTAAGGAGTCTTTTGAGAAGTCGGCTGAGGCTGGTGTTCCTGAGGTGACCACTGAAACCGAGCCTTCCGTCGAGAAGGTTCTTTCCGAAGAGGCCCCGCCTGCTGAGGAAGCCGTTTGTGATGACATGGAGGCTGAGGGTATTGTTAATGACTAGTCTTATTCACATTAGCAATTGTAGACGGCCCTGCCGACAATGAAGACAACGAGGATGGAGATGGTGAGGAAGACGAGGAAGCCACCGAAGCTCAGATCGCTTGGGAGGTTCTGGAGGTGGCTAGGAAGATCTGCGAGGCTCAGGAACAGAACAAGGACTGGGAGCTGAAGAAGGCCGATGTGCTTCTTGAACTCGCCGATTGTTCCATCACCAATGAGAAGTACCAGGATGTGAGTACGCGCCACTCCGCTTTTTAAGATATATTTTAGGCTCTCGATGACCTCAACCTTTGCCTGGAACTCCAGAAGAAGCATCTCGAGGCGTCTGATCGCCGCTTCGCCCAAACGTACATTGGCATGGCTCGTGCCTACAGGCTGAACGACGACTTTGACAACGCCGCCAAGTTCTACAAACAGACCAAGGAGGCCATTGTTGCCAAGCTGGGTAAGGGTCTTTCTGTTCGTAGTTCATGTCGATTTTTTAAGCTTCGGTTGAGGCTAAGGAGCAGAAGGACAAAGATGATGAGGAGGAGATCAAGGAGCTCAAGATGATTGTGGAGGACCTCGATTTGAAGATCGAAGACGCCATTGAGAGTGGCAAGCAGACCGAGGAGGTACCGGCTTGTTCTTTCTCCTTTTATAACCCGTTCAGAATCTCAACAAGATTCGCGAGCAGATTGGTCTGAAGACCGTCACCAATGTCCTGTGCGAGAAAACTTCTGATCCCGCTGGCGACATCACTAACCTGGTTCGTTCTTCTCAGTTTATTTGTATAAGTCTTTGTTTGTTATTCTACTTTAATATAACCGAATATTTCAGGTTCGCAAGCCGGTGAAGAGGCCTGCCGAGACCGAGGTCGCTCCCGAGGACCCCAAGAGGGCTAAGGAAGACACCGCTGCTGACGACGCCGCCACCACCACCGCCTAATTTGACCAAATTGAAGTTTTGTAAATTGCACCTATGATACTCACTGAACACCGGTTGTCGACAGTTTGGTCTGAATGAATCTCTTTTAAAACTAATTTTCTTGTAATTGCGGGTATTTTCTCAGCGGACTATCTGGGAGTGGTGTGACCTCCATGTCTTGGTTAGCTTAGGTGTTGTTCCCTTGGATGAATGAATGAGGAGAGCCCCGTAGAAGACGAGACTATGATTGTCGCACAAGCTAGCTCCGTTAGTCTGCCCCTCCTCGAAGGGGGGGCACCGGCTGTGGTCAGTTTCTGCAAGTTTCTATTTTCCGTGTTTCATAAAAAGTGATTATTTGAGTGATTTCCAGCTGAAAGACTCTTTGATCTATCACCACCAGCGGCAGGATGGCTCTTTGGACTTCGCCGTGGCCTCTGGTTGCTCCGTTGTGGTTTCCCACGACAGCGGAGCCGTCGATCGGCGGTATTCTGTGGATTTCACTGTAAATCAGGTAAGAATTTCTCCTCGATGCCAAATATTCCCCTGTCAGATTCTTTGGGCTGTATTTCCCCGAACGAAGGACGACAAAGCGACCGACGGTCCGCTGGAGTGTTTCGTGGTGGTCGGAGATCAGAACATTGCCTTTTTCCTCAGCGATGATGGTCATCCTTACAATTATTACGTGCCTTTCAGGGTGGGTTAGCTTCTTCCTTTGGAAACGTCATGGGTGTTCAGGTACGGCGGGTTTATCAGACGAAATTCGGGCTATTCGTGGAGCAGTTCTGGCGGAGTGAGGAGGAATACCGGATGAGACACGACGAACACATCTACGTCTACTCCCTCACCCACCCCCTCAATGAACTCCTCCCCGTGCTCTACAGACCCAGAGGTAAGACCGACAAAAACAATTTATCCTTTTTGGAGATCCCTTCAGACTGATGTCATCTGACTTACTTCCATATTTCAGAGTTCATCGGTCGTTGGCTGTTCTGCTGGGAGAAGGAGGAGGCGACCATCGTCAATTGCTTCGAAGACTGCGTCCTGGTGTACGATCGAGTCAACGGGGTCGCTTTCCCATTCCTTCCGTTTTATTTATAGTTCCAGGTTCACCGCCTGTACCAAATCAAGCGATCTTCCGATGAGAATCTGAAGGCCTCGATCTTTTTGGAAAATGAGCTGGCTGGAGTGGCCCATTCCACGCCCAAAGCGTTCGGCCGCTCGTCGAAGGGACATACTCCGGCCAGTTCCAGAGTCACGCCCAAGACGCCTTTTGAAGGTTGGTTTTTGGTGACCAAGGGATCATAACAAAATAAGAGAAATACCGGGGTTCTCACCGGCCGGGCCAACGGGGAGATTTGGGTCGGCCCGTGTCGGCCCGTCCAACCGTTTTGGTCCCATAAATTACCAACCACACGACCAAAGTTCGATCCCGGTCGGTGCACTTCTTTT
This sequence comes from Oscheius sp. G VE-2021, assembly GCA_022343465.1. Lineage (NCBI taxonomy): Eukaryota > Metazoa > Nematoda > Chromadorea > Rhabditida > Rhabditidae > Oscheius > Oscheius sp. G VE-2021. The sequence continues at coordinate 1,887,151 of JAJQXH010000058.1, forward strand.
TTGTATAACTCTATTTGCCTAATATGATAACTAGAAACATACTTAAGGCATTTTAAACAGTTGAAAAATTAATTGCACCGATATTTAAAAAAAAATAAAATTCGGTTTTCAAAGACGGGCCGGCTCAAAAAATCCCTCGGCCCGGCCCGGCGGGCCGGCCCGTCATTTGAGAACTCCGAGAAATACGACCAGTTGTTTATTATTTGTTGAGGACAGAGAGCGACCGTCTCTGGTCGTTTCTCTGCCCGGAAAGACTCAATAGCTGTAGGTCGCTGGCCGTTAGGAGACTCCCCGGGTTGTTTGGAGAGCTCAGTCTTCTCAGCGAAGTCAGATTCTTACTGGCCCTCCTGTTTCTGAAAATACTCCGACTCCTCTCATGATGACTGGGCGGGGAGGAAGAGGCCGTCGTGGGAGCTACAGTACAAGCTGAAAACAACTATAGTTACCCCGTGGTGTAGTGTTACCTAAGGCAGGTGATAGTGTCGGCTCCAGGAAATGGGAGGCAGAGCGACTGCGGGTCGATCGAACAGAAGCCATCGAGATGATGCTACTGGAATGAACATGTTCTCTCTCTCTCTCTCTCTCTCTCTCTCTCTCGCTCACTTTGTAATGCTGAGTCTCAGCGGCGTCTTCTCAGTGGGACATCCCTCGTATCCTCTTTTCATGGCCTCCACAATTACGTTCATAAACTGTCTCCACGAGTCGATCAATTCCTCCTCCTCCGTCTTTTCCGTGTGTGATCGTATTCGGAACATTCTTCTCAGCCTATTTTCGTATTACCTAATGGACCATATTCCCACCTGCTGTTATTATTTACAACATGAAAATAGCCCATCGTAATGGCCAGGGGTAGTTGTTGTGCGAATGGCGTCCAGTAGGAATTGTCATTTCCCTCGTTCATGTATTTTCTGCACTTGGAATGCCTTTGCCAACTGGCCTCCCACCTGTGTCGCATCCCCAGTCGAAAAGCCAGGTTCTTGGCCGTGTCTGGATCGCATTTGTGGACTTTAATTATGTTGTGAAGAAATTCTTGCACCTGGAAGTGTGGGTAAAAAACGGAAGAAAGGGGGAGGACTGAGTATTTGTGCGATGTCTGAAGGACACAATCAAAATGCAATGCGGCTCTAGCAAAAACATTTTCCACAACAACATTAAGCAAATACTTCCGTTTCGATTTTGATTGTTTTTACAATATCTCTCCGATGAGTTGTTGATAATGGCTGTTTGCCAAGGGATCTACCTGTTGTATCATTTGTGCGAATCGTGGGTGTTCCTTGTAGGCCACCTGCATCGTCTCCTGAAGGCCCACCAAAGCCCACACCCATGTCGGGGTCAACTCTGCCGCCTTGAGCCAGGCTTCGCTGAAAATCTGATCTTCCGTCTGTGTCTGCAGAAGGCCTATGTTATTGCCTTGGTTCCCACCTGATGGCGTCGTTGAGGAGTTCTGGGTTGCAAGTGTAGATTGTTGTCCACGAGTGGTAGACGTGTCTGCGGTGGGTGGACAATGGGTGGCCTGCTTTGTTGCCCATCTGCAATCGTCATTTCGGCCAAGGACTCCCTCGGGTTCCAGGGCTGTATGTATGCATTGCCAATAAATGTGAATGGCTGGCAGATTCCCATGCTGTTTACGGGGTATTCTTTTTCTCCGAGTTCTGTTAGGGAGGGAGGCTGTGGATTGTTTGTTTATCCACGCAGAGACCTAACTCATTCTAGGTAGCATTTGGACACTTTCCTCAAGGCGAGAAAGCCATCGGCCATCTCTTGGGATTCAATGTTTTCCATCCGCAAAGAGAGAAATCAAGGAAGGGAAGGCAACTTAGAAGACGGAGGATTGAACATCACTCGCAATGGGGAAACTGAGATATGGTGTGGGTTGGTTGGGAAATAAAGAAACCAGAGGGGAACAAGAATCACGGTGAGGTACAGACATCGCTCTGAAAAAGTGACAACCCATGGACAATGCGATTATTACAGTACCCATGTGAATGTATTGGGTGAAAGCAGAATAACTAGAGGGAGAATCTCTACAATTCCCGATTGGGTAGCCTTTGCGGCGCGTAAGCAGCTGGGCTCCTCAATTCTGCAAAGTTCTACGGTTTTCGCTGTAAACAAGCCAGATGCGTTGGAAATAATTCTCTCAGATGGCAGTAAAAAATAGAATATACATTTATTTTGTGAGTTGCAGTTGTCAGGTTTAAATGATGGATGTTATTTTCGGTGCATCACCTTTCAAAGAAAACAAATGGAAACATAGTTGCAGTCCAATGAATAATAATGCTTCGCTTTTTTTAAAAGTAAATATGGCCCTTGTGGGTCAATTGAAAGTACGTGGGGAAATAACGACGGCGAAATGTGAGCGAGCCGCCGCCCACGAGCTGCACCTCCTCGATTGAATTCGGTGCGACACTAACCTAATCCGGGGGCGTTTTTCTCTCACGACGCAACTTCTGAGAGCGCGCTAAATCCGGCGCTTGTTGATCCACGGCGAGTTAGAGTCAAGATTGCCCCGCATAGAGAATGAGGTGTTTAGCCGTGAATTCACGTAGGTCAAGGAATTTCCCAACAACACCTTAACGACGACTGCCCGAGGGAGAGGAGGCCGTTGCTTCAGTCTTTCTTTCGGAATGGAGGGTGCGAGGGGCTAAAGAGATTCGCTCGGGAAACGTCCGCCCAGAATGGAGCCAGACGTGATTCGAAGAAAAGCGGGAAATGCCGAGAGAAGCGGTGAGCAACGAGGAAATGTGATTGGTCGCCTGAAGATCCGCGAACAAGGTTTTCGGGAATTCACCGACAATTACTCACCTCATCAACTGAATCAAGATGTTTTCTTGGAAATGACCTTTTTCTATCCCTTCCAGAAGCTTGCAGGTAGCGTGGCTTGAAATCTGTTCGCACAATTAGCACTGAAGGCAATTTAAAAGGCTAATCAGCAAGAGCATCTTGCGGGGCCAAACAAATGCCATTCTTTTTGCCACATTCGGTGATAATGAATGTAAAAAGTAGTATTTTTTAACGGAAATATAATAAATGTTTCAGTTCCGACCCCTGCTGCCTACCCTTCCTTGTCTGTGAGGACCAGGTCGATGTACCGCCTGGCGCGTACCCGGACCTTCCCCATGGACAGCCCCGCCTTCTCCAACTTTGGCACTCCTTTGTAAGTGCCCCTTTTCCATCCAACCTCCCTTTAAGATCCAACATTTCACACGATTCGCCCGCTTTTCGTCTGCGGTCCTCTTCCTTCCAGAACTCCTTCGGGTAATCTATCCCAATTGGTTGGAATATAGCCCTTTGCAGTCCCAATATGACCCGAATTCTGGAGAGAGACCTCAACAATGATCTCTTCTATGCCGAGTTCTGTCTGGATCCCATCTGGAGCGACTCCGCCCGAAGAGAACCCTACGGGATTTTGGCAGAGAAGGCATGGGATTACTGTAGACCTGTGTTAGTCTGTTGTTTCAGAGTTTCCTGTCCTACTCCTTGACTAAGCAGGTCTTCGTGAACATCTTCCTTGCCCCTGCCAATCAGCTCCGTTGCTTCCGACTCAACGATGTGGACGGAACGAGGACTGTCGTTGGAAACTCCCACCAGACCATCTGCTGTCTGGATGTCACCCAAATGGGGGTGGGACGCTCTTTTAATCCCTCAGTATCCTTTGTTTCAGAGTGATCAAACTACAATAGTCCTGGAGAGTGAAAACTCAGTTGCCCTTTATTCCGGTGTTTCCAGGGTCACCATCGTCAGTTTCCCCGTGGTTGGCCCCTTTTCCTTCCTGATAATCCAATATTTCAGCCGCTGGATCGCTCCATAACCCAGTTGCTCCCCGCAGCAGGCGATTCCTTCATCTCCGTTCTGAATAACGACAGTCTGCTGTACATCACCCTCCGTCCCCTTTACGATGACCCTCTCGGTAGGCCAAACTGTCATTTAATGTCCATGGGAATATTAAGTGGAAAACCTCTTCTCCACAATGCTCTCTGCCATTTCTCCTCAAGAAAAGGCCGCCAAACTGATCTCCGACTGGCGATGTGAGTCTCTCCTTTGCCGTTATTACCTCGTGTTTAGGCTACAACGCAGCGGAGGAAATCCCGGCGTGGCAAAGGGAGCCCCGTTGTCCCCAAGTGCTGGCTGCCTTCCGCTTTATTCTGCAGGAGATTGGGATTACGATTAAAGTCCATCCGAAGATTGCATCGGCGGTAGGAAAAGGGGATTTTAGTAAGAATGCATAGTTTAGGATATGGACACTAGGGATCCGGACGAGAACGCGACATCCGATCCGAAGCAGAGACGACCGAGGCAGTCACAGCCAGAGGTACTCTTTGTAATCCTCTGCTAATAGCAACTCTATTTTCAGAAGTGGAAGCGACTGAAAGCCTTTGGAACAACTTGGAAGAGGCAGGTCCCTGAGCACCATCTGGTGGAACTTTCCGTCGACACCGACGCTCCCCTCTTTTCCTGTTCTTCTGTGTACGTTCCCTTATTCTCTCCCAAACAGCCCCTTTCAGGATAGTGGCTGCCATCCACTCGGTGTGGCAGGAGTGGTATCTGGACACTGGGCTGTCCCATGTAAGGAGGGAGTGCGTCGATTACCTTCGCTGCTGTGCCCAGTCAGTTGGCTCTTCTTTTTCCTAATAGCCACTTCCAGGGTTATGGGTAACACGAATCTTATGGAAGCGTACGACGAAGAATTCCCAGAAGCCGTTGAACTACGCTACAAAATCACATCCAATGGAGGTTCGTGTTTCAAACGAGGAATTAGGCAGAGACAGCCGCTTGTATTCTAATTTCATTCTTCTTCAATTCGATAAGCACGGTAATCCCTGTGTTTTAGAGCTGGTCTTCGCCAAGAACCCTTACCTGGACAATTCCTTCACAGTCACCGGCGTCTTCTTCGAAATCCTCAACACCCGCTTCAACGGCCAGATCTACACCCATTCTACGAAGTTGGCTCGACTTTTCCTCAGTTCGCAGTTCATTTGTTTCTCTCTCACAGTGGATTTTCAGCCGCTGCCGCTGGTCTTGGCATCGCCTCGAATGCAGTGGACATCCACCGGATGCTGGGCAAGCGATGGGGGGCTCGCATAGGAATGGCCACGATTGAGGTGGAGAAGATCATCTACAACAGGAAAATGGACCCTGCGGAGAAGTGGGCGTGGCTTAATTCCTATTTAATTTAATCTTTAGGCGAGCCAAACTGCTGATTTTGTTCGGATTCAATCCATCACGGATACAAGCACTTCCAGCTGTCATTGTGGTCCATTTTGGAGACAACGTGCTGTCTCACAGGAAGGCTATGGATATATTGTTCCCCAAGGACGTGGCGGAGGACAGGTACTACGGTAGTCTAGGGTTACTAGCTAGGAAGCTTAGTGAATTTCCTTCTCTGGCCGAGGTGTCTAGAGTGGGACTGCTGCGGTGGCCGACGGACATACGAATGGAGAATGCGAGGGACATGCTGAATAGCTCACGACCCGTCCTCATAAACACGCAGAAATTGTAGGCCAAAAGAGAGGCGGAATAATCGATTTCGTTCAGGAATCAGTCGCCAAACGACGCTGACCAGAGGGACGTGCAGGAAGTGTTCCTCTCCGGCACCTGCATCCGCTATCTGGCACAGGCCTTCGGAAGAGCCATGTTTGAATTCAGGTGCACCACCCAATCACCATCAATCCTCCTTCCTTTCAGATCGCTCTCCGCCTACCCGAACGCCAACCAATTGGTCCCCGACCTCTGCCTTTCCGCCCGTCTCTTCCCTACAAATCTCTCCTACGAGATCCCTCCGAATGACGTTGGTTGCTCTATGCATTCTCTGGTTACGGTATTTTCAGGCCAATCGCCCCTATCGTGATTGGGGAGAGTTCTACAACGGCGTCGCCTCGGCCCTGCGTCTCGGCCACTCTTCCCAGGTTACGGTAGACAGCGAGTGGCTGGTGTCCGTTTGCTGCAAGAACGATAAGGTGCAGTACCTCCTAAAATGCAAATGCAGGAAAGTTGCAGCTCTCCAATCCCACTTCGTCCGGTTTTCTTTTCGGATTCGCTCTCAATGGTCACATCCTGGCCAGCACCTACCACGTGTCTGAGATGCTGATTTCTCTCGACGAATTCCAGTCGATCGCCCTTCTTCTCGGATACGCCGTGGGCAAAATGGGCTCTGGAGATCTCAGGGTGTGCCTTTCTTCCATTTACCACGGGCTGGACCGAGACTATATCCATCTCCATATTGCAGGTATATAAGATGTTGAGCACCCAGTTGCCATTCCTCATGGGACCGACTACCGTATCCATCTCCATTCCCTCCATCAACCAGGTAATTCTAGATTTGAAAAAGGGCCCAACACGACTTCAGACGGCGGCAATGGCCTCGCTTGGACTTCTCTTCGCAGGCACTGGAAACACCACTCTTGTGAAGAAGCTGCTCAACGAAGTTTGTTCTTCGATTCTTCGTTGGAATAGCCCTGATTCAGATAGGAAAATCACTGCCTCCTGACGAGGCGCCGGCGACGGATCGATTCGCCTATCGACTGAACGCCGGTTTCTCCATCGGCCTCATCTGCATTGGCCTAGGTAGTATTCTGGGATTTAGCAAATTTATGGTATTTATTCAGGAAATGAGCTTTTGAAGAGGGAACCGCCGTTTAAACAGCCACAGCCGTCGATTATCGATCGACTATCGATTATGATGGGAGGAGGACCCAGGGTACCCCCCTATATAAAAAGAGACATCGACTTGAGATATTTCAGGAAATGTGCGTCTTCCCGATGAGCAACGGTTTCATTCCCGAAGGAATGCACCAGACGACGAGTCAGCCCTTCTCCTGTCACGTCATGGTACGAAAAGGCCTCTTTCTCTCCTCAATCTGATCTTCAGGAGGCAGGCAACGTGAATGTGCATCTGACCGCCCATTCCGCCTGCATCGCCCTAGGCTTGATGTTCCTCCGCACAAATAACGAACACATTGCCTTCCGTCTGAAACTCCCGAATTCCATCAAACAACTCGAGGCTATCAGACCCGATGTGGTTAGTTTTTGATGCTTAGATGTGACGTGTATGGTTCTTTGAATGGAATACCGTCTTCAGGTGATGGTGCGTACGCTGTGTCAGAAGTTGGTCATGTGGGATTCGATGGACCCGACGGAGGAGTGGGTGGAGGCAGCTGTGCCTCCAAAGGTGATGGAATACCTGAAGGCCACCCTCAAATGGCACGACGACGAGGACCTGGTGATTCCTGCGAATGGACTGGAAGACGCCTACTGGGATAAAATAGTCGACAGAGAGACCATCTCCCAGGTGAGATCCAGACTGGTAGGAGGAGAGCAATCTTCCAGATCTACCTCTACTGTGTCACCGGTGCTTGCATGGCCCTCGCTCTCAAGTACATGTCCTCCAACGAACAGGAGAAGAGCAAAGCCCATGCTGTCATCGTAGGTCAATCGTAGAATTCAGACAATTCGTCCTTCGCAGGAACACTTTGCGTCGATTCTTCTGCCGACAAGCACCCGTCCCACCCACAGGAGGGTGGTCGAATACGCCGGAAACAATGTGACCAGCCTCTGCCTCAACTCCTTGGTCACCAGTCTCTCTCTGGTATTCTTAAATTTACAATTAACTGACTATCGATCCATTCAGGTGGTCGCTGGAACGGGTGATCTGAAAACGATGCGACTGGCGCGTCTTTGGAGAATCAACGAGAGTCTTCTCACTTGGATGAGGAGCATCCGGAAACACCAAGAACAGCTGGCTGCCCACGAGGCCATTGGAATGCTCTTCATGGGAAATGCAAGGTATTCGCCTCTGGGCATCTGCTTACCACATAATTTCAGGTATGCCTTCAAAAACGATAACCTGTCCATTGCTCTCCTGGTGATCTCCTTCTATCCGGTCGTCTGTCACGGAGTCACCGACAACAAGTGGGACGGAATGGAATTAGTTTAGTAGACATGGTTCAGATTCTACCATCAACCGCTTCGCTTCTTGTGGACACAGGCCGTCGAACCAAGGCTGCTCGTTCCGACGGCGAGGAAGACGGGCAGGCCGTTGGATGTACCAGTTACAGTATACCACAAGGTGGGTCTATTCCCAAGAGATGTTTCAAATGGCGTTTAGGCCGGCGGAGCTCCTCTGAAGAACGATGGTCCGACTATGCTTCCGCCTCTGGATACAATCAGTACAGTCGTGGTCGGTGGAGGGTAAGTCTCTAACTGTCTTATTCTCTCATTCTCTGCCTCAATTAATCTTATATTTCAGAGAGTACGAACTCATCCGAATTGACCTCCGAGATTCGGAAAGCGGACGCAAGGATCTGGAGAATTTGTTGACGAGGAACCACGGCCGCCTTCGCATTTCCCGCACCATCGAGTATCCCCCTCAGTTGCCAATTAAAGTCTATTTTAGAATCGGTCTTAGCCATTCTGGCCTCGAAGACAACACGCCGAAGTTCAGCCTGAGCTCAGTGATCGACGGGAACATGACACTTTACTCAGCCGAGTTCCATCCACTGGTGAGAGTCCCCCTCCTACAGTAATACCTGTTTCAGCCGAGTGTTCAAAAGAACGCGCTCAGTTGGCCGGCATTGGACGTGGTTGGCAATGTGAAGGACCACATGATCTCCCTCCAACAGGTAACCCTGCCACTGATACCCTTTAACTGATTATCGTAGATTCTGGAAGAGTCCGCCAGTTGTGGAAAAGTGCTTCCGGACATCCGTCTGGCCCATCGCATCGCCGAGTGGGGGGAGGAGAACGCCCTGACTTGGGCTCTGGAGCTGGAGATGGACAAACTGCAGATACGGGACCCTGTTCCATGTGCCGCTTCTCACGTGTATTGATTTCAGTTGGGTATAATTCATTGTACATTGTCGTTCATTGAGATAAATTGCAATTATTACAATACGAGCACACGGGGGCGTCTCCTTGCCACGTTGGCCTTCGAGGGACAAACGAGGAAGGCCGAGACTGGGATTCTTGTGTGCATACCCGCAACGATTGATGTGAATCAGACTATCTACGGGGCATTAGAGGTAATCCTGGGGTCGGCCGCGGGCCGTACGCAAAATGTGCTCTTCTGCCCTGTGGAGTTCCGCTAGGATCTTGGCGTCCCTCTGCCGAAGCATCATCTAAAAAATATTACAATCTGTTCTATTGGTTGTGACCTACCATTTCCCTCCGTAGATTCTCGAACATGTCGTTGTAGAGCGGTGGTTCGTGTTCCGCGTGTGAGGAAGTGTCGCTCTTTGACGTCATGGTCCCCGTCCCCAGCGACCTGTCTGGCGTGGATGCCCTGTCCATGTCCAATCCACTGTCCGTCGCATCCAACGGCGATTCCCCTCCGTCGTCGATCCTCGACGTCCTGTCATCCTCGTCCTCTTCATCGTCCATCATTCGGATACTGTAACTACCGTATATATTTTGTTTGTCTACCGTAACCTACTTTACATCCTGCACTGGATCGAATCTAATGACGCTATCATTTTGTACTGTCTGTTGCTGTTGTTTGGCCTTGCTGGGGAGTGTGGCCGAGGTGTAGATCTTCTTGAAGAACTTCTTGGTTGCCCTTAGGAATCGGGCGTTGTCCCTGGTCAACGCCAAAGGACCCTTCATGTCGGAAGTACTCGCTGAACTACGCACCGAATAAGCGGCGTCAGCTCCCGCACTGGCTGATCTGAACAAGAATATTAACAGAAGGAAAAGAATCTTTGATTTGTTCGGGAGTAATCCAGAGGTTGGGAAAACAGAGCACGGCCTTGGCGAAAGATCGTAAAGGCGCGCTTTCAATTAGCAAAGATGGCCTTTTTGAGGGGATTCGGGTTGCTGAACCCGCAAATCATTCACAGCGGACAAACATTTAGAAAGAGAAAATTTTTATGTGATGAGATTTTATGTTCTGAAGTTTTATAAATATAATATTCGCATTTGGCGAATCTTATGCACACGTGTAAGCATTTATTATCATCTGTGCAATTGCACTACTTGTTCAAAATCTCCAAAGGAAATATTATGGGTTAATGATATTCTAAGCAAACATGGATGACTTGCGAGTAAGAATATTCTATTTGCCTGGGATCCTACCTGTAGTGTGCTCTCTGGAGAGAAGTCTCAAGCCGTCCCCTCCGCTGGCTGTTGAGATCCCCGCGGAAGGCCGCTTGGATCGGCTCAGAAGCCGCGTTTCCCGTATCTGAAACCAATATTTCATAGGGGAAATGTAGATTTCAATGGGGAAAGATGCGCATTCTTGCCACGAACAGCTGTCCAGAACGGGCGCCGCTCGTTCCAAAACGACGTCTCTCCCACGTTTTTGTGGCGAAAGGACGCCAAATATAGGCGGAAAACACAAAGAGGACAGGTGTTTGCGGGCAGCTGACGCTTGGAGAAAACGGAAAGCGAAGTGGAAATTCTTGGGAAGTGATCGCAATCAGAAGTTAGTTGGTGTTCTTCTGAAGATGCATGTCCCGAGGCTCAGTGAATTTGCGCCAACAGGCGGTTGTACTCAAGGAAACTCAATTGACCGCCGGTCGCTTCAAAAGGAGAAATGGCAAAACAACTTTTGAATCACGAGGAAGGGACGAGACTTTTGCACAAGAAAACAGCCATTTCGAATGGAAATTATTCAAGTTTGTATGGTCTCAAAACACAAAGCTTCCGGAAATCAAGAATTTCCTGTCTTATGGCATTTCCAATGCCTCATTGCACATTCGAAGCACTGCTTATCCGGGTTTCTAGCTTCAGTGAGATTTTGTCTAGAGCAGGAGAAAATATTTATAAGTAGAGACTTGTGTGAGTCTGAAAAGCCTGTCATTATATGCATAAGTCATGCAGTATGGAGATCCTTGCAGGATCGGGCTGTGGCCGGTGTCTTCTGGTCAAGAATGACTTCACATTTTGCGCATAAAAGCCCAGTGTTCTCACCGCCAAAGGGCCATTCCTCCGAAAGAACTCTGCGTCCTCATAAAACCCGTGGCTCCTCGTAAGCGGGAGTGTTTGGCGGCTGTTTCCGCGGTGGCCATTAGGTCATTTATCCACAACATTTGTACACAAACAAAAAGTCAGGGCCATCGGAGGAGACGGCGCAGACTGAAATCCGAGACGAGGACAAAACTCGAACGGCGATCGATCGAAAGAGCGAAATTCTTGGAATTCAGTAGTGGACGAAGGCTTTTATGGGAGAATTCGCGATTACTCACACGCCAATATGGAACCACGGCCTTTCTTTCGATTCTTCCGGGAAGAGATCACAAGGCTTTCATAAGGAAAGAGAACGGACTTTAACACCTTAGAACTATAAGGTGGAGATGAAAAGTAAACAAAACTATGGTGCGATTTATCGGGAGTGTTATGACATACGCTTGACAGTTTAAGAGTTTAAGAAACAAAAATGATTTTGCAGCCATTTCTCGGCTTAAGTTGACAAACTGTGAGTGTCGGCATATCTGATAAAAAGTCAAGCGAAATGACGCGGCGCGAGATTTTGGGTGGTCTTTGAGCTGTGGAGGGCCCTTGTATTGGAATCACGTACCGACTACGAGGTACTCGAGCAGCATCGCAGGGGCAACTTCGACTGGCAACTGTTTGGAACAACGAGAGCCAGGCAAAAACTCGGAGGACCAACAGCTGTCGCATGGAAACGACATTGCCCATTTTGAGGGTCAACGGTTGTATTTTATCACTACATCGATGTTTATATCCCGTTTGCCATAGTGGCATTTAGATGCGGACTACGCAGTCGCTAACACAGTGAATAAGGGTGAATGTAAAAAGAAAATGTTCAAGTCCTTTTGAACAATGTCTTTCTTCTGAAGAAAGGAGGAACTGCGAAAGGACAGTTGACCCCCCTGCCTTCCGAAATCGGAGCCAATGTGCGCCCGAATAAAGGCAGTTTGGACTGATGGAGGGCTGTGAAAAGGGGAATGGGATCGGACATTCAAAGGAAGACAACTCTTCCAGGAAACACACAGAAATCATGTCAGTGTCAGGGAGTACTAAAGTAAAAGTGCAAAGTTTGTAGGCGGTGCAGATTGTTCTCACGTTTGAGCAAGCGCAGGCTCCCAGTTAACACGGGCGCTGAAACCGGAGAGAACAAACAAATAGGAGCACGCAGTCTGCAGGCGACACTTTTGATCCCCTCAATCAGCTAAATCGGGGTAGCTCCAAAGAGAAGAGTGAAATTGAACAAGGCATCGAACATGAAATAACGTCTGCGACAGTCAGAGTAGGCCATTCCGTGGCCGTTTTGATGGCCACGTGTCTCGTAAATTCACATGTGGGTCCAAGGGTCGTCGCGTGGGATGTATTGGTTTTGGAAAATACTTTTAGCTGGAGATATATTCAGAAAAGAAGAGAAAAAGGAGGAAACTGGTCGGCGAGGAACTCGCACAAAGGGAGCACGCGCTGCCACACTAAGCCTGGGGGTCTACAGGGCGACAAATGGCTGCCATCCGGACGATGGAGGCAATTGGCACAAACGGGGAGGGGAAGAAGGGAGAACGAGGTTTCGACCAAAGAAAAGGATGGAGACGTTAAAGGGCATAGGGCAAATGAAGACTGGAGTGGATATGTTATGAAACGTAGTATAAATACATAGACTTTTGTAGCTTCTAGAATTTTTATAGCTCTGTTTTGGAGATAAATCCCACTTCCATTGCTATTTTGAAAAGTTAGCAGGGGTTCGATGTACATGACTTAATTGCGAGGATGCTTCTGGTGTATAGATGCGACCTCGGGTGATCGTAGCTGTTACTACACTCGGGCGCCGACTAGTATCACTTTGTTCGAAGATCTCATACCTTTTCCCCTCATAAAACTGACTGTTTGAAGATATCACTGCGCAGCTGTTGTTTCTACGTTGAACAGATAAAAAGCCAAAGAGTGGATTCAACGCGAGAATAACGAAAAGGGGAAGCACTTGACGTGTCGGCGCCGTTCGAGAGCCCGCAAACATGGGGACACGGCGGCCGGATAATCCGCGATTGCCTCGAGCGATTCCACGGGAATTCCGCAGGAGTTTCGAAAATTCCGAAGGAGAAGAGACGGAGGGAAGAGGCGGAACATGGACTCACCGCCATTGTGACGCTCGTGGAAACTGACGTACTCGGAGCTGGAATAACAGTCTTGGATGTCGGATAAACAAAGACGTTGATCCACCGAAAACGCCGAAGGCAGAATTCCTGAAGAAGAAAATGACTGATCTTCGATTCTCATTTTTTGTGCAGTCTTCGCAGACTAATAATAGTTTTGTGTTGCCGAACAGCCCGTAAGCCCTTAGGTCAACCATACAGACCGAGAACACGGCTATTTCGCGCGTTGAGAGTAACAAAACAAACAATCACAGGAATGCTCCTCCGCAAACCAGACAAACGTTTCGCAGTTGGGATCTCTTTCGGAGTCCTATTTCCGGCAAAGGGGGACAAGGAAGCGGCGTTCTCTTCTAACTTTGTCAGTTTCTAATAAGAGAAATATTGTTTTCGTTGCACCCAAATATAACAAACCGATCATTCCGAGGCCTCCGTGTGCCATCCACAGGTCTCGTTTATCCAAAATCCAGCTGGATGCGGCTGATCCGAGATTACAAAGACGCTGCCGCAGGACGAAACAGCGTGGATTGATAGCAAACAGCTGATGTGTGTTTTCATCCAAAGTTTTACGTGATTTTCTTTATAAATAGAGCTCTTGCAAAACAACTGGGGTGAGGATTCTGCAAGGCAAGTGACGTTACTCGAAGTAAAAGGAAGTCAAACAAATCCCGCTGCAAAGGAAACTTCTAACTGCAAAAGTGCGGGTTAAAACAATAAAGGCGAGATTTCACAACAGAAAATTCCCTTGGACGGTTTGTCTGATTACCTCCATGAGATTTTCTAATTGGAGCAGGAGCCATTGGTTTTGCTTTGAAAGCTTATTATTGAGCTCATCCTTTTAAACATTGGGCACTCTGCGTGTGTGTGTGTGATGTTAGCAGCGTAACGTATTCTTAAAGAGAGAGCGGCCACCCCATTTCCAAGGAAGGAGACCGGTCAAACGGTGGAAAGGGCGGAAGTGCAAAAATTAGCATGAGCCTAAAAACTCCCATGGGGTACATTTGATAGCCAAGTGGCTGAAGGCCGCCCATCTTAGCGGCCGAAGGCCGTCTATTAAAGCGGGCGAAGGCCGCCCAACTAAGCGGCCGAAGGCCGCCCATCTTAGCGGCCGAAGGCCGCCCGTCTGCCGCCCGTCTAAGCAGCAAAAGGGTTCAAAAGCGGCCGAAGGCCGCCTTCCCCCAGAAAGTAAAAACCCGCGTAGCGGGTTTTTAACTTTCTGGTAGCTTACATTCAATTTCTCATTTCAAAATAGTTTTCTGGGTACAACTGACCAAGTGATCTCTGGGTGTCTGTGGGATGAAGTCGGCAGAGGTTGCTGTCGCCCATTCTTCCACTGTTTCTGTCGAGATGTCCTTTCCTTTTCTTCGCTGACGGTTCTCTGGAAGAATTCCAAACAGTCAGAATACAATGGACGCAAATGACAGAGGAGCGACGAATTCAGAAAGACAAGGAAAATTTGTCATTTTCTCTATTGCCTTTTGAAAGCAACTCGGTAATGGTTTGACAAAATAATAGTTTCAAAAAAAAATAAATTTTTTGTGTAAAAAAACGTGGTCCTTATCTAGTTGACGGACTATCGCGGAATGCGAAATGCGGAAATGATTAAATGGGATGTTTCACGCAAACACTGAAATTACTTATTATTTGACGCATTAGAAATACAAGGAAAATGAGAGAAAACTTTTCTTGTGTGAATCCAACGACAAGGGTCACAGATGACGTGGTCAGAGTCGCATTGGTTAAATTTAACAGTTTTGTTGTTTTTAAATGTGCCAGGACTCGGGTACCAAATATTGTGACTTAGTCAGTGCCACTGTTTAAAATGCAAGGGGCAAACGAATAAACAAACGGGTGTGAAGGAGACAAAGAGACGGATGGAGAAGCCGAGAGGAGAGTTTTCGCGGAAAGCATGTGCCGGGAGATCGCAACACATGACTTCACGGGGAATTCCATAAAGTGTTCGGAAGGGGGAAACAAGAAAGGAAGGAAAGAACAGTTGCTCTTCAAACATGCACTTTTACACTATTACGGGTTTAACAGAACCTGGAGTTCAGAGTTTACCTATGAAAGAAGGCAGAGAATTGCGAGTGGTTAAAACACCTTGGAAATTCACTTGGAAAATTGAAAGGGCACCGCTTGTCGGCAAAGGACCCAGCGTTAAGGTGCCAAGTCATTTCCTGGCGGAGATTTGTTTTGGCAGCCAAGTATTCAATCAAGGAAAGCATGAAAACATTGGGCCACGTTGAAAATATGGGGGCATTTAGGTAATATTAAGGAGGGGGATTTATTTCTATAAAAAACAATGGAAAATTCTGTAGCGTAGAATTTGACGAGGTGATCCAATTCGAAATAAATAGTAATCGATCTAAATAGTAACAGGATACATTTGGTTGTCCGTCTCATATCAAAATCCTTTTTGATCTTGGACTAGGAAATTCAAAATCCAAACCCATTGTTGTAAAACAACACATAAACAAAGGCTTCATGGGGACAGTATTCAATTTCCCTATCATTGTATCCGCTATCCAGGTGTTCCAGAAGGCTGTTCTGCTGTGATTTGTGTTTTGCCGACCGAGTGTCCAGTCGGCTGTTATGCGAGCAGAGGGATTAGGCGGCCGGCTTGCTTGTATACAATCCAGACATACTCGCGAGACAGCCAGCTGGACTTGGATCCACGTGGCTCGACCTGAGGAACCGGAGCAGAACACACAAGGACCACGGCTAAATTAGGAGCTCTCGAGAGCTCATGGCCACGGCGGATGTGCTTGGATAAGACGGGGGAACACCTGTTGTCTTGTCTTTCGACAGGCCAACGAAGACAGGTTCTGGGGTTCGCAATAAGGGATTTAAAAAACTTTCTTTAACACCATGCTGTGCTGCTAGCTACAGTAATAGGTATAGCAATATATTGATAGAACAACCACATCAACTGACAGAGTATGTGGAATAATGAAGCGTCGCGTAAAAGACACCAGATGCTCTTTCGAGAGGCACTATAGTCAAAATTCAGTACAACGGCCATCATTGGCACATTAAAATTCTTGGGTAAAATTTATTGCCCAGCTGAGAGATAAGAAGAAATGCAGTGCATGGTGATAGAAACATAAAAATGTAAAGGTGAGCGAGGTGAGGAAGAGGGAAAGAAAAGTCCAAGTGAGTCGTTTGGCTGTATTTGCTTCAGTCGAGGTATACGAAACATTGAAAGAATGTCTCGTTTTACAGCGAAGAAGATAAATGGAGCGGTTCATAAAACGGACCAATTATTCGCATGTTATGAGGAGAAGGGCGGAAATAAAGAACCGTTTGTTTGCGGAGGGATTCATTTCCCGAGTGGCATTGAAAATAGCCTTTGTTAAAAGGAGAATGAGGATTTCATTGCTTAAACTAGCTAAAATCTTAGTGGCGGCTCAAGGCTCGTCTGGCAAACGAGGGTCTTTGGCGGACAAACATCCGGTTGTGGGCGAGTGGTCAGCTGGGTTTCAAAGAAGACGTGGGAGGCTGACGAAAAGCTGATGATACACATTGGAAGACAGAGGAAGCACATTGTTTTACGGCAGATACGCTGTGTAACGACGGAATTCGCAGGATTTCCGGACGAAAAACGAGACGGCGCCGGAGGAAATGGACCGGCGGAGGAATGCGGCTTTTAGAAGACCGGAGTAGATTTGGAAAAGATCACAAACGGTGGGCGGAGGATTAGTGAATGGATTGGAAACTTAAAATTTCTTTGGGTAGTTGCCATTAAAAGCGGTCGCCGCATCGAAAGACATAAGCACTAGAATCACATCATCTACCAAGGAGCATACAAATATTGTCACAGTAGAGTCACGTTTCCCGTTCTTTTGATGTAATTGAGAAAACAAACTTTGATTAAAGTTCCTGTGTAACAAAATAATCCCTTGCCATAGAATAAAAAGTTTTCAGGAGACAAAGGTATGGGGTGCGGCGGAGTGTGTTGAATCGCGCATTTTCCGGCGGAAAGACGTTATGAGAGGACGGCAAACAAAGACGTGTGCTGCAATTTGCATGCCAATGAGCACTGCGATTAATCGGGCGGAAATCGTGGAAAACAGAGATTCGATAGCGATAGAACAGATGGCTGACGGAGGGAGGCCGTTTATTGAGGGATTAATAGTTGATGGAGGGCGTTTCAGAGTGTTTATACAATCAGAAGACAGGAGGTGGAGTGCGTTTAGGTGGTCAAGGACAGGGAGGTCACTTTACGAGTTGTCCGTTTACGAGTTCGGCCGCCCGGACGAATCGCCGACGGCCATCAGGGCGCCCTCTGAGAGGAGGCAACGGGTCTTCTTGTGGAATTCAGATTACAGGAACAGGATACGAAAACTCTGTGTACATTCCCTAATTTAAAGAGAAAAAAACTAAACTTAACGGAGGGGGAAGATTTGCCCACTTTTTTTGATTTTTCGAAAAGATACAATTGGGGATAAACGTAAGTTTTAAACAGCATTGGCAGACTATTTATCTAGTCTTTTCTCAATCGTCGATCTATAATAAAACGAATGACTTCGTTAATCTGCGATGAAAGGTACTTCATGAGAACGGATACCCATTGGCCCTTTTAAGCTAATGCACTGAGATCTTTGCAGTTCAAGAATCGGGAGAAAACGGAGTTCGTGAATGCGTAAATGAGTGACATTGGCGGTACCGAGGAGAGCGAGCTTGGAAAAGCAAAAACTGATTTTCAGAATGGCGTTGAAAATGTTTTATGGAAAAAAAGCGTTTCAGTTATTTCTAATTCCTCAAACCAGATATCTCTTCTTTGCTCAATTCCGACCGTAATTCCGAAGACGCTCCATTGCAAACAGAGTCGTCGTTTATGGCAAAGCAAACAGAACTCAGCCATAAACTTGTCCAGCGCCTATTTCAATGATTCAAGGCTTGTTTTGTACTTGCACTTGCAGAAAATTTGAACAGAACCTGGATTCTAGGGATATCAATATGGAACCTTCTTCGGGAAGAAAATTTGGAGCAGTGACATTAAGGGAGCATGCGCTTAAATAAATGCCGTGTGGCAATACTTGTGTGTTTTCCCTGTCCTCATTCCGTTCTGGGGCGTATCCACGTGAGGGTAATCGCCAGCCGGCTGCACAAAGCCTCCTATTCTACGCGAATCGGCCCACTGCACCTGGGAAAAGGGAAAGTGGGGCGGATTCTGGTGGCCGGCTGGCAACAACGCCGTACGGCTGGCAGCAGCTGCAGCCAAGGACGCCACAAAAAGGCCATTCATTGCACCAAACAAAACAAAGGAAATTTCTTGAACTCACGGCTTTTCGATAAAACTCTTCGATGATGTCATTAGGTTCTGATGTGGCGTCATTAGACGTGCTCCGCCCACTTTCCATGTTCCGAAGGCGACTGAGCGGTACTGACGGCGGTTGGAGTACCATCCACAGGCTGAAGATTCCATAAAGAGATTCTGAAGAGACAACGTATGAGAGAGATGACGGATAACACTGGCTCTCAGCAGAAAAGAAGACACTGCTTGAAATTAGGAACTACACAACATACAAGACCTGAATCAATGAGGATGAGAGCCCACTGATCGTGAGAAATATATATATATATATATATATATATATATATATATATATATATATATATATATATATATATATATATATATATATATATATATATATATATATATATATATATATATATATATATATTTGTGACGTGTTAAATGTTCCCATAGTTTCCTTTGCCTGAGGCGTTTTTCTTCCAAAAGAATTATTTCGCAAAAGGGAAAAAACCCTTAAAGGAATGAAATTGGTGGGCAAATGACAGATTGGTAAGTGAGATTTATTTAATGAACAGCGGGGTATCTATAACGGGAGGACGCCGAAATCCGATCCTTCGGAGTTACACAATCAGACGACTATACGAGACGACAATTGGAGGAAGGAAAAGAAAGAGAAACTGAGGAGAACACCCTCTTCAAGGGAACCGCCTCGGGCGACGGTGCCAAGGTCAGACACAACAAAACGAAGGTTTCAAGAGGAAGCGCGTAATTGAATGGAAATGCGCGTGCTAATGCGACTCTTTTTCTTACTTTAGAAACAATTTCCATGCGTTCAGGAACTCAGTGAAACAGGGGAAATATCCGGTCTCTAAACGGGCTTCTCACAGGCTTTGTCAGTAGGCCTCATTTCGGCTCTGGTGAAACGCAGCTAAGACAACAAGACAACACTTCTTAACCCACACGACCCGTATTATAATTTGCTTATTTATACCCCTCTGCCATACTTTTCGCAAAAATGTGCAACTCTGGAAGAAGCAAGTGATTCACGACCGTAAGAGAAAAAAGGGAGATGGGCTAATCGGAGGAAGGCGGATTCCGGGGATCCGGGGTTATCGGGTCGGCTAAAACAAACCACGGCCTCTCTTGCGCAAACCGCAACGAGAGAGGGAAAACCTGTCGAGAACGGGAAATCACTGGGGAATGGGAGATAAAGGAATAGGAGAAGGAGATCATTGAGGATTCAGCTGGGGAAGGCGGAGAAAGGGTAATTGGACGCATTCAGTTAATCGGTCAATGACAAAAAGACTTCTTTTGCGGTCGGCCGAGTGGAAGAAGAATCGGAAGAAAATGAATGGAGTCGCGAGAACTCAATTGCAGCCATAGATCAATCAATTTGTAAAGAGCTTTGCCTCATGCACATTTTTTTTATTTTTCCCGCTAAATTTATAGGAGCTTTCCTGCATAAACTCTTCCTTTGAAATAAAAACAAACAATTTAAGCCTTAAAGTGAGTATTAAAGGGGGGAGATGTTCTCAAAAGGGCTGATTAGCACAGGCTTAGCCTTGCTTTTGATGGAGGCTGATGGTCCCTTTAACAACTAGAAGAGCGGAGTCTTTCGTAACCTGACAGTTGTACAGAAAGTAAAATCCTTAGGCGAAAGAGATGATGAATAGCCCTTGGCCACCGTGACCATAGTCGGATCAAGTTCTCCCACGGTTTAGAACTACACACACTCTCTTGCGAAACACTTGCTATTTGACAGAAGAATATATTGTAAATGCTTAAAGATATTAGTTGTTTTCAACTTGTGATTGGTTTAAAGATATCGATGGTTTAATAATATAAGAATTCTTTGCTTAATTATCAGACGACTATTTATTTAATTGGTTGTACGTGAATTGAAAGTAGCAGAAAGAAGGGATAGGTGCGCTTTGTTTGCGAGAAGAAGAAAAGTCGACGCAAACAGAGGGGAACGTAGATTGGTTGTTGACGAAGAGCCACACGTGGATGGCAAGCCAAGAGGATCATGGCAGATGAACATCTAGAAAGAGAAAGAAGGAAAAGAAAGAAGAACAGAGAATGGAAGGGAATAATGGGGGAACAGCTGAGGACGGGAATAGCACTCCCCAAATGCACGGATTAATTGGCACATCGTCCGACGATTCGATTGGGAGAGGAGTGAAATGGACGAAAGAGGAATAACTTCAGCCTATTCTGTAGGCAAAGGAAGTAATTGCCTGAAGGTCTACGATACCCAGAAAATTAGACGAAACTATTTGTTTTCTTCCGCCCCTCATGAAAATACCTTTCTTTGAAAATGACCATAAACATTCCAACAAAAAATAGACTTGTAAAAATGACTTGGATCTAGTCGGAGAAAGGAGTGAAAGTGATTTAGCAAAGGTTTCGAACCGGAAGGCGTAATCCGATGGAAAAAGAAGAATCGTCGACGGAAAGAAAGTACTCAAACAACGGGAGAGGGTTAATGACAGGCGTTTCTGAGAGGAAACAACAGCAGCCAGCCAGGCTACTGTTTTCCGCCGATTTGGACACAAACAACGCTATCTGAGGCACACTCTCTCTCACTCTGCAACAGGGCAAGAAGAGTAGAAAATATACATTAATGTAAACATTGATTAGACAATTAATTGGATGATCTAGTTGGCTATTTAGAAAATAATTTTTATAAAACAAATTAAAATAAAAGTTGCTTGAGGTAAGTGGTAAACATAATAGTTGTTTTCTGCCTGTGGTGCCAGACCGAAAAGTGTAAAGTTATGAGAATGCAAGTCGGGTTCTTTGCAGAGGCTGAAACTCGAGAGCTACAAGAGGTGACGTCAGAGGAGCACATGGCCTGCGGGGTTTCTTCCTGCGAAGACAGATGTTGCTGATTAACGGAACGACCGTAGGCTCATTTAGCCACACGTTAACGACCAAGGACTTGTTCCTGCGGCCACAACTGCACCGCCACCTGAAGAAGTACGTGGAAGAGAGACTTACAAGATTGTACTACACGTTCTCCAACAAAACCAAAAGTAACGGAAGGTAAAAGAGACAGACAGCGAGGCAGATAGAGACGGAGAGAGAGAGAGGAGAGAGAGAGAGAGAGGAGAGAGAGAGAGAGGAGAGAGAGAAAAATAGATCAGTGGAACCCATGCAATGAATATAAACCCAAAATCTTAACATAAGTTTCTTCAAATTTTTAGATCACTATATAATTTTATCAATTGCAGTAAATTGTCGCGGTCAGTTCGATCGCCGCGGGCATGGGTCGCCAATAAAAGACTGAATGGACGACGAGTGGTCAGAGGACAATGGCCATCGTTTCGGATATGGACAGCCACAAATATTGCAAACTACCCATATTTCACTTTTTATTCTTTAATTTTTCTTATTTTCTCTGCTTTTGCATTTCTCCTTCTTTAAAACCCCCTTTAGTTTTGATCAAAGGTCGCACGCCCGAATCCAATTGCTGAAAGTGCTGTTTTGCAAAAGAATGGGGTGAACCCAATAAAATGCGGAATGGATGACCGATTTTCATTGGGTGAATTCAACTACTGCAATGCCTTCTATTTTAATCGAGTCTTCTTTTGAACTCTAAAGTCTTCATTTTCAGAGAGATACGTTCTGTGGAGTTAATGGCTTTACTTTCAGAGTCACAGTCCTTTAAGTACCCTGCGTGAGGATCCGTGTATTAGTCCATAACAAATTCAAATAAAAATCTTGTGTAAGGCCACTAATAAAAGAAGCAAGCATCAGAGGCTGAAGAAGGCCTCGTCGGGGTTGTCGTAGCTGTACTGGGCCATCTTCCCAACCAGCACGAGTCCCGTCGTGATCAGCAGCACGGCGGAAATGAAGATAATCAAGAGGAACCTTAATTATTTCATTTTCCCTTTAAAAGAGAACAAAACCTGTCAAGAATTGTAGCCAAGAACTCCCACTCGAGAGAGCACTGTCGTTTGCGACGCATTTCATCCACCTCCTTCGGATAAGCAGAGGAGGTTCGTCGGAGGGCCGAAGAAGAACCTGACATTGCTTGTTTCTACGGACTGAATTGACTTTAACCTACCAGCAAGGGCTGATATAGTTCCTGCCCAGAGTGTGGGAGGTCTTCTTTCCACTCCAACGGATGGGGTCCTGGAGCGACGGGAAAGGACGGCGGGAGACGGAGGAACAGACACGTCGATCATCTGTATGGAATTGTTCCGCTCGAGACCCGGCACACGTAGAGTGCTTCTGAAGGAACTTCATGATCACATAAGAGTTAGGACAAACATTGTGGGTGGAGGCGTGGCGGGATTGACTGACACCTCTTGGCGGGTTGGGGGAACCACCACGGTGGCTTTCCGTTTGGCCCAAACATTCAGTGGATCGTCCTGAAATGAAAATTAGTTTGTAGAACGCCAAATGTCTTTGAATGCTGCCAACATTGAATGTATTTGCACTCACGTCCAATTCGCTCCACAGTGTTCTGAGTGCCGGGGGAACATCCAAGAAAATAAATCGAGGGACAACCACAAAGAAGAAATACCGTAGGTAGGTAGGTGGATTTCGACCGTATTGACGACGACCTAAAATTAGTCAACTACTGTAGAAATGGAGCATACCTTGTACTGAAAGGACCACGCTGGTGAGAATGGTGCCAATTGATATGATTATGATGATGGACAGGTAGAACCAGGCGATGAGAGGCACAAACTCTGAGGTCGTCGGCATCTGATCGGAGACCATCAACATCAGGATGGACATGGCCAGAAGAGTGGTGATTCCCAGATTGATCTTCTCCGTGCGGTCATCGTCGGTGGAAGCGGGAGTGAAGAATCCAGTGATTGAGACGATGGTTATAATGGAAGTGGGGATGATTAGATTCACGATGTAGTAGAGAGGCTTCCGTTGGATCACCAGCGATGCCTGGAGAATAACCCATGGCTCGGCACAGCAGGCATACTTGTACTGTAATTGATCGGTAGATCAGGAGAAAACGGAACTACCTCGTGGCGGAAAATGCGAAATGATTTGACCTCCCACTCTTCGTTCGGGATGAAGGAGGCCATGTTGACCTCAGCGTCGGCATAGTAGTCCAGGGCTGACTTGGAGTTGGTCCAACTGGAGATCGTCAGAGTGCAATTCTGACGATCGTACGGGAAAAATCTAAATGTCTAATGTTTGTAAAGAGAGGGATGTAGAGGATATATCTACTGAGTCTGTACCTTATATTAAGCCTGCAGGTGATTGTGTAGATGGCTGGGTAGAGGAAGCTGAGGGCTGACCCATTCTCTCCCTTCCAATAGAGAGACTCTACCTGGATGTTCATGTAACGTTCAGTCTCGTCCCTGCTCATTTTGACACTAAAGCAATTGGAATTTCCTTGAATTACTTTTCTTTCACCTGTTGTAGAGGTAAGTGTCTGGGATCCAGAGGTTCTTGAAAGGAATGATGGTGGAATTTATCATGGCTAGAAGAGTACTCAAGACACCATAATTTCCAATTTACCGTATTCCCTGGGGTCCCAGTGCAGGTATTCGTCCTTCCACTTTTGAATCATCCACACATTCAACTTTATGTTCTGCGACGGTTCGTCCTGTAGGACATATATAAAATGTGAAATCTAAGAGAACGAACCACTTCAATGATCTGATAGAGGGAAATGCTGATGTGGATGGACAAGGTCTTTGTGTGGTCGTTGATTGGCCGAACCCGCACGTCGTACCTAACCAAACCAATAATATTTTGTATCTAGTAGTGACTAGCTCGCGCTGCGCCTCGCTTCGCTCGGCGCAGCGCTCGCTAGACGTCGTCGGCGCTGGCTCGCTTCGCTCGCCAGCGCCTCCTCCGCCCGTTGAAAGCCGAAGACTTGGTTGGCGCCCCTTACTTAATCGCGTAATCATAAAAAACAACTGTTCGCGCAATACTTTTGACCAAAACAATATTGATTAAAATAGCAAATTTATTTCTAAACTTTGCTATCTGGCGCGCATTCGCTTCGAGACCCTTGTCACATTTAATACTCAGGTATCCCAATCCCCTGTGGACGTTTGACATCAATATTGATTGAAAAAGCATTTTTTTTATAAACATTGCTATCTGGCGCGCATTCGCTTCGAGACCCTTGTCACATTTAATACTCAGGTATCCTAATCCCCTGTGGACGTTTGACATCAATATTGATTGAAATAGCAGTTTTTATTTGAAAACTTTGCTATCTGGCGCGCATTCGCTTCGAGACCCTTGTCACAAACCTTGACCGGTCAACATATTCTAAAATACCCGTGAACCGTGATTTCTCAAAACGATTGCGAAATACCCCCAAAAAAACTTGACCTGTCAACATACTATTGCGAAATACCTGCACCTTTAAAGTTTTCAAAATTTTAGATGAATGGAGGGCCTACATCCTTGTTACCAGCAATTGCAAAACAACTTAAACACAAAACTGTTAGCGCTAATTATTTCGCAATACTAATAACCCAGGAATGTTCGCGCTAATTATTGCGAAATACTTCAAACCCAGGACTCTTCGCGCTGTTTTTTGCAAAGCATACCAAACCCATGGTTGTTCGCAACATCAGATTGCAAAGTACCCCGATGATTGTTGTCTATTCGCTGCATCACCCTAAAATTTGGCTTCGTTTCATAAACGCCTGGAGGTGTTCCAAGATGAATAACTCAGCCACCAATGATCTGACAATGTTACGTCTTCGACAAAAAATGTTTGCCTACATGTCCCCTGCGCAATACAAGCAAGCAAGAAAAATCGATTCTAAATTTTTTTTGTAGTTTGTAGTTTGCCCCTTTTTTTGATTTTTTGAAATTTTATGGGCTATTCTTGTAGTACACACTTGAATAAATAACAAGTTCGATTATCAATCAAATCCATTACGAAAGAAGCGAGATAAAAATTATGGGGAATCGAACCCTGGTCGTTTTTTTCATAACGATGGTGTATCCCTTGCGACAGAGGCAAATTGGGGGGTTACGCTTATTGAACTTTTTGTAGGTCTCAATGAGTTCTATTACCCTGTTATGAGCTTTGTATCCGATTCTAACATTTACGTGGTAACCATTGTGAATGGGTATAGTAAGGTAGACTTTGACAATTAATGAGTCACAGATGAAAAACGAAATGATGAACGCAAAACTCTAGTTAAAAAGTCGATACCAAATGTTATGAACCCTCTTTGACAGAGCGTGGACATTTGTGACACGGACATGCATTCGAAAGGCGAGCGGGTCTTTTAAGAGACAAATTACCCGTTCTGCAGAGATTTTTGGAACCTATGCAACCGTATAAACTGCATTTGACTGCAACAGTATGAAATGTTTCAGAAGGCAAGAAAATGAACCTGTCGGGGGAGAGGAGGTCCCTGGTGAGTCTGATGAGAGGCACCTCCTGCATCGCATGCACTCCTGCGCGCCCCGTCCAGACGCTTCCATTACCCGTGTCTGAAGCACCGTTGCATTGGAGAGATTGATGGCTTACCTAATAATTCCTGTCCAAGAGATCCCGCAACGAACAGCAGCACGACTACCGTAGTCCTCATTGGCTACTGCTACATAAGGACCTGTGGAAGAATAAAAGAGCAAAGGGAGGACAAGGTAGATTTGGCGAGCAACGCCCAAATGAGGCAGTGGACAAGGCAATCGCTTATTTATTCGATATGGAAAATGCATGGCTTATGGCTGAGAAATTGGCGCCTACGCGGCGTGCTCAAGGCCCGCCTGGTACCAGTGCACGAAGCCGATCATGTTGATTCCAACTGTGATCATCAGGAAGAAGAACACGAAGGTGATGAAGCCCGCCCTGCAAACGAGCCTTCTGGAGAAAAAAAGAAAAAAAATGAAAATCTTTTGGATGATAGCCGCTTCAATTAGAATACTGCTTTGCGTGAATACGTTACGTTTGCCGACCTACGCCTATCCTCCACTATCCCTCCATTTGAAGATTCGTCCTAGCGACCTACGGCTGTCTACTTGAAATGTTCTTCAAAATCAACACTCTGCTCAATGTATCCATTATCTCCTTTGTTCAGTAAGTTTCCATCTCAAACTACAATAACCTTATCTTTCAGCTACGTTTTGTGCTTCTTCTTAGCTTTGTCTGCCGTGGCTGCGTGCGGAGGGAAGAAAAAGGAGGAAGTTATACCGACTCGATCGATGGCGCAGAATTCAAAATCCCTCACTCCGAGTGTCACCAAAACTCCGGTGGAACAGCGGACTCCGGCAAAGGAAAAAGAGAAAAAGTCTGCCCCGATTACTCCAGTGGAGAAGAAAGCGGAGGCAGCGAAAGTGGAGGAGGAGGTCAAGGGAGAGGAGAAGAAGGAGGAAGGGAAGGAGGACAAGGAGGAAGAGAAGAAGGAGGAAAAGCAGGAGGAAAAGAAAGAGAAGGAAGGGGAGAAAGGAGAGAAGGGCAAGGAAGAGAAGAAGCCGAAGGTGAGGGCGAAGGAGAGCAACGGTCGCACGGGACCCGAGGACTCTTTCGACCAGCTGCAGCCGAAGAAGGCGGATGCAAAGAGGGCCAGTGAGGTAGGAAAGAGGGACGGAATGAGGGCAAAAGGGGTTCAGATCAAGAATGAGAAGGTGCCGAACAAGGGAGACTACAAGACCTGGCAGAACTTTGACATGGCCGAGTTCGACAAGTCGATCGGGGAGGAGCTGAAGCCGAAGAGCAAGCAATCGGACGTCCTTCAGCCGGACAAGAAATAGGCAATCAATAAAGAATTGTGTAATTTAAACTTTTAGTCTTTGCAATTGATTCTATATTTGCATAGCTGATTAATATGTATTAGTTTTGCTTAAACGCCTTTAGTTAATTTCGTGTTTTCAAAATGTCCCAGATTTCTCGATTAATATAAATTGTTATATATTTTGTTTACTGTTTAGTTCATTTTATGCCGCTTGACTTTAGTGTTTGTACTTTGCTCAAAAACTTCCCAGTCCCCTCGGCTGAGAATCGAAAAGTGGGCGGCCATGAAAAATTCCGAAACTCCACCCAACTGGAAGATTACTTAAAGTACTTGCAAACCTGTGAAACAGAAAATATTTCTGACAAACTTTTGTAAAACTACCAAGGAATTTCACGTAAGTAGGGTGGAAAGAATTCAGTCAATAGTGTGTAGGTCGGTCGGACCGAATTAGGAGGAAGCAAAAGAGTTATTAGCGAAGGTCCCAACAGACCCCCGCCTAATCATCTCCCAGCCGAAGGTCGATGCGTAATTCACGCTTAGGGGCGCTTTCGGCTCACAGATCAGCCTTTGTTCGAAGGTGAATAGTTGAAAGTGGTGGACACCTTGGGCGACGGAGAACAAAGGAAGAGGGAACAATGAGAGAGAGAGAGAGAGAGAGAGAGAGAGAGAGAGAGAAAAGGGCGAAAACTCAGACCTCTCTACTACAGTAGCCAGCCACTCGAATTCTGCCACGGCCAGCTGACGATTGTGTTTCACAGAGGCTGAAATAGTGTTACTCTTCGTTTACTGTTTTCATACTTTGCATTGTTGTAAACGGATTGCTGGGTGTTTTTCCGTTTAGTGGCTTTGGTTTTCGGGCGGAGATGATCCTGGAGCAATCGCTCGACAGAGACATCTAAAAAGACTTGTTGTTCATCTCCTAACGTCTTTCCTCTTCTCTGCTACTCACCTCATCATCTCCCCCTGCAACTGGATTGCTGTTCAGCGGTGAATTTCCAGAAGACAGAAGGTCATCTGAAGTTGCCCCTATATGCGGAGATTCCTTTGAATCTAACCAGTATTTGAAGGCGACAGATGAATGAGGGGATCGGTGCTTTTGTCTGAAACCACCGCCAGCCCGTTCTTTCCTCGTCTGTCCTCCAGTCTCTTCACTCGATCCCACCGCAATCCCAGCCACTTCCTGCCTGCCTCCAGTGTCTTTATCGGTTTCACTTCAATGGTTGGAGTATCAAACTCCTCCTGAAAACGATATCCAAGTGCATGATTTGCGAACAAAAACTAAAACTGATCCATGAGTGGGTACATCACATCTATCACGCCGTGAATCAAAGTTAGTGTCCTTCACCCTTAGTTAACCCTTCCACTCTGTGTTAACTCAGTCTCTACGGCCTCTGGGCCCATGCTTATGCGTCGCTACGCACACGCTTTCACCATTTCACTGAACAAATCCAGCGGAGGGATGGTCTTCCTCCCGCAGCCGATTGGAGTCTGAAATGACCAGGGAACAATACGACTGTTCATGAAACAAAAATGAATCGTAATGTTTCCACCAACATCGAATTTAAATTCCAAATAGTTGCAAATTTAACTCGTGTCTGCTGTTTTCTCCCTTTGCGTGACGTAAAGCTCACAGTTGATTTAACACCCGTAAAACAACTTTATCTTCCAGTTGCACATGACGTATATATCTAAATTGCTGGAAACAACTGGTTTTATTATTCTGTTTGGTCCATTTCCCAATCAAAGTCATCGAAACCGCAGGCCAAATACTATTTTGAAACAGAGTCAGAGCTGATTCGGTTTTGGATAGATTGGATTGGTTCTAGTGAGAGCTAACATATTTTTGGAACCAACCATTTGATGTTCCTTCTCAATGTGTGGAGGAAGACTGGTACAGGTGATGTAGGCAACAATCTTAGCCACTCTGAAGAACATGAAATATTCCCTGAATTGAAATACCGAAGTACACGACGAGATAGCCTTTCTCCGAGGGAACCCCTCTTTTGGATGGCAATTATTACAGAAGACACAATTGTACCCAGGGAAATTACGATGATCATCGCCAGAATAAACCAGCCTGAAAAAGTTCCGTTTGCCTTTGTTGGGTTTCTTCATTTCTCTTCTTTGCTATAGAAATCTGCGCATAAACTCACCGATTAAAGGGATGAAGGTGGAGGTTGTAGGCATTTGGTCAGACACCATCAGCATCAGGATAGACATGGACAGAAGAGTGGTAATTCCCAAGGAGACCTTTTCTTCCCTCATTCCAGAGGCAGAAGAGGTGGTGAAGAAACCAACAATAGCGATGAGAGTGATGATGGAGGTAGGAATGATGAGATTGACCAGGTAGAAGAGGGGCTTCCGTCGGAGGAACAGCGTCAGCTGCAGCAGAGTGTACTTATTAGGGCAACAGCTGTACTTCACTTCGTTACGAGTTACTAGAACAGTCATGGTGCATTAACGGAGGTTGTGTACCTTTTGTTTTCATAATATACCATCCTTCGTTTTCCAGATAGTTTGTGGTGCCAATCTCCTCCGAATAGGGGAAGTAGTCTATTCCCTTTTGATCGTAGGTCCAAGAGGAAAAGGTCATTGTGCAAACCTTCAATTTTTCAATCTCTTATTAGTGGGATACCGTAGAGAATATTCAACTAAGACTATTTATGAGTGTCTTATTTTGTGTTCACCAAAAACTTGTCAGCCTCTTTACGGGTAATTATATACTTCACCGCTAGAAAACGAGGGACCCTCCGCTTCTGCTGTCAACACCAGTCTTATTTACTCGAATCTGCCGAAAACACCTTTTTCAAGCGGCATTGTTGGTTGACAAGACAGGCCAGTAAGCACTAAAAGGACCCGGTGGTCCCAATTAAAACTAAGAATAGTGGATGGGATTGAAGCTGAACTACACTGAATATCACACATGCCATTTAAACGTTGTGTTCTTATTGTTTAACGGCAGTTTTACCTCACCTGTACGTCGAATGGGAAGAACCTGAGGTCGAGGAGACAGCTGAACTTGTAGATGGTGGGGTAGAGGAGTTCGATGAGTGCCGCCTTCCGTGGCTTTTCTGTGGTGAGTTTTGCGTTGAGAAGGCGTCGGGTGTCGTCGTCTTTCATGACCAACCTGAACGAGTAAACAGCCGGAATGGGCTATGACCCACGAGTTGTAGAGGGTCGTATCCGGAAGCCAGATGGAGTCGTACGGCAGACGGATCTCAGAGATGTTCTGGTAGTCCTCCGGCAGCCAGAACAGGAACTCATCGTACCAACGCTACAATTAAGCACACTATATTTCAAATTGATTCTCACAAAAGTCTTTCAAAAGTTAAGAAGAGTGATCAAGGTGTCTTAAGAAAAGCCTTTGTTTTCCACCTACCTCTATAATCCAGGCGTTTAGTAGAATGTACTGTTGAGGTTCGTTCTGAAATTGATGGTTCTGTCAAATCAACTACTTTCTTACCAGTTCCAGTATCTGATAGAGGTCCATGGAGAAGGACACGTTAATGGGTCGTGAGCTGTCCCACACAGGCTTCGCCTTCTTGTCATATTTGTCTAGTAGGTCATGCACAAGTTTTATCTGCACTGGCACTGAAGTTGCCAAAGAGAAGACTGAAATGTACTGATTTTATAGAGTTCTACATACTTCACTGGATCATCTGGGGAATATTCCCCATCTGTGTGTATGGTGCAAAACGGAAGAATAACGGACCTGAGAGCAAGAGGAAGGCGGCCGTTGGGAGCATGGCGGACACCTGAAAGAGAATTGAACAATCGGCCGAGTGGACGCACTAAAACGGAGGGCGGACGGGAATCAAAAAAGAGAACAAGTTGATCGCAGTTTAGAGAAAGCAATATAATGGAGAACTTATTGAACACTGAGTTTTGGAAGCTAAAAGGACGGGGGATTTAGAGTACGGGGTTTGTGAATGAGTGACAAGGGTCGCCGTTCTTAAGCTATTTCCGTTTCTGGCCAAAGAGTATGAGTATATATTCTCAATGTCTTTCCTTTCTCTCTCTCTCTCTCTCTACAACTATAGATCTGGTTCAATGTCTACAAGTCGCATATCTTTTCGTATTTTATTTTTTATAATCGAATAAAAAGAGCGGAAACAAATGGATACGAATAAAATCGTAGTCTACGGTATCCGTTTACCTAACACTCGCCCCCAGTGGCCATATTTCTTTGCCGGACAGACCTTTAAAATGCATCGAGGTCCTTTTTCATGTGGGACCTGATTGAAGAAAATCGCAGGTGAAGGCTAAATTGTACCAATCACGAGACTTTGTGTTTTGGTAATTGTCATTCGGAAGAGTGGATGGACTTTTTGTAACTGAATTAGTTTGTGAACCGCAGGGGATAAATCGTCGATCGCTGACCGCCGGAGGGGAAAACGCGTAGTCCGTTGTAATCTATGCCCAGGACAGATACATAGTTGTTGTGGCTGAGTTTAGAAGATGGATGGACCATTTGGATGAGTGGGGAAACAAAAGTTAACAAATGTACAGATCAACCCAATGGACGTTTAAGTGGAATCAAAAAAATATTATCTTTATTAAAGTTCTCAAGGTAATGTCTGAAAAAAACAAAGTAACTAATTATAGTTCCTCAAGTGCCACAATGTGTCAGGGTATATTCATTTGGCGCGAGTCAGTATAATTAGTCAACATTTGCATGAGACGTCTAGAATTTCTGGAGACGTCTTGGAATTAAATTAATGCAATACTACTCCAATCGAAGGAGTCTCTCAGGCGAATAGGTCAAACACTTCTATTTTAAAATAACTTCATTTTCGTTTCGGCAGTAAATAGAGTTTGATGTGAAACAGAATGTTCGTCTTCAGATAAATTTGTTTTGGGTGTCAATCTATTTGAAGCCACTTTGGAGCATTATAAATCTTGATCCTGTCAAATGAAATATGTCAGTTAAAGATTATTAGACCATAAATTTAAAGCATTTCCTGCTTGTCGCCGAGGGGTGTGTTTTGGCTGGGATTCATGTCATCAGATTGAATTTGCAGCTGAAACCTTTTGTCCTCCGTCCGTCCTCGTACTCTGCGTGGTTTAATCAGCATTACCCTTCGGGGATCCGTGGGGTCAGTCGGAATTAGCCGGACGACGGCGGAAGTCATGCCAGCGCAAATTCAGCATAATTGTTTCGGCACTCCACCTGATGAGACGGCGGATTTCGGACAACCCACGGTTTTTAACCAAAGGTTGGAAGAGGGAAGAAGTGGACAAGGAAAGTAACATAAGCCTCCTAAGAAAATCAACTGCCGCTTAGCAGAATACGAAAAGTAAGCTATATTATTCTTGGCTGTTTGAGTATCATTCTGTTGAAAGTAGGCTTGAAAGTAATAGGAAAGGAAGGTGATTCACGGTTGTTGCGGGAAGTTTGGCAACTCCTTCGAAAGGAAGGCGATCGTTCCCTTGGCGCTGTTTTCGAGTGGGCTGCAATCAGCCAAATGCACCGGTGTCTCCCTTATAACAGCCCAGTCAGGAGGAATTCCGTCCTTTCCGACAAGAGGGAAACGATTGGCCCTTGCGACCAGCCGACCTATAATAAACACACAATACTGATACAGCCGGTGGCAGGAGAAGGCATACTGTAAGGCCAACCAGATCATTTTTATACGTAGCTTTCGAATTGAAAATTTAAGCAACCAGTCATCTAACTTTAATTTCGAGTCCATCGAAAGATAAAATAGAACTTTCAAATAATTAAACCATGTAATTTACAATATTTTCACTTGGTCAAAATACGCTTTTCTTGTTGTTTTAGATGAAAAATTGTAAAGAAAGAATTTACGAGGAAAAACGTCCTTTTGGATTTATTTCTCCCTGGGGACTCGATAAGCGAGATAGACAGAGGTCACTTCTCAGTGAGCGTTCAATCAAACAAATAACATTTTCGTCATCTTTTCTCATTTGCAACTTCGATCATGTAGTTTTTTGGCAGTTGTATACATATATTGTGTTCGCCGCTCTCTGCGTGATTTATAACATCCTCCGAACGAACAGAGGCCCTCCGCAACTGTTGATACAGCTGTTTTGGTGTTCGGACCGCACTTTTCGAACTCTTCGCCAAAAAAATGAATAAATATTAAACCAATTATATAAATAAAACACAAGACATCAAGGAACAGAGGCTTACGGATGATTGGGCAAGAACGGAAGAATCCGCCCACGGAGGGGCAGTCTTTGGTGTCATTGGTTTTGCGACTTCCAAAAGAAATGGCTTTTCCAATTAGAGAACATACTTTGGCTGAACGCCACCCCTGCAGACAACGACAAACCGCAAGCAAGGACACCCAAAAGTTGAAAATAAGAAGTTAAACAAACACAGCTTCATAAATAACTCATTAAGAACGCACAATTCTCCATGCGTAAATTTAAAATATAGACACGCTGGGGATAAGAACGCAGGCAAAGTGTACTCCAAACAAAAATTGCCTTTGGTGGGAAAGATGTCACTGCCCACCAAGCACTGCTACAAAAATGACAATTTTTCACAAACCTGCACATCTAATTAGTGAAATAGCACACGTAAACGCGAGACGCAGAAACATTTTTACCAGCCGCTTTGGAAAGCACTTACTTTTATTTTTGTCCTTCGTATGCTATTTTCGGCTGCATTGCCTAGGAAATGGGGTCGGCCCATCGTTTCGCACAAAAAACGTGCGCTTCATGATTTCAGGTTCATTTGTATCTGAAGATGCGAAAACCAAATTTGCTGGGTTGGGAAATAACGGAGGGAATCAAGACAGAGTTTCTTCGAAGGCGTTACATCTTTTCTGGGAATCTCAATCTGCGTGCTCTCTTGATCTTGAAAAACGGGGAGGGTGTTCGAATTGGAACGTAGGATCGTAAACACCCGAAATATTTCAACTTCTGGAGGTTTGTCCTATCGTTAGAAACCTCAATGGTTCGAGATGAAAAACAAATGCGAGCCTATTGCTCCGTGGATCGATCTCTTTCCTCTGTTTTCTCCTTCGGAAGGAACTGTGCGATTTGCGAGAGTGGCTCCATTCGAGACGCCCGACCGGGTCGAAAATCGAGGGAATTAAAAGTGGACGGCGATTGCTCGCTGCGCAGGGTGTTTAAGGGGGCCGTTCGGCGTTTTTTGTTCTCCAAAAAAGTCACGGACTACGAGGCTCTTTTTTAAGAGAGGAAGTGTTTCGTGCGTAGGTTAGGAACAGACCATGCTAATGATCGAGTGCTGTACTTGGCGGCTTCTTCTGAAAACGAAGGCTTCTCTGAAAAGAATTCGTTTGGCCCTTTGAACAGTCGGCCACAACACGACGACCCCGAAAGCATAAAAGTGTCGGCGACACTTTGGATGTTCGGAAACATGTGGCTATGGAGCACTACGGGGGTGGTCTCCGGAGAACGACCAACAGGAATTATTCATATTAAATTCAAATGAGAGGAAACTGGGACTCACGGAATATATAGAGTTATCAGCAGAACAATGCGGATTTCACAAAATCAAAAGTCCAATTACATAAAATCAAACGAAGCCCCTTCGGAGGAAAGAGTAAGGTGACGTAGTGGTGGCTGGGGATCGCTTTTTGTGTCCTATTTGGCAGAGGAATCCCGGCTGTCAGCAAGCGAGATCCATTGCCGACAGCCATTTTGGTGACGCCAAGTTTCTGGAAATTGGCTTGTTTTTAATTGACGGAAGGGCTCAAGAAGAACGAAAGTTGCAAAAGGAGGCTGCAATTGTGCATGGAAACAAATGTGTAATTATAACTATAAATATGCCAGATCTTTCCATTCTTCATTGTCCTGATAAGTGCGCTAAAGACGTTACTTTTTTAAAACCTCATAAGTGGTTCCTCCTCAAAAGAAAATAGTGTTTCTTAGTCCCTAAATTAGGAAATAAGGAAATGAGGGCAGAAGTCGATTGGAACCAGGAAATGAGGGGAAATTACGCAGAGACCACTCCGTAGACACTACACTACGCACGTTACGAGACCAGCCTACAGACATTTTACCTTGGGAACTAAAGGCGAATTATGAGAACTTGGTTTTTGCAGATGATGCTTGTGGGAAAATACTTCAAGGACATATGAATATGAGGTCTTTGGACAGAAGTCATCGCTGAAAGTGACGAGAATGAGTGGCACTAGGTTATGCATAGGAAGGACATCGCCATTTGGAAGGGTTGGAGGAACAACCGTGACGCAGGACGGAAAAAAGAACATATCACACGCCTTAGAAGAAAAAAGCACTTGCTAAATTCAAGTTAGAATTTTAATTATTCTGAAATATAGATTGAAGAAACGTACCAGATGACAAACTCTCACGTTTTAATCAAAATGTTGGCTCGTATAAAACAAGAAGATGGAAAGAGGCGGAGGATGGAAGAATGGAGGTCGTTTGTCCCATGAAAGATTCAGACAGTCGGCTGTCTCTCAGCGGTTCGAGACAAATCTGCTACCGGCGCCATCAGCGCCAATTGCCAAACACAATGAATTTCGAATGAGTTGCGGCCACAGGTACAACCGGGGCAACTGAAAACAGCGGTCAGGGACGGAGGACCCAACAAGGGCGGCCCTTTAAAGGACGGATGGCCAGGATGTCTAGAGGAGACATACACCACATCTTTCTAAGCACCACATTCTAAGCACATTCTAAGCACCACATTCTTCTGTAAAATACAAGCAAACGGTTTATTCTCTAGGGATACATCCTGAATCACCAGAATGAAATTATACTGTATATCTGCACAAGGAAGAAACCTTGTTCATTTTCACCGGTGCGGTTGGTTCATTTTCTTCGTTTTTTTTCAAAGATCATTGATATTTTAAAGAGAGAAATGTGTTGTTATCCTATTCGCGTGAGGATATATATTTTCAAATGTAATTATGCCTTTAAGCACCACATTCTTCTGTAAAAGTACATGATCTTTGAAAAAGCGAAGAAAATGAACCAACAGTGAAAATTAACCTGTGAAAAATGCAAATTAAGCCACGCACGTCCGCAAGGTTTGTTCCCTGTGTAGATACAGGCGAGTCAGAATGAATCACAGAGAGACACGGGGCAGTACTCAGCTTTCCAATACTTGGATTATCCAAACTTACAACATTTTCTACGTGCACGGCAACTTTTGCAGTAAGAAATCAACTCAACTACCTTTTGGCTCTTCGTGTTCGAACTAGAGTTCAACTTTATGGAAAATAGGCAAAAAATAGGCAAAAATATTAGCATTCAAGAGAAAAAAAGAGGGTGTTGGTCAGTCTGGAACCTTGAGGAAACGTCGGCCATTTATAAGCTGAGGCCATAAACGGCGCCTTTGTCTCATTCATAGTAACGACGTGTCGTCGATGAAAACGCTGCAGGCTGCAGAGAGCAGAGTTCGCGAGAGAACGCCCAGGAGAGGTAATTGGAGGACGGGGACATCCTCCTTAATACATTTGAGCAATGGTGTGTGTGTGTTTGTATCTTTGTTTGTAGGAATTAGCATAGCCTGCGCCTCTCATTTCCCCCTATCTCTCGCCCGTCTCTCGCCATCTCTCGATGGTTGTCTTGGAATTAGCCTATTTTTGTGACCGGTCATTTCCTCGCGGTTGGTGGGCAAGCGCGGCTGGCGGTGCCGCAGGCACCCCTTTGCGGCCGAAGGCTGCGTACTGAGCGGCCGAAGGCCGCGAACAGACCGGCCGTAGGCCGCCTTCCCTAGCGGCCGAAGGCCGCCTGTTTGAAATTATAGTTTCCAGCAAGTTTACTATCAAACAGAAGCTACTGATGTGCTGATTCCACACACGCCAGGAGTGTAGGACCGCCGAAGGCGGGCCGTAACTCCTGGTAACATCACATTTTACTAAAACATTTGTAATAAATGTAGTTTAATTGATTGTTCTTTTGCTTCGCTCAATTTGCGACGAACGTGATGGTATTCCTCGACTCCGTCCTGTGCAGAGTCGTCACGGTCGTTCCCACATCTTCGCTGAAACAGAAAAAAAATAGAAAAAGAACCCCAGTTGTTTTATAGGAAATTTGAAAAGAAAGGTAGATTCCCACCAGGTGCACTCCGCTCGTAGCACTTGCTCGTGTGGAGACAGCAGCTCTCCGACCTTCTCCCCTCGGCTGCACCTCGCCATTACCGTATCCCAGGGATCTGTGTACTTTGCAGCAGTGATACGACGCCACCAAAGACTAAATTTTATTGCGAAGGAAAATAAATACAATTTACATTATATGGGTGGCAAAGGAAAGGAAAAGGAGCAGGCCGAAGGCGACGGACACTGCGATCGCCCAGCCGGGGAAGTGAAAGACCATCAACGGCAAAGGAAGGGAAGCAATGGAGGGAGAAGAAGGAAAATACGGAGATATTCTAAGTGAGGGGAAAAGTACATTTCCAGTCAGAATAATAGAAGAACAGGTCAATTTATTTTCGAAAACAAATTACACGTGACAACTTGTAAACCCGCAGTTTGAAGTAACGCAAGGTTTGCACTAACAATAGGACAAATTCTGTTTTAGCAGGTTAAACGCTTTATCCATTTTGTAAAACTATTATAGAGTTTACTTTTGCATACATTTAGTTGCTTAAAGTTCTTTGTGTGAGACGTCGATGTGAAGAAAACTAAGGTCATATTAGAAAAAGACGTGCGATTCGAGCGTGATTCAGCAAATGTCCTTTGAACAAATCACAGTTTAGTCCTCAAGGCTTCGCCCGATGTAAAATGGTCCAATTCTCCGTGCCATCGTCCAAATGACATCAGAGTGACTCAGACGACCTTGCCCCCGGCGGAACGGGTTGCTTTGTCTGACCCAGGGTCTGCCGTACAGCGCCCTCCCTTAAAAGCTTCTGCCGTTCGACAACCAAACATGGTCAGCTGCCTTTTCTCCCCTCTTCCGCAACTCACATTTAGTCATTCTCAATATTATTTACTTCAGAATGTCTCCTTTGACTTATCTGCTTCTACTTTCCCTCGTTTCGCTGTCCTTTGCCTGTTTTTCCTGTGGAGTATGCAGTGGAGGTGGTTGTCTTCCTCCTCCTCCACCTGTTTGCCAAGGAGGCTGCGGAGCGGGGTACGGGTGTGGTCAGTACGGATGTCATCAGATGAGGGCTCGTGCGCGCTCTTCCAAGACGCTCTCCATCGTCCCTGGTCTTGAAGTGAGTCTTTATTTCTACCAATCTATGGTTGGTTTAGACCACTGCTACCCACCCCGACCAAAGGTTCCTCGAGTGTTGCCAGGAGAGGAACCTTCCCGACTCTTGTCTCAGCAAGTGCTCTTACAGTTCTTACACAAAGTCAGCCCTCCAGGCAATGTACTTCAAACAAGACTCCTGTCCTATGCAGGTTCATTCATTTAAGGGATCACGCCACATTTCTCCATTTAGGCTGCAGCTGACATTCATTTCTGTGCCGCACAGGGCCGTGACCACCGCGAATGCTGTGTCCGCAACGGTGTTACCACAACGCTCGCAGGACCCAAATGCCTTACTTTCTGTGACCAAAGACCTGGAAATGTGACCGAGCTGGACCTCACCTACCTGGCTTGCTACGATCGCTTTGACTCGATGAAGGCCTGTTTCTGGGAGGCTTCTGACAGCCAACGACCACAGACATCGTTCTCAACGGATGAACAGGAAGAACGGGCTCCGGTTGTTGCCAGAAGCCAGCTGAAGAGGGCGAAGACCTTCAACTGAATTGACAGAGAAACTGTACTTGTATTGTAACTGTAAATATGGATATTCGTTTAATGAACATTTATATCATTGGATAAACAGAAAACATTCAATCAATAGCAACAATTTCCAACTAAACACTCTTTTTGGCTTAACTGCATCATTCACCATCGACGGGTAATATATCTTTGAAAGCGTTTATTCGCGCATCTCCGAACCATTTCCAGCCGATTAGCTTACTCCCGATGATAAATTGACAAACTGCCGCCACTCGACCCAGTTATCCGTCTGTCTGGAATGCAGACGGCGACGCTTCTTTTACTCTTCCTCTTCCGGGCATCAGCTGGCCAAGTGAATTGTTCCCTGGCTCCTGAAATAGGCAGAAGAATATCATGTCTGCAGATTCTCAAATGGGACGAAGACGTCAGGGTTCGTTTTGGCTTATAAGTGATGTCTACGCAAAGTCTAGAAAATTCCACCGAGGCATTTCCTTGAGTTTAAGACAGAACCTCTGACAATCTATGATTGCATGACGATGGAGTGCCTCTGCGGTTATTTGGGAAGTAAGTCAATGTGTTTGGTGATTTATCGTTAATTTCGTAAACCTAAACTTATAGCTTCCAATTGTCCTGGGAAGAGTATTCGAAAGGAATACAGAATGATGACTGATGACGAAAGAAGCAGATTCCATGCAGCCATGTGGAAGCTCAAAGGAAACGGAGAGTATTTGGAGCTGTCTAAAATTCACTCCAACCCCAGGTTGTCTCCTGGATCTCATTCGGGTCCAGCCTTCTTTCCCTGGCACAGAGAGTACATAAAGAGACTGGAGATTGCCGTCAGACGAGTGGATCCACTGGTTCCTGGAATACCTTACTGGGATTCTGTTTTGGATAGAGGACTGCCTAACCCAATAGACTCTGTTCTCTTTGGAGATGAATTGATGGGAAGAAATGCCCCTTTCGACGGGACTGTGAGGACAGGAGCGTTTGCTAATTGGACAATCGAGGATGTTAGTTAAACGGACAATATCTCAGATTGACCTATGTTTTTCGTCTTTGGTGAAACATTCATTTTGTTTATGAAGCGGTTTTTAGGGATCGCGCGTGTTCACTCGAGACTTGGGAGATATGTCATCTTTGATATCGGAGATAGATCTGATAGATGTTTACACTTTCACTGAAGTCAAAGATTTCCTTGCCTTCACTGCGTCACAGAAAGTTTCTTTGAGCCTGGTTTTAAACTTTTCTACATTTCCAGAATTGTAAAGAAGAGGCTTCTTGGGATGCTCCTGAATATGTCCATGGAAAACCCCATGTTTGGGCCGGAGGGGACATGCTGATTACTAGGACTTCGACCTACGATCCAATGTTCTTTCTTCACCACAGCTTTATGGATCTCATGTGGGAGACATGGAGGGAATTACGGCAGGTGGGTGGAGGGCTTTAGAGAAGGATTCTCAAATAACTTGTACAATTTTCTGGCCTTTCCAATCAATAACATAAAGATAGTCTGAAAAAGGGAGAACATTGCAGTTCTTCAGAATCGAACCTCGAGGGAGACGGACTACCCAATCGACAACCCTGACTGCTCCACCCCCGCTCATTTCGCTGAAGCACAAATGGCTCCTTTTTCCAAAACAAATATTGCTGGCCTTTCCAATCAATACTTTGGTTAACCATTGCTTATAATTCCTGATCGAGTCATTTTCTAGACAATCTGATTTCCAATGCCCCCAGACCTAATTGCTCTGTTGCAAATCCTACATGCGATTCAAAGTAATACATTTCCTTTTCGTTCTTTGGTTCTTTGTCTTCTAGATATCTGTTTTGTGACCTCTCCCATGGCTCCGCCCGTTGTGTCTCCAAAAGTCGTACTGGAGGTAAATGTACTGGATTCACAAAGGGAGAAGACGTCTGTTACGAAGGACAATGTGTCTCTGGAGTCTGTACGGCTGTCTCTTCAACAACCAAATTAACCACAGTAAGCGTTCTTTTTCAAGGGTTGCAGGATGATCTTAGAAAAGAACACGCCTCCGCCCAACAACCCGAAAATCGTCTAGTACTAGGCGAACTACGTGAAACACAACACTTACAGCAACTAAAAACACACGAAATACCACGAGAAAACGTAGAATTGGGCTGTGGCTGGCAGGAGTTGGTTGATGGGATAAATGAAGAAAATAGTGTTTAGGATGAAGAAGGAACAACTCAAGTCATGACAACTTCAACTACGACTGACACCACAACAACAAGCTCAACTACCACCACTACAATTGTTGTAAGTCACCAGCTGACATGTGAACTGCTTTGACATGTCTATAAGTTGTTTTCTTTTTTTCCTACTTTTTCATTTT
Organism: Oscheius sp. G VE-2021; assembly: GCA_022343465.1. Lineage (NCBI taxonomy): Eukaryota > Metazoa > Nematoda > Chromadorea > Rhabditida > Rhabditidae > Oscheius > Oscheius sp. G VE-2021. Next base: position 1,928,150 of record JAJQXH010000058.1, read on the forward strand.
CGTACAGGAGACATTTTTCAGACTACAATTACTACAACTGGTACAAGCACGCGACCTACAACCACAACCACCCGAAGACGAACCACACCTCGAATTCGAACGACTAAGCGACCTGTTCAGCCACCATCGGAGGTAACACAAAATTATTAATGAAAAGAATGCGTAGAACTGTTTAAATGAGCACTATTGTTGTGCATGGTGGAGGAGTATTGGCGAATGCAGAAGAAACCCAGACTATATGCGGGATTCGTGCAGGGCTTCTTGTGGATTGTGCAGGCCAAGATATAACCTCAACTATGGTAAAGTGCATCAGTCAAATAGACAAGCGTTCTTCAGAATGCAGTGACCGTAGTGCCACTTGTCCTACATTGGTTAGACTTGTCGGATGCAGAACGGATTGGATGAATGAGAACTGCAGGAGAATTTGTCGACTGTGTGGGGCAACCAGGGAACAACAGTGCACAGGTGGGACAGGAACAGGGGATCGGAGCATGGAAATACTTTCTTTAAAACTGAATTGAAGTAAGAAACAGACAAATGAGCAGAATTTAAGTTGGATTCAAATGGTCGGCCGTTCGTTTCCATGCCGAATCCGACCCAATGCCCACCACCACGACAACTGAGGCAACCACCCTCGCGACGGAAGCATCAATTCCAACGATAACTGCACAAGAGAAGAGTAAACTAATAGACAACTCCACGCAAAAACATGTTTAGGGGCAAATTGTACCAACACTCACTTCTGCTGTCTAGGATGGGCAGCCACTGGCTATTGCAATAATGCGGACTATTCAAATTTTATGCAAAGACATTGTGCTCCTTCCTGTGATCTATGTGGAGAAACGGCACCCCATCCCCTATGGAACTATACAGATCGTGAGGAAAAAATAGGAAGAATCTTACAGAAGTCTTTTAGATTGCGTAGATTTTCTGCCAAATTGTGCAGAAAAGGCAGACACGGGAGAGTGCGAAACACAGGAGGGATTCATGAAGGAAAACTGCAAAGTCACTTGCATGTACGTTTTTAAAAGACGCTTTTTTATTATTTGTATTTCAGGAAATGTGAAGTTCTGAGTATGAGGACAAGATTGGCGCATTGTGGACTCAACCGGGGAGACAAATTTTCAGAATTAATTTCGGTTGACGAACTTGCAATGTTGTGAGAACAAATATGAAATAAAAATCAAATGCTTTACATTTTTTGTTGTAATTGCTTTCTGATTAGACTCTTAGACGTCTATCAGAGAAACACTAGTTGAGGAGAGTTGAAAGTCTTTAATTGGAGTCAAAATTTAAAACAAAAACAATAATCAAATGAACACACTCTTCTTGTGGTTCGTCCTTCGTTCTCTGCGTCTCTCACGGAAGCTGGCGTCGGTTGAGAGACAGAGGCAACGGGAACAACAGCCGTGGCCTCCAGAATCCCTGTAGCCAATGTCTTTGCGATAGCAGTGGCGGAGGGAGCTGAGGGAAGATTGAGCCTTCTGGAAACGGGATCTGTCCAATAGAAAATCGGAGCGAAGACGCAAACGACGAGCATCCAGGAACTGAAATGTGGTATCAATATATCGGTATATGAAATAGGAGACAATTTCAATATATTCAAAGATGAAATTCCCACCGCGATCTCTTCCTTGAGAATGTTTGTGGCCAGTCGGTATCCCCTGTCGTCTGCCTTCCTCCGTCCCTCCAGAACGTCCCTCACTCTGCCCTGTTGCATCCGGTCCAATTCGTACATTCCATTCAGATAGCGAGACTCAGCGAACATGTATTTGTGCTTCGTTTCTTCCTTTTTCTTCTCCAAATCCTTAACCACACATATTTTCAATCCCAAAAAGGCCAAACTATTTTTTACTTGTTCAAAAGTATAGTGTTTACCTTTACTTCATTCGAAAGTTGTCTAATCTCCTGTTTCCTCTCCAAAATGACTTCCTGATACGATGGAGGAGGCTGTGTATGCGGCAGTTTGTCTGAAGAAGCCACTTCTCTGAAGAAAAATATATTAGCTTTGTAAAAATAACCCACGGTTGTTGGTTTTGCTTGAAGGATTTCTTGGCGCGACGGACGAGACTTTTCACGAAAGAGAACATTTTGTGAATGAGGGACTCCCAGGTGTTGTGGGGTCGACTGAAGAAAGCATCCAGGGAAACACCCCCGGAAACGACGGCAGAGGTAGCAGAAGCCGATGGCCGAGCGATTTGAAGTTCACCAGCGGGTTTTTAATCTGGCCTTTGTTATTTTAATTAAATTACAGAAATAGCTTCCTAATTTAAAGCCGCTTTGGAACTCTCAGCTTAAAAAGCCTTATCATTTTATCTGCCGCCGTGCCCTCCGGCATCCTTTGCAGATGCTGTGGCCAATCATTTCATTAGTAGAAATCCTCATCCATTAAATGTTTTCCTTCTTGAAACGTCTCGTCCGTCGCGTTAAAAAGTCTATCAACAGAAATGCGTGAGTTTCCCCACTAAAATATCAATTGAATTTGTTGCAGTGCAGCTGGTTGTTCCACTTTTGAACAAACGCCGCCTCCTTCGTACAGACATGTTGTCCAGAAGAGGAAACAGGAGATCTTAAGGATAGTAATTTTGTCTAAAATTCAAATGCTACTCAAGAACTACCGGAGAGCTTCGTCTGAATTTTAGATTAATAATTTGTTCCTTTTTTAACTCCAGGTATTGGAGTTAAAAAAGGAAGAGACTCTTCATAAGCTAATGTTCGCGGAGTCTCTATATTTGAACGGGATGGCTGAGTTGAATAAGATGCAGCTTACGAGAATGAGGGAGGTTCTGGAGGGACGGAAGAAGGCGAAAAACCGGGGGTTCCGGCTGGCCACCAACATTCTCAAGGAGGAAATCGTGGTAAGACCATTTGTTTAGAATCATGGATTTTGTATTTGCCTTGCTTTCTTGCAGTTCCTGAAAAGTCGTAGCAATCGTCTCCGCTCAGAGGCTTCGACAGGGCTCATTGTCTGAGAGTTCGTTCCAGACTCAGTAGCCTCCAATACAAACTTCACCAAGACATCAACAAGTACAGGGAAATACCCCTTTCTTCCTACGTTGACGTCTGCAAGGAGAAGGCGATACTATCACGACACCCGTAGTTCGCGGGAAAGGAAGAGCGTTTGATTATGTCCTGGTCAATAAACATTTCTTACAACATTTCCAAAGCCTTAGACGTGTTTTTTGAGTTTGTTTATAGAGACAGTAATAAAAGTAAAATACAAAATACAAACAGTCGACCATAATTGTCCGTTAGTTCCTCGTGCATCTTCCATTATCCACCTGCCACTCTTCCTCGCCGTCTGGTCCTTGTCTGATGAAAGAAAGTGCGCGTCAGGAATTATGAGGTGGCCATTGGATCGTAGGACGTCCGGTCCAACGGATGTCATAGTCTTCGATCTGTCAAAGACCAACCAGCTGGCAGCAGGAAACTAAGTCAGGAACGTGTCCAAGGTTATAAATAGGTCCGGTCCGCAGACTCTAGTTCCACGTGTTCCGCAGACAGTTTTGTGTCCATTTGTCCTCCGAGGTGCGCAAATCCAAAGTTCGAAAGTTCTCCTCAAACCCGTTGTGTCATCCTTTAGTGCATTATCCTCTTCCAGGAATAGGCGCGCGTCTTAGACAGCGGGGAGACGCAGAGAAATAGCCGCAGAGGCACTCCCACAGCCTTTCTGATGGACGGCTCACTGGCAGACAATGCGGATTCCACCTTTAGGTATTTGATGGTGAACGTCATCTAGCTTACATATCAATCTCTCTATATTTCCCCTGTCTTCCGTTTCTTCCTCTCCATCTATTTGTAGTTATCTTACATAGAGACACGACCGTAAACACACACGTACATATATCAACTGCACAAATGTTTTATTTGGGATCCAAAAGAGAGAATCTTGGGCAGTGCATCTCGAGTACGTGTGCTGCGTGGTGGCCTCAGGCGTTCTGCTGTCGTCGGATTGTCGTGTTCGGCCGTTCGTTTCTTGCGCACAATAGCCTTATCCAGTTTGGCTGCCGTCCCGTCCTGCTGCCACCGACCACCGGTCACTTTTTTGTGCGAACAAGCAGTTCACCGCCGGTTTTTCAAACTTTCCCTCAGTTTTCCCCGCCATGGGCCGTTGCTCCCCGGGCGATCGGGGTCAGCCTCGGTCATTCGTTGACTCTTCTTTTCCGCAATCCAATCACTGTGACCCCGGATGCCGCGCCCACGGGAACATCCATGAATCCCGCAGTCTTTGATTTCTTCTTGTGGCTATGTCTAACTGAAAATCGGATTCTTTTATTAGACATTTCAGATGGTGTCGCAGGCCAATAAAGTGCAGAGTGAATCAGACGCCGGTTTTGGCGAGCACTCTTTGCGCTAAGGTCAGCGTGAGTTCAGCAAGGAATGTGTCCCATAATTCATAAATAGCCGATCCGAAATATTCTCTGGGAACGTGGTATTTCGTGATTATTTGAGGTGGTTTCTTCATTAATATGCTAAATGAAACTCTTGAATTAATGACCTAAAAATTATCTTCGGGTAAACTAAATCCCCAGTCAGATAGTCTAGGTTGGAATTAGGTGTACCAGATTGCCTGCCTTTTTAGATCTTTATAATCAAACAAATAAAAGCGTAAGGTTATGCAAAAGGTAGGGTGCTCTCACTCTATGTCAACACTTGTGTGGATGACGAATAATTGACATTTAAATTGGTGATTTAAGTTTATATGTGTTGTTAGATACAGTATTCACTTTTGAGGCTTGATCACACACTTCTCCCCTCTTCGTTCCTTTGCCTCCCTCGCCCTCTCGTCCCCTTGCCCTCCCTTCCTTTCTTCCTGCCGCCTTCGAGCGGTCATCCAGACTTCGGCCGATGGCAGTGTCCGGTTCCGCGCTTATCGTTGAACTGCGTTGCGTCCGAACCCGTCCCGTTGTGCAACGGGCACGTGTCGAGCGGGTCTTTGCCGAAAAGCCGAGGGCCGCCCAAAGCCGCCGATTCTCTCAGCTTCTGCCGTCTTGAAACACACTACTGGTACATTTTCCTAAGATCACGTCATTGGAGGGCTTCTTGTTTCCAGCTACCGTAAGCCGTCTTTCAGATCGCCGGTGGCTTTCCTGTCCACTCGTCGCCCTCAAGTTCTTCGTCTTATGTCGCTGCTGTGGCGACTCGTTCCAGATTAGCCTCCGCCGCCCTGTGCCAGTGCCCTCGGCCATTCTCTCGCCACAGGCCTTCTTAGCCAGTCTTAGCCAATTGCTTTCCATTTAGCCATGCCAGCCGATCCTTATCCCCGTACACTTAAACGCATAAGAAATTCCCTTTCTCCCTTCGACCGCGAATGTATCTTTCACATCTTGAACGATATTAACGATAATCTGATCTTGGTCTCCATTGGTGTCTTCAGAATGGCCTTGTGGCCTCTTCTCTCGCTTCTTGGGCTGGCCTCAACCTCGAACATCCCCTGCGGCAAATCCTTCCTTCCTTGTGCCAATGAGGGTACTAAGACAGAGACTCTCTCAGTAAGCAGAGATTCCAGTGAGACATTCTTCATTTCTATTTTAACTTAACATAATTCAGACCTCGTCATCACTCATCGTATACCTGATGGACTCTTTTGGGTGGCTTCAAACGAAGCAAAAAAGGAAATTGAGGCTTTGTTTAACTTCACAGACCCAGGATACCAGTATTCAGGTCAGTTTTTTAAATGACAAACAAAAACCACAATAAACTAAAAGGACTATACATGTATTTGTTCAATACTTCTTTAAGGCCATGTGCTGGCTTCGAGTATCGACCAGTGGTCCCAGATGCACCAACTCGACAGAAAGGCTTTGGAAAGGAGCAAGGCTGCCTATACTTCAATGGCAATCACCAAGAGACTGACGCTGTGTGACCACAGAAGTACTTGTGCAAAGAATTTTTAGATTGGGTCTCAGAGAACGTGAGCTTCGCTTTGGCATAGCCCCCTCCCAAGTGTCCTCTTCCATCGGAAACTGCCCCATTCCAGTGATTGACAGATGCTACGCAACAAACTACAGGTGAACAATACGATACGGTGATCTAGCAAAACGCAACAACCTGCACATCTAATTGGACCGGGAAAAGAGATGCTTAAAGATCATCCTGGTTTTGGGATTCTTCCTATAGAATAGCGAACTCCACATAATGTAGACTTTTCCTTTGCAATACATGAGCAAACAAAACATCATCAGGTATCTCTTTGATGCTCTTTGATTCAGATCCTTCTCTGGATTGTGCAACAACGTAGGCCAACCCGACTGGGGGGCATCCCACACTCCTCTGGGACGAATGCTGAAACCAGCCTATGCCGATGGTTGACACGCATTCAAACAATATGACAAGATTCTTCAGGAGTATCATCGCCGAGGGAATCAATCTCTGGAAAACCTCTTCCCTCGGTCCGAGGTCTTTCCCTCACCCTCTTCACGCCAGTTGGCAGGAGCCACCCGACTGTCACCACTATGTTTGCCCATTGGATGCATATTGTCGCCTCAGACATGGTGAACGTAGTCGCCCACCAAGGAATCGTCGATGGTTGTGTTCGTTGTGATTTTATCGAACAATATTGTCTCAGGAGAAGCCCGGCCTCTTCCTTGTTGTCGTGCCGGTTTCAGTCATCCTGCCTGCGATGCCATCGAGATCCCACCGGCAGACCCTGCTTACAGGTAAGACAATTGTCAATTGGGCTATTTCTAATTGAGGAGCCGTGTAACCTGCCTTCCGCGTGCCCGTTCGTTGATCGCTCCTCGAACAGCTTGTGCCCTGGGTCCTCGGGAACAGGCGAACCTGGCTTCCTCTTTCTTGGATGCTTCCTTCATCTATGGATCTAACCAAGAGAGAGCAAGGCAACTCAGGGCTTTCAGATATGGTTAGTGCATCCAAATGTTCTTCAGCTCTTTAGGTCATCTGAGAACCGCCGGGAGTGTTGGTGAATTGCCACCGACCGATGCGAGCGTCCGTTGTCAGGCTACTCAGGGAAGATGTGCCATCTCCGGATCGGATGACGTCAATCTCCTGCCTGGAATAACCGCCCTTCACACTATGTTTGTCAAGCAACACAACAGAATAGCTTCTCAGCTTAAGGTTTCCGACTATTTGACAAAAACTTTTAAGCTTTTCAGGAACTAAACCGCCAATGGGTAGATGACAAGTTGTACGATGAGGCGAGAAAGATAGTCTCAGCGCAGGTGCAACACATCACGTACAAGGAAATGTTGCCGATTCTTCTAGGAAGGGAGAATATGAAGTAAAATGCGAACGATCAAAAGAAAACTCGTGTATTTCAGTAAATTCGGTCTTACTCTTCACGAATCTGGTTTTGATGCAGACTATGACATGCACATCGAAGGAGCTGCCTTGAATGAGTTCGCGTCCATCTTTCCCTACGTCATGTGGCCTCTCCTCCCGAACGACGCAATCTTTTCTGCCTTCAACAACCCCAACCGAGTTTTTGATCCCAGAGGAGTGGAGAATGTACTCCGTCATCTGATGTCCACCAATATCTATTCGCCCACCCTGAGGACAAACGATGAGGTTCAGGCGAAGGTTGATTGAAACATGACGTTTCTTTCAGGTGAAGAACGAATTCTTGAAGGATAACGAAAACGTTGGGTTGGATCTGATTGCTTTGGCCATTGCACAAGGAAGAGACCACGGTATTCCATCCTACACGCATGTTAGAGCACAATGTGGACTTGGAAAGGTAAGGTATTTATTCTTTTTTCATTGCCACCTCGCTTTCTCAGCTTTATTTCTTTAGGTGCGTTCCTTCCAAGAACTGAAGGAGTACTTCCTTCCTGAAGTGAAATTTGAATACATCACATCAATCTATGAAAACGTGGATGACGTCGATCTCCTGATTGGAGTGCTTGCGGAACAGCCGTTGAAGGGATCTCTCTTTGGCCCCACCTTTGCCTGCATTGCTGGAAAACAATTCCAAAGAGTTGTTTCATCCCATTATTGGCAAATAATTCTTTTTAGACAAAACGGGGGGACCGTTTCTGGTACGAAAACTACTTTGGCCAATCTGGATTCACCGAGGGTCAACTGATGGAGATCAGAAAGACTTCTTTGGCTGAAATCGTCTGTGCCAACTCGGATATCCGTCGGGTTCAGAGCAGTGTCTTCCTCAAAGAAAACGTCTTTGAGTAAGTTCATCTGGCTTCCCTTCTAACCCAAATCAGAAACATGGCCATCTCTTGCAATTCCTCCGTTCTTGTGGCTCCCTCGATCGAGGAATGGAGAGACAGTGAGAACCGTCCGACCCTCCCAGTGAGACAGGAGACGATCGAGAAGGTCATCCAGTTGGCTGTGCACAACCTGAAGGATCAGAAGAAGAGGGAGATCTCTAACCTCAAACACAGTAGGTGTTTAAGATGGCAAGCATATCCTTTATTTCAGATCAGCGCCAATTCCAAAGAGGAGATCCTCTATTCGCCTATACTAATATGATGAGAGCTAAGCCGCAAGCAAAACAGGTTTCTCAGATTTCGGCAGTTCTTCTGGAGACTACGAAGCTTCTTCTGAAGGGGTTGGTTTAGTTTTCAGTTAATAAGGTGTTGTTGATACAGGGAGACTCTGACTGAAGATGAACGTCTTCCTGATTTGGACACTGCCACTCTTCAGCGAATTCTTCCGGAGGTCGACGTGTCTTCTTTCGTCCACAACTACACCGCCTTTTTGTCAGAAGATGGACAGAGCAGCTATGATGACTGTGTTCCCAAAATGCTCCCCTGTGATCACACCAGCAGGCAATTCTTACCCAAGTGTTCAACCAACTGTGTATTGTTCAGATACCGTTCTTTCTCGGGATGGTGTAATAACGTCAAGTTCCCTTCTTACGGAAACGCCTTTGGTCCACTCAGACATCTCCTGCCTCCAGTTTACGATGATGGCTTCGACGCTCCTCGTGTCAGGGCAAAGAGCGGAAAACCACTGCCTAATCCAAGAAAGGTACACTCTTATTTTCTTCCATAAGCCATTCTGTTTGAGATTTCCAACGTTGTTTGTGAAGACCGTGACATCAGTCATGTGAAGTTCACCCACATGGTTATGCAATTCGGTCAGTTGCTTGACCACGAAATGACCCATTCTCCCGTCGCCAGAGGACCAAACGACGAAATTCTCAACTGCACAAGGTAATATATTCAAGGCTCAACTAAATTCTTTAGATGCGACTCTCCTGAAACCATCTCCGTCCACTGCATGCCTATCAGAGTGGAATCCGACGATCCCTTCTTCCCCACCCACTATCCCAATGGAGAGCCCCGTTGTCTTCCCTTTGCCCGCTCGCTCCTCGGACAATTGAACCTTGGATACCGTAACCAGATAAACCAACTGACTTCTTACATCGATGGCTCCGTCCTATATGGATCCACAAACTGCGAAGCCAAGGCTCTTCGAATGTTCAGTCGAGGACTTCTCAACTTTACTGATTTTGGAAACGGACAGATGATGCTGCCGCAGGGAAATCAGGAAAAGGACTGTCGGTCCTCCCCGCATCAGCCTTGTTTCGTGGCTGGGGATGAAAGGTATGAGAATAGATTTAGAATGTAAGACACACTTTCAGGAACTCTCATCAGCCTGGATTGACTGTGATGCACACATTCTTCATGAGGGAGCATAATCGCATCGCCATGCTGTTGTCCCAGTTGAACCCCCACTGGACAGATGACATCGTCTACCAAGAGGCCAGGAGAGTCGTAGTTGCCGTTGAGCAACACATTTCTTTCGCTGAATTCCTGCCGAAGGTGATTGGACTCGATCTGATCAATGCTCAGAACCTGGTTCCTAAGATGAGTGGATATTTCACAGGTGAGAAGAAGAAGATATGAATACAGGGATGTTTAGGATACGACGCCACTTGTGATGGATCTATTTCACAGCCATTTGCTACGGCAGGCTTCAGATTTGGACATACTTTGATCAGGAGGATGTTCCCCAGGATGAACTACAACTACAAGTGAGTAACGGGATGGCTTAAAATAGGATAGGATTACGCGCGAGAGAGTTCACGTTTTTATGTGGTCGTCTAGAAATTTAAAAGTATTTCTTCAGGAATATGAGCGAGCCAGTTGACTTAGCCAACCACTTCGGACACGTGGGACCACTCTACGACAAGGAAGGCGGAGGTTAGTTCATTGCTCTTTCGCTTTGAGACTGTGGAACTGAGGTCAGGTCTTATTTCAGGGCTTGATTCCATGTTGATGGGTCTTCTGGGAACTCCTTCCATGGCCTTCGACCGTCACATAACCGTAGCCGTTCGCAACCATCTGTTCATGCGTCGTGGAGAAAAGACCAGTGGAATGGACCTCATCGCCTTGAATATCCTCAGAGCCAGGGACCACGGAGTCCAGCCATACAACGATTTGAGGGAATTCTGTGGACTGCGAAGGGCTCATAAGTTCGAAGATCTCAAGGTTGGAGGCTAAATTTCAGTGAACAAAAAGATGTTCGTTCAGAGTGAAATGGACAACGAAGCGATCGCTGCCCTTCAGTCACTCTATGAGTCTGTGGATGACATTGATTTGTTCCCCGGCCTTGTCTCGGAACGACCTCTCAAGGGAGCCTTGGTTCGTTGGACGGTCTTCCATCCAAGGATTCATTTCAGCTGGGACCTACCATGTCTTGCATTCTGGCTGAGCAGTTCGGTCGACTGAAGAGATGTGATCGATTCTTTTACGAAAACGACAATAGTGCAGCCAGATTCACTCCCGGTAAGAATAATTCATTAGGAGGAAACAAGTGGTTCAGCCCAACTAAACGAAATTCGCAAGGTGAAACTAGCCTCCATCTTCTGTGCTAATAGTAAGTACCTGAAGACCATTCAGCCAAACGTGTTCGATCAGCCGGATGACCTCATGTGAGTTACAGTAGCCGTCGTTTGTGCAAAGGTGTTTCAGGAACGCTCAGGTTTCATGTGACGACATTCCGCAAATAGATCTCAGCCACTGGAAGGACAGGAGTGAGAGCTAGATATTATCAAAGTAGACATTGATTCTTCAGAACACTGTGAGATGAACGGAAGGACGATCCCCCTGGGAGAGACCACCCATATGACTCCCTGCGTCACGTGCACCTGCACTCTGGAGGGCATCTCCTGTCATCCGAGACAGGTCGACAGCTGCGAGAGACTCAGCCACAAGTACCTGTTGGCAGACATATCCAAGGTAAGGCAAAGGAAAGTTCAACTGAGATAATTCAGGACACATCGTGTATGATCCAATGCTCGGACCTCGTGAAGCGGAGATAACCCTCCGTCGTTTTAATTCATAGTGCAATTAACTTATTTGTACATACAGAGATAAATTATTTTCTTTTTATGATAAAAGTAACTAAAAATACAAGCAAACAAATGACATGTGACAACTTGCAATATATTTATTGCATATAATTTCAAAAGTCTCCTTCAAAAGTATTTCTTACTGCTGGCTGAGTCCGGTGGCCTCTGGGTAGTAGAGCATCTGAAGTCTCACTGTCTATGTGGCATCTGCCTTTTACCTCATTGGCCTGGTTGAGCTGGTTCAGATTGTAAGAGGAGAGGCTGGGCAGCTGGCGGAGGTCCTCGAGCGACTGTCGGCAAAAGTCCCGGAGAACCCTCTCGGCGTTGTCGTAGATCGAGGGAAGCATCGACAGTTCGTAGGCAGATTCCGTGGAGAAGAGGCGTTTGTTCATGCACTGAACTGGCCATTTCTAACTGTCCACTGGAATACCTGGTTGTTGGGCATCTCCTTCCTCTCGAAGCTCGTTCCCAGCATCTGAATGTCCAACTCGGACTGTGCCTCAAAGGCCCTCTTGTTGAGGGTCTGGTTGGTCGGCTGCTTGGGAGCCGGGAAGAAGTTGCCAGAACCCAGCTGGAAGTTGGAGGAGAAGACATCAGGCACATGAGCCCTGTCGTCCGAAGTGTTCACAGGCAGCGACACCACCGAGTTCAGCGACACAGAGCTCTCCGAGGAGAGAGGGCTCTCCTGGTAGCGGGAGACGTGGGCGTAGGGGTTGGGACTGTTGGTGGGCTGACTGGGGAGGGGCTGTCCGGCCATAAAGTCCTTGTAGGTGCCGTTCTTAGTGAGGTAGCAGTAAGAAGAGTTCGTAGGGTCATTCTCGAAACAGCCGGGGTAGTAGGCGTAGTCGCTGTTCCTCTGAAGACCCAGAAATGACCTTTCTTTGGTTGCCAAACCAATTCGCAGGAGCTTTTGTTCTCAATCGGAGGGAGGACGTTGAGCTCAGCCATCGACTCGGCGCTGATCGGATGCCTGTGTGCCTCGTCTCCGTTCCTCATCAGATGGACGTAGGCTCCATTCGACCGAAGAGAGACATTCGAGACCGCAACGGAGGGAGCACTCGCGTCGACGGAGGACACGATTCCCTTGAGTTTCTCGTTAAAGTATTAATGATATTAACCTACGAAGTTAACGGGAAGATTGCGCATTTCGGTGACAGACTCGGCGGACCGCATGGCCAACTGTGGCTGCTGGGAGGCGAGGCGAGTGCCAAGGAATGCGTCCTCCGAGGAAGGAGGGTAGTTGAAGAAGTTGGAGCGGTTGACAGCGGAGTCCATGGCAAACGACCGGCTTCCTGGGGGGAACCGAAAGAGTGATCTTTTCCAGTGGTTCCTACATATTAAAATGTCGAATTACGTCACGAAAATACTTTGCATATCCGTGATTTGCATGAAAACTACAGCTGGAACCAACCAGCTGCTGGAGGAAGAAGGCCCAAATACAAAAATAGTGATTTCACTTTCCCACCTACTCGACTCCGCTCTCTCGAATTGCAGCGCCAACCAAAGTCCCCGGCAAGGGCAACATTTGAGCCTCGATCATCCCTTCCCGTTAGTAACGCACGATCCCAAATATGAAATCCTTGCTGGAATCGTCGGAAACTAAAATGCTTCGGCGCTGACAAAAAGAAGTAGAATACTAACAGTTTTCTCCTGTGCCTTCTGCTGTCCACTGACATTTGCATTTGATATCGCGAATATGACTTTGGTTGGCGTGGCAATTCGAGAGCGGAGTATGCGGGAAAGTAAAATCACCATTTTCGTATTGTGGGCCTTCCGACACTGTCCTCAGAGTCAGATCTGTATTTGCTTCTCGGCCCTTTCCCCATCAGCATATCCTCTTTGTGATTTTAACCATATAAATGAAGAATCCGCTTGCATTTCATTTTAGCTTCTTCCTAGACCTGTCTTTACTTTACTTTATTTCCCAGTATCACTACAGGTTTTTATCACAGTGTGAAGTGCTGGGAAGCCATCTGCCTCCATGATTCCTCGTTCAACCTCGCTGTCGTTGCCCAGCTTACTCCTTGTAGACCAATTCTTTTAGCTGCCCTTTCCATGTCATCTGTTCATTTTGTGTGTTGTCCTCCTCGCCGCCGATTCTTTTTTCTTGGGTATCATTCTATCAATTTCTTTGTCCATCTACCGTCTGTACAGTTTGCCAATTTCTTGGCCCATTTAAATTTCCGCTTTTGGGCTTCTCTTAGTACATCTTTTACTCTTGTTCGACTTCTGACCAAAGCGTGTGGGATTCTGTCTAACAGTTGAGTATGCGTCATTGCCCTTTCCATTCTTCTTTGCACACTGCGTAGCTTCTTCTTGTTCTTATCTGTCAGGGCCTAAGTTTCACAGGAGTAAAGTAGAGCAGGGAGCACCGTTTGATTAAAAACTTTTCTTCTCCATTTCATTTCATAGACCTGTCTAATTTAAGGTGGCAGAGCCCGAGTTTCCAGGTCACATGGCTGCTCAGGGGGAGTCCCAGTCTAGACAATCTAGCGAAACACTCCGTGATGGTTGATGTAAGAGGTTGAAGTGTCTACGATTACATTGTTCTGTTGTTACCTAGCCCTCAATCAAACTTTTAATGTTGCGAGTCATAGCCCAAAGGCAATGGGTTTCCCTTGACTCCCTGATCTACAACTCAGCCCTTTGTCTTCGAGAAAAGTGAAAGAAGCGAAAATAAAAAGAGTTCACTTGTTTATTACAAAATGTGACAGGGCAGCGGCCCGACCGGGTGGCGCACGCGACTAGTTGATGGTAGGAACGGACGCCGATCAGAATGTACGGGGCAATTGGAAAGGGACCATCACAAAGGGAAATGTGCCATTACGGGGACCGCATATCAACAAACAATACAATTAAAATGGAGCAGGACGCGCCAATAGTACCAGCATGTGAAAGTTCGAAGGCAAATGCTGAGTATTGATTGATACTATGACGCCCGGAACGGACCCGATACCAAAGATCATTGAGACAATGCACGGGTTCATGTGCCAGGTAGGAAAGAGAGATAAAGGGGCGGCTGGGGCAGGAAGCAGCTGCCACAGCTCGTTCTGGGCAGAGGGGCTGTGGCGCAGTGGCTCCCACAACGGCCGCGCTGATCGGCGCTACGCGCAGCGCGCCCGACGGGTTGCCACTGCACTACGTATTATGTCGCTGCTGCTGCTGTTGCTGCGGCTGGGCGGAGGGGATTGTGCCACCCGACTGCGAGAACAACGCCGGCAGCTTCGGCCGGTCCTCCAGCTCCTTGTACTCCAACTTCAGCTCCTTAGGGATCTGAAAACAACAGGAAATAGTGGAAACCCCAGGGAAAAGCTACTTGCAAGACAAAAAACAGATAAAATCCTAATGAAAACAATTTACAAGTTGGCAAATTATTGTACAAACTGACTTTTCGCCACTGGAGCGGGTCGAAGACGTTGTACTGTCCCTTCTCGAAGGTGGCCGTCTGCTCCTTCACTCCGCCGTACTGAGACCTCGTCAACCAAATGCCGTCCGTCTTGTGAAACCTCCAATCACGGCTATACCTGCAAAATCAGCCGAATTGAGAATAAAAGGACTAAACGCACAATTCGCAAGCGGCAGCCAGCTGGTAGACCTCCGAAGGGCAGTTGTAGAAAAGATAGAACAAGACATCTTCCGATAATTTGTTCAACTTCACCGGAGGCAGTTTCTCCCTCACGTGGGCGTTCGTGAGATACTCCTCAGGGACCTGCAGATTGATTATCAATCGAAAACTGCTTATTTTACCTTGACGTCGAGCTCATGGGGCCGTATGGGCGTGTCCGCCCAAGGACCTCCGAACGTAGAGTACAAATGCCGCCTGAAAGGAAATAAATAAACCCAAGTCTTGGGAAGAATAGGAATGATAAGGACACAAACAGCAGGGAGGGAGTAAATTATAGAATAGAGGTTATAGTTCAATAAATAATAGAATCGAAATCCCCGTTTTTCTTAGTCGTCATTAAGTTTTTTTAAACGTTGTTGGGCGAGAAGGGCAAAATCTATGTTGATTCTTTGGCTTTCATAAGCCAGAATCTACTTTGTGACATTTTCAATGCCAAAATGACAAAAAGCTATAAACTGACTCGGAGAGGTTGAGGTTCAACCCGAGGGTAGTCAGATCGTAGCCCAGGGCGAGACTGACGATGGCCGGGTTGTCGACCGTCCGCAAATACGTCACCAATCCAGCCATTCCGTACTGATCGGCGAGCATTTTCGGAGGAATATTAGACACCTCCCCTGAAAGATTTCTTATTGAAAATAAAATACAAAAGTCAGCTGGCTTTTAAGGACACGGAAACAACAAAAGGAAAAAGGACATTCATAAACATGATTTCTTATCCGAAATCAAGGAAAACGTCAATAACAGAACAAAAACACAAGGGATGACACAAAAATCGATAAGTAGTAAAACCGACCGTCCGGGTGCGTAATAATCCCCTTGAGCGGCTCGCAGTTGTGCTTCATCAATTCGGTGGTCTGGCCGGCGGTCGCCAGCATCTCGGTCGCCTGGTTCAACTGCAAAACGAACACATCGATCGGTTGTGGAACGACAACACAAACATGAACGCTTCGATCCGCCACTTATCGATTCGGCGCACAAAAACGAACAGAGCGCAGGCGGAAATTCCTCACTTCTCGCATTTTCCTTCCTCGACGAATGGAACAACAAATTTATTATTTTCCACATTAAACTAACGAAATTTTTAAATACAAAATGCAAATTAGAATCGAAAATAAATTTTTAAAAAAAAACTTTTAGACGGGAGACGAAACCAGTTTTGGCTAAATGTCAAGAATTTAAATTGTATTCGTATTTTGGTCTCGAACCGATCGGCATCTCGCAAAGAACACGTCCACTGTTAACACGTTAAATCACGTTCACTGTACACGGATGTAACAGTTTAAAAGAGATTAACCGCAGGAACAGTGCATAATTAACATGTGAACACATTTACACGTGCTCGTATGTTGGCCAAAACGCCTTAAGGCGTTGCTTTTAGTTTCAGCTGATTTACTGGAATTGCAATTGATTGCCAGTGCCTTTCCCAGCGATTCCGTGCATAAAACTAACCGCTGCGATGGGGCCGGCGTTGCTAGAGAGATCGACGGCTCCTCCTAAGGCGCCGGGCAGGGCAGGGAAATCTTCGTTCTGGATTTGGAACTCGGGGTGGCTGAGATTCGGTTCGTTGTTCCGCATGAGAGTGGCTGAAAAAAAGAAAAAAAAAATAAGCGTCGAACGAAAGAGGAGGAGAGATTCCGCACGACACTCTCTATCTATCTGACTGTACCTGGTCCTCCTTGACCCCACACACTCGAAGGGACTCGCTTCGGCTCTTGCCCCAAGGGGCCGCCGTCGCTATTACTCCCAACTGGAATTTTTGCGTTCTGATGAGGCTGGTCGAAGCACCAGACTGAAGAATACGGCTTGTGATTTAAATTGAGGACGAGATGAGAGAAAAGTGCCAATTACACAGCCTATGGGGCTAAATCGCAATATAAACAAAACAATACGGTTACAACGGCTGAAATATCCAATAATCGGAGATTTGCCCTAAAACATAAGCTGTATTCATTGTTGAAATGATGCACATATGGACTATGATTGTTTACAATCGCGGTGTTCTTTTTCCATCTGTAAACTACATACAAACTACACAATCACACCAACATTATCAAAAATACAGCAAATTTTTCGGTTTATAGCAAGCAAAGGAAAGAAAATCGACGGCTAATCGGCTTCGTAAATTACAAGTCTCGGACCCCTTTGAAATTTACGTGCAAGATGCGCATTCTACGCAATTACGTATTTATGCCTATCGTAATTTATGACCTTTGTAATCAATAATAAACGTGTAGTTTGTACTTTGTACAAGTGTCTGCAAAATCAAAAAGAAATAATTGGTTTTTACCATAATTTCGATGAATAGCCGATGTGTCCTTAAAGGGGAGGGGAGACTGCGACAGCGGCGGACCGCCGAACGGAGTACTCGTCGTGGGCAACGGCGAAAAACCACCACTCGACGGCGTCCCTGAATTAAGAAGAAATTATTTTTCTAAGAGGAAGGAAGAGGAACCTCGGGCGCCGAGTGTCGGGAACTCGTTGTCGTTGATAATGGTGTTGAGGGGAAGCAGCACTGAGAAGGAATGCTGGCTAGGGGGGCGTCTTTCAGTTGCAGCCGAACTCATACGCTCTCGGACGATGGTCACCTCCTCCACATAGACGGGGGGCTGAAGAGGGTTTTGAGATATGGAGGAATGTCAGTGGGAGGAAAACAGTCAATGAAACAGAGATAACAGAGAGAGCGAAAGAGAAAGTCAGAGTGAAAGAGAGAGAGAGAGAGAGAGAGAGAGAGAGAGAGAGAGAGAGAGAGAGGAAGAGTAAGGGTAATTGAAAATAACAAGAAGTCAAGACAGAGATTTGTGTGCTTGAAAAGGGAGAAAAAGAGAGTGGGGAAAACATTGAACCAGGGAAAGAGAGTTCCTCCGTCAATTGAATTCTAAGAATTTGCTTGGGAGAGACTGGGAAACGTGAAATTATAAGAATTGGAGGGTAAGCGCATCGATCTCTCGCGGAGGCAAGAATTAAATTGGAGTGGGTACTTGCTTGCAAATGAATAAGTGTGTGATTTACTGCTTAAGGTTGTGTCCCTTTCTGAGGAGCTTTATGTGATAGGTGAAGGTCGATTATGTTTTGTCTAAAACTAAAATTAGAATGGAAAAAAGGCTCAAAATAAAAAGAAAGCGGCAGAGGGAATTCGGGGCTAATGTTGGTGCTTCTTATGATTCGTTTGGCGCTGGGCCAGCGCCCGATAAACCACTCTTTCTCTCTTTTTTCCTAGAAAACTCGTCCATGTTCCAACAGGAACGGGTCGTGTCGCTACGGGAGAGTGTGACTGGTGTTTTCGAACGGAGCTTGTCTTTTCCCAAGCGTCCGAAGGCTGCCCGGGAGCGGCCCGGGAGCAGGAGCGGAGCCATGGGACTGTGGGCGCCGTTGCTTTGTTCTCTGCGGATATGGTTTTGTCACAAGACGTGGCCTCCTCCTCCCACACACTATCTCTCTTACTCTCGCTCTCTATGTCCTCCTCGCGCGATGCGATCTTTCCGACCGCGTTGCAGCCGCTCGCGTCTCCTATGCGCCAGTTAGTCTGCGGTAGGCGAACCTGCGCATCTAACCCGCTTTGAAATCAGCTGGCGGACTGCCAATGGAATAACGAGGCAAATCGCTCATTTCGGCAGCCACTTAACGGTCCTCTAGCCCCGGCTGACGCCGTCCGCCGAGTTTTGTTTTCCGTGGCAGCCGTTTGTCCCTTATCAGAGTGACCCTCGGCACGTGACAGCCGACACCCGACCGTTCGCACGTTCTTCTCAAATGGGGAAACGGGTGGGGCTTGCGGTCGATGAGTCAGCCGGCTGTCTCAATTACCCGGAGAAGACAGTGTGTGTCGAGGGAGACGACTGACTGACAGCTTCATTTGTGGCTGCGAAAGATAGCGAGATTGGGTGAAGAGATACTGTAGTTCATTTGAGTTCTGAAACAAAAGAAGAGAACACACAGGATGAGAAAATTACATGAGGGCTTTTACTACCCCAAATACTAAAAGAAGCTAGTTTTTGCAAAAAGCCGTTAGTTTTCATAAAACTACATTTTTTAAAACTTCAACGTCAACACCTAAATTATTACTATGTTTTCCGGCGTCACTTTTCCTTATCGCCAAATACTTTGATTTCATTCCAACTGTTCAAGACAATTTATTTAATGGGCGTAAATATTCCCATTATTTTCTTGCTTTAATTTTTCTGTAATCTATTTGTACCAAACTCTCAAATGCGAAAGAAGTGAAATTCTCAACGATAACATTACTTTTCTATCTCTCGGTATTTCAGTATGTTTTTTTTTGTTTCTCCCTCATGTTTTACTCTCCCCATCTATTTCCCTTTCAACTCAAAATCAGCTCTCTTCCCATAGCTCTGCCTCCCCTGTTTGGCGTGACGGCCATCGGTAAACGGATTACCCGCGGGTTGCGCCCTTCCTCTGCCGAACTCTGTCGATTCCGTCCCGGTCGGATGTTTTATTGCCATCCGGGTCGTCTGTTTTGATCCGTTCCTCCCGGGAGACCTAAAGGGGGACAGGTGAGGTCTCAGAACAAACAACGCCTTCTGGCCTTTGACCAATACGGCCCTCGAGGCCTCTTCTATTTTTAAGAATGCCCTGTTTCATAGGATAATCCCAAAAATTACATTTTTTTCGCGAGAAAAAATATCAGTCTCCGAAATTTCCCACGATTTGGAATGGTTTCGATCGTTCATTCTACTCTAAGATCCCCGCAACACAGTTTGCTTCGTGCATTACATTTCTGTTCCTTTTTGGTGAAATATCTGTTGTTTTGTTTCTTTCTCAACTCCTGATATGCTCGTTCAGCTGCCTTCGATGCGGCCGGGATGTTCCGGGTGCAGGGCGTCTCCCCACCGCCTCTGCTCATCTACCGCTTCGCCGTCTTCATCCTCCTTGTTCTCCTCCTCTTCTCCTATCACTCGCACCACTCTCAACTCGACTCGGTGATACAAACTGCCAGTGGGTTATTCTCTTCTTTCATTCCGCAAACTTATGCTTTCAGGAGACGAACTGGAGTCTTGCCACGCAAACTCTGAAAGCATTTTCTCCAAATTGAAAGGTTTCTTTGAAAAGAAAGGAATTCAAATGTGTTATCTTCAGTCATTTTCGAGCACAAAAAGAAAATGGAGTGGATGGCACAGCTGGCACGAAACGACTCGGATCGGCGGATAGGAGGTAAGGGAGAGAGAGAGAGAGAGAGAGAGAGAGAGAGAGAGAGAGAGAGAGAGAGAGAAAAGAAAAGAAAAGAAAAGAAAAGAAAAGAAAAAAAAAGAAAAGATAATAATTGAAAATCTGTCAGGTGTATAATAAAATAAGGAAGTAAGGACCTTCGCGCCAAAAGTCGACCTGAGACACTAATTACTGGCATTTCACTCCTGTAATGTTCAAAATCGATTATATTGCACACATAGGAAATTATGGGTATATTTAGTTTTTAATGCGTTTAATTAAAGATTTTAATGAATCTAGTGTTTTGTAGCTGTATTTAGATTTTATCTCTTTATTTCTACATAAAACTTTGAATATATGAATTTGAATGTTTTTTTTTCTTTAAATCCGTTATTCAAGACGTTCTTAAATAATGATTTCATTCTCATTTCGATATCAGAGGTCAAACTGCAACTTCTGAAGAATCTAATAGTCTCTCCTGTTATTGTATTCAAAATTAAGCATGAATGAACGTTAGAATCTTGATGTGGATAGCGGATTATTTCAAAATTATAATCGTCGGTTTTATTATACAGCTTAGTTTTATTCAAACGTTTTATTTTTCTTTTCGGTTTTATTATACAGCTTAGTTTTATTCAAACTAATTCATTATTCAAACTAATTCAAACTAGAGAGAGAGAGAGAACAATTTGTGTAGACATGAGGAAATCTCTGGTCGGCTGTCACGGAGAGCTCGATTTGGCTAAGAAGAGACTTACGACGGTAGAACAACCGACTCTCCGCAGCACTACGATGTCATCTGATAGACAACAGATGTTGCGTAAGTTTTTGAAGAAAGTACTGCAGTCGAAACCGTTAATAGTTCTCCGTTAACATAGTGGTGCTTTTTGGCAAATCAATTACGCCGTTCATTTTTCTTTACTTCTTCTCTTCTCTTTGTATCTCCTTGACAGTGAAATAACTAGTATCGATTAAGATTACCCTAAACTATGTGTTCCAGATGAACTATCTCGTCTGCGGCTGGAAATAGAGAAATTCCGGGTCAGTTCAGAAAAAGAAAAGAAAGCGTCAGAAAAGGCTTCGAAAGCATTGGGCGAGGCAAAGGTGAGATAGAATACTTCATTGTGAGTGGCTATTCAGAGGGAACTGGAGGAGTGTCGTCTGACGATTCGACAACACGTGGGGGTGAGTCACTGGGGCTGGGGCGAAACGTACGAGTAGTCGTCGACGCCAGGCCACACCACGTAGCTGGGCAAAGAGTAAGACGCGTTCTATAACAAATGCTAATGAAAGCAAGACACTTGTAGTTGCTATTTTTCATTTCGCAGTGAATCCGTTTACATATCCCAAAGATTGCAATCTTCCGTAAATGACATAAGGAAACCCGCGCCTTTCGAAGGAATCGTTCCCCACCTGGTCAATGCCCGTGTTGTCAGAAGAGGGGGCGGGGTCCAGAGGAGGCACCAAGTCCACAGGCGAAGGCTTAGAGTCCTCCACGTCCAGACTGGCCGAGTTCTGACTGCCGGAAGTGCTGGGAGTTGGAGGATAGAAGGCAGAAGCGTAGGAGAAGGGGTCAAAGGGGTTCATCTGAGGCATGGCGTAGGAGATGTTCATCTGATCCCCCGTCAACCCAGGAGGAAGGACGGGCACATTCAGAAGACCCATCGGAGACAGCCGACGCTCCATCTGTTGCAGCTGGAAGTGCCTCCAGTAGTTGAGCTGTTGCTGATCCATAAGTTCGTACTTGGGCATGGAAACAGGACGCTTCAGACGACTGAAATGAGAGATTATGGGTTTCTGTTATGAATAATTTCAAATTCATATGTGAGGTTTTAAAAATCTTCCCTTGTGAGCCAGAATATTGTAGAACAGCTAATTCCACAAACCGCGTGCTGTCATTTCCGTCGGCTGAGCCACGGGGCGCCATTTCCAACTCTGACCAATTGGTATTTGAAGCGAAATAACTGGCGGCATTCCAAGCGACTTTTCAACTGATCAACGACGGTATTAGTGATTTGGAAAGGGCTTCGTTACAAAATTAAATGTTATTCTAACTCGCATTTTTATCGAGCATCTTTACATTGGAAAGATCATCTTTGATATATTGTCTGCCCCTTAACCCAAAAAATTATCTCTGTAAACTAAACATTCAATAAAACACGAATATCATTTTCTTTCTTTAAGGGACCGTCGTCCTCCTTTTCAAAATGAGAATGATTCATATGCTAATTCGCTCATTTCAATTGGGATAATTTTTTTCCGACGCCGCTTTTCCGGGTGATTAGCATAAGATTAGTTCAGCTTTTCGAAAGGAGGCTGATGGCTCCTTTAACTGTTCCGACTATAAAATCTATAAATGAGTTACCGTATACAAATTCAACTTTCACCCTACCCACCCACCGTCTCTTGTAGTTCCCATTCTCGAACATGGCGTGGCAGTCAGCCGTGAGGGTCCAGTAGTTGCCCTTTCGGTCGCTGGCTCTGCTCATTCCGTCCCTGGCCCTCTTGGCGAAGCAGTCGTTGAGGGAGAGGTTGTGTCGAATGCTGTTCTGCCATCCCTGCCTCTTCTTCACATCGGCGTGGCGGTAATAAGGGAACCTCTTGTCGATGTACTGAATGAGTGAGTCAGTCTGTCTACGAAAGGACGCGGTCCTTTGACTCGCCGCAGTCAAAGGCCAATTGCCCCATGCAATGGGAGGTCTTAGTATTCCATTGTAACTACTATCTCACCTTGTATATCTGAGCGAGAGTGAGGCGTTTGTCGGGAGAGGCGTCAATGGCCATAGCGATCAGAGCCACGTACGAGTAGGGAGGCTTCTCAAGGCAGTTACCTTCCTCTCTTTAAGTTTATATAATTTATACGGCTGATACAATACAAAGTAAGCAACTCAGTTGGAATATATCGGTAGCATTTCATAATTTATAGCTTTTGCCAAGCTGGAATCATGCCAAAATGACCCTTAGTGCAGCGTAAATGAGATACGCAATACGAGAGGCAAAATGAGGAGATTTAGATATTCTAATTAATAAGCAAAACTTTGGCCGCTCATTTCGGTTTGGCAATAACTATAAGCAACTCTATGACAAAGTGGAAACTAACATTAAGGATACTCGAATAAACCGTTGGAGACGTTTAAGAATATTTTCTGCTATTTCGCTTAAAAATTGTAAAAAGTACTAAGTGAAATAGTTTCTCTTCAATCAGCGAACCCTTTGTCAAAAGATTTGAAAGGTTCTATATTGAGCTGTAAGTTTGTTTTGACCCGCGCGACCCAGGGGTACTGTAGAAGAGTTGATCAACACCCATCGGATGCGGATCAACAAACCCACTTGACGTCGAAGGCGATGTCGTCGAGACGCTGGCCGCACATTGCAGGAAACTGCCGACAGCCGGCTGCCAGGGTACGGTGGACCGCCCTGTGTCTGCGTCTCCGCACAGTAGCTGCTCTCTCGCTGGCACAGGGTGGCCCCAGCCTCCCATTCCAGTTTAAGGGGAATTTGTAACCTTTTGGTCTTCCCTCCCGTCAACCTCTTTATATTCTTTCCAGCGTCTCACACAGAACTCTCTCCCATTTCACTCTTTCTTGCAGTTATTTCTGTTTTACCAATTGTAACTAATGTCTTGGCATTTGTTCCAATGTCAAATGTTGCTTTTGAAATTCATGGTGAAACCAAAAACACATTTTAAAAGCTTACGATATTCCAAGTGAGAAATGCATTTTGTTTGTTTTGTCTGGGTATAATTTACCCAGTTGACTTCTTCCCTTTCCCGCGCCCTTCTCCCGCTCCCGTGGTGACAGTGCGTGCTTCGCTTATCTTTCCCGATTGCCATTAGCCGAGCCATCCGATGTAAGTTCTCAAATGCCAAACCCATTCCACAACAGCCAGTCTGGTATTTAAACCTCCCTTTGAGAGATATGGCGAATAGTAAAAGGAAAGGGCACTCAGACACATTTGCTCCCAGAACTTCAATCTGTTAAAATATCCAAAAACAAGATTCTATCCTATTTTTATAGCATATCTTACTTGTTTAGTTCCTTTTCCGTGTGTCTCATTCAGTTTAAGAAAAGGCCTTCATGAGAGCTTTGCATAACTGTCCTTCCTGAGTGGAGATCTTGTGGCAGCCGAGATTCCTCCGGCAGTAATGTTTTCCTTCGCGGCCTACTGTAGACCGTGAGTCGGACCGCAGAATCAGCCGCCGGCGATGAAAATGCCAGATGGGAGCCATTGGAACAAATTATGGGAACGGCCACAACCAAGACAATTTTGAAAATTCAAACTTTTTTCAGGCGATGCCGATTTCGCACTACACACAAAATGAAACTGCCTCCTTTCAAAGGAAGCACAAGGTACAAAGCCAGTTGGGAAGAGAAAAATATGATTCAGGTCGGAGAGGCCTTGTCATTCGACAGGGGGCAAATTGAAGAACACCATGGACAGGTGATGGCAGGAGCCGAGTTGGCAAGACGGCTGAAGGAGAGAAAGGAGGGAGGAAAGGCAGAAGAGAAGGAGATTCATCCAGACGACAGAGGGAAGGATGGTAAGGAGAGAGAGAGAGAGAGAGTATCCAAGAATAAGAAATGTATATCTGTTTCAAATATAAAATTCTGTTTTAGATGTCTACGTTAACGACGTAGCAGATGCCGATGAGAAAGACTACAAAGAGCAACCCGGTGGCCGGTAGTTCTCCGCACTTTTTTCTTCACCTGTCATTTGTTTGATGCGTATTCCCTCGTTTTCTTTTTCATTGTTTTTTCTCTTATTTTGGGTCCTCCCTCTTCATTGCCAATTCACTACGGTTGTGACCGGCCCTCCAGCATAATCTAGTCGATCCCAGAGCTAATTGAAAAACGTGTTGTTTAGGAGCTACCATTTGTGACCTTAAACATTCGTTATTCAAAGTATTTACTGTATAATAAATAGTATTTTAAACGAGTATGCTGAGACTCAAAAATAAACAAAAAGTACACTCACGGTTCCCCAAGGTTTGAAGCAAAGAGAGATCTGCTACTGTCTCTTCCCATCTCCTTTTTCTCTCCTAGCAACCAAATGGCGTGTGTCAGTTTAACCTGTAGGCATCTATAACGAAGGCCACCTGGCTACTCTTTGGCTAAATTATCTCTTATCGTTAGTCCCGAATGGAAACTAAGGAAAACTATCCATGTCCCCGTTTAAACCCGCCCTTTTCTTGAATTCAACGCAGCTGTCGTTGTCATTGCAATTATCGCTTCTCGCTCCGTTTGTTGTAAGTACGTCGTGTGTGATGGAATTCACGCAGACGAGGAATCACGCGTCACCACATTCAGCAGTAGATTGCAGCAGTGGTAAAGCATAAGAGACGTGGTTCAATACAACCATGCTGGAAGGTTTGTAACTTTCAGTTTGTTTTGAGCGTGCGGGAATAGTTGATATATGGATAACCACCATGAGATAAATTCTGGAACTTGCAGTTATGGACAACTAAAATGTTATCAGAATGTGAGAAGAAATTTCGTCATTATAAATGATAAAAAAATTTAGTCATCAATAAGCTTCTGAAAATTAACCATCGAAACAAAAAGTTTCAAAGACCGATAAAGTTTTTCCGAAAACTTATTCAGCTGCTGTTCATTCAGCATAGGCGGTCCCTCGGCTTAGTTATGCCTGAAGAAAAGAAATGTCATGATAAAAAAAGTTAACTATGTCTTGTACTATTCTTAGCTCTTTCAATAGATGTTTCCTTTTGTTGTCTGATTATAATAACTCTCAGACACTTTGTAAGAAGCCCCTCGGTCCCCGTATGCTCCTTTTCTTTGCGATTGAACAGCAATCACCCGAATGCTCTCATTTCCCACAACCACGCAGCAATTCGTGCGCTTTTTGATCCGATCCGTTCATTTCCTGCATTTCCTCCGTTTCCCGGCCAACGCACTCAGAAAGAAGCTCTATTCCGCATAGTGTTTTTCTCTCCTTTCTGTTGTTCTCTCTTCATCCCCTGAAGCCACAGTAGCCAGGATTAGTTCAGATGTGGCTGCTTCTTCTTTCAGCTGCTTTTCCGCTGTGCTCAGCCCTCGTTTGTTTCAATTGTTCTGATTCTACGGGATTTCGATCCATTTGTAGTGCAGACGCCCAGTGCACAGGCACTCGGTGTCTCGTAGGTATGAGTCTTCCCTTTAATTATAATTCCACCTTGTTCAGTTCACCTCAATGGTTCCCAAAACTTCGCAGCCGCTTGTTATACAAAACCAACGGATTCCGAGGATTTCTGTTGGACTGACACTGCTAACAGGTGATTCAAGTTTCTGATCAAAATGTTATATGTGGAACTTGAAATAAGAAATCAATTGGTTATTGGAAAATTTCTATTGAACTTTCCAGAACGCTATGTTCCTGTCGAACCCAATTCTGCAACACCGCCGCTCGAGGCGAGGCTCTAAAGAACAGTTCTCAGAATTTGCTGCCAGATGTGGCCATTGACTCTCTCCTTGGGGTGATCACTCTTCCTTCCTCAAGGAAATCTTAGTTCAGATGGTGGAGAGTAGTCCTACTCCTCCTGTCATTTCGCCTTCTACGATCAGCACGGCACCCGTGTCTAATTCCACTTTTCCTCCAGTCTCTGAGGTCACCACGATACCTATCATTACGACTACTAAATCAGCACACCACACTAATTTATTAATTCTAGGTTTTTACTTGTTGTCTAAACTCAGTTGTTGAAAAGCAGAAGTTTGTTGGATGTATAATGTATAAGAAATAGTTTATTTGAGTTGCTGTGAACAACATTGCACAAAGGGAGAATCAGTTTTTGCCGCGGTTGCGGATGTTTTCGGCCTGAGAGGAGATCTCACTGATGAAGGCCTTAAAGGCATTGGGGTCCTTCAGGCACTTCTGCTGCTTGTCCTGCAGATGGTACTTGCAGACATCCACCCACAAACGGGCGCAACCCAGCTTTTTGTTGTCCTTTCCGCCGGTGAAGGAGAAGGTCAGCCAGTACTCGTTCTAAGAGATGAATTATTCACTCGATGCATGAATCTGAGAATTACCGACTGCAGGGGTCCAAAGAAGGACTTGGGAAGGTCTTCAGAAGAGAAGACCTTGGAGAAAGTCATGGTCCAGTGTCCCTTGGGAGGAGGGCACAGTTTGTTCTGCCTCAGGAAGTCCTGGGCCTTGCGCTCCTTCACGTACTTGTGGGCTCCCTTCACGGCCTCATTGCACTTGTCCAACATATCGCAGTACTTGCTAAAACATTCCTTTTGATTTGTAAGTTCTTTTCCTATGATGCAGTTTTTGTAGTATGTCGTTTCTGGGTTATTATTCGATTGTTTGCCATCCGGTGAGATATTCATAGTTTTGCCAACAACGCCCAGACAGTGTGCTGCGGATCTAACTCTGGGGTATACCATAATATATTTTTCCAATTCTTATTCGGCTCTTTTTAGTTAATTGTCATTTAATTCCACTGTTAATTGTGTTAGTGTGTTCAAAAAACGCACCATGATCCTACTCCGTCGCATCCGTCGACGATGTTCCATCCCTGACAGGGAATGACCTGCCATCCCTTGGATCCCTGCTTGTTCGTCACGGCGTGACGTACCTAAAACGAAACTTTGTAATTCTTTTCTACTAGAAGCTTACTTCCAAATCCATATTGATGTTATCAAGCGGGAGATCCTCGCTCACGTCCATGGTAACGTTGAAGAAGATTGGTCCAGGGAAACGAGGGTAGTCGGGCCAGATGACAATGTTCGAGACATTGACAACGTAGTCAGTCCACTGCTCAGAAGCACAGCGACTGAACTGCCAACCGCGGATCACCACTCCATGGGGGCCTGTCTGGTACTTCTCCCAGAAGGGCTGCACACCGGGAACGGCCTCGTTCCAGACCTTGGTCAGGGGGGAGTTCTGCCCCAAGACCAGAGGCACCAAGGCGGCGACCAGAAGCCACATGCACTGAAACGGAGACTTTTGATACTCAAAAAACTGCTTAAAAGCGTAGGTGAAGAACACATTTAGAATGGTAAAATAGTGTTGGTAACATCTGTCAAAGATTTCAGAAATACGCCGCTATCCAAAGGAGCTGGCTTAACTTATTTCCATTTAGCAATATTCATGCTCCTTACAAAACTTTTTTAGTTATTCCCAATAGTCCAGCTAATCGGCATCATACTATATAGGTGGGAGCGTGAACCAATGCAAGTTGACCGCTCAAAACCCAAGTGTTCAATCTCTGGTCAGCGGAGATCAATCGATTGTGACCGTAAGGAGTACGAGTAGGACAGTGATCCATCGTCTTCGACTAGCCGGCTGTCACAAACGGTAGTCGACCAGCCGGCTGTCACCGACTGACCCAGTCCCGTGCTTTACGACCATGACGCGCTGTTACCATCGTTTCCGCGTCAAAAAGACTTTTGTTTGACCTTCGGACCATCGTTTTTACGAGCGAATCAAAGGGCCGAAAGGCGGTCAGGTGGGGCTTAATGGCGGGTTCAGACGGAGGAGGAAAGCATTGCGCAATTGCTTCCGAAGGAAAGTTGGAATAGCTGAGTGGATCAGAGCATTCGTTCTTTGAGATGCAAAAACTAGGTTCTAGACGCTGTTGCTTACGAACAGCTAAATGCTTTGATAATTTGGCTTAATTACCCTCCGACTCAAAGAGAAAAGTTTGAATTTTTCAAAAAGTGCAGCCGGAATGTTTAGCACATAGCTCTGATGATCCAACTTTCAAGATGTTATATGGTTTTCACGACATTTGCCAAGAAGAAGGGAAGCCATATGTTTTGGCAAAATTCACCTCTGACAGAGTGCATCTCGTTGTTATCGTGAGTGCAGATTTCTAACGTGGATAAAAGTGACAGTTACGGATATGAGATTATCTTATGGAAAATCTCCGTTCACATAAGAAAACCGGTTTTTTGATTGTGGATGAGCTAAAGAGAAAATAAATCAGAAGAATATTGTATGAACGAAACTGTTTTGTCAGTGCAAATAGGCAATGGAGGAAAATCCTGTGCCTTGATTTCTGGAAGAATCGAGAGGAAAATGGGAGGAAGCAGGTCAGTGGGTGAAGAGACAAAGAGAGACTTTGCGCAGCCGGGTGGCAACAGCGACCTCTTGCGGCGGTGGCCTTCGCTTTCGGTGCAGCCGAAGAAGGGGGCTTTCTCTCGGCCGAATGGGGTCAGGTCAGCCAATGATATGATGGCCGGATCGATCCAGACGCAAAGCAACTTTTCCCCCGGCCTACCGACTGGATCTTACCCGCGGGATCGAAAGAAACTCGAAGAATCCGCGGCGGCCGCTCATACAATCACTCGTGATGGTAATATCAACTTTATTTTAAACGGTAGTCTACTTTCACTGGGCGGCCGTCTTCACCGTGCTCTGGAAATGAGAATAGTGTCGATGACTGAACCCCCTACCGCATCCTCCGAACTCTTCTTGTCTTCTTTCTCAGACTTGGAATCTTGCGTCTTCTGACGCTCCGGAGGGCTTCCGATGGGGCTAAAACAGACAAATACAGACATCATAGTTAGCACACCGTAAATTCATTGATACATAGAAACTTACCTGATACATAGAAACTTACCTTTTATACTCGGACTTGCGAACAGTCAGACGACTAGAGCCACTCCTCCTGCTCCTGTTGCTCCTGTTGCTCTTATTACTCCGGTTGCTGCTGTTGCTCCTTTTACTCGACCGCTGCACTCCAGAACGAACAGACTTGACAGACTTTCCAGACCTAGTGGCAGCCGTCGACCCATCGTCCTGTTTCAGTTGTAAATTGAAAGTATTATAGTGTACCTTAGGAGCCAAGGGGTAGGAGCGTTTGTTGGGCGGAGGGTCCTTGAGCAAGTCGTTGGAGGCCTTGGACAGAGTGAGGTCCTGCACCCTGAGGTACATGGGAGGCAGTCGGTCCAACACGTCCTTCACCTCCCTCACATGGAGATCCACCTGCTCCTGAGGAACATAGCGCAGGTAGGTCTGGATAATGGAGATCAGAGAGGACCCCAGGATGTGAACAATCGTCCTGAACAAGGCTACTTTAATCCTAACCGGAGCAGTAATGAACCTGAAGTTGTTGATTTTTGCCTCAAGCGGCGGAATGTAAGTTTTTGGCTCGCCAATCTCCAGAGCCTCCGCCGACTTGGCCTCGTAATCGTCCTTTGCATTTGGTCTCAGATAATCTTTGTGAGCGTCCTGAGAAAGAGATTTAGATGTGTTTTAGAACTAAGAAACCTTGCAAGCGGACCGGTCGATTGAGGTGAGATGGAAGGACTCCCCGAGGGCACAGGTGGACTCGAACATGGAGAGGACGTAGTCGATGACGTCAGAGGAAATAGAGTGCTTCTTCAGCAACTACAGGAAACAATTGATACAGACTGATGTGGTGAAAAAGGGGTTCAAAGACACGTGCGTATCAAAAAGAGAGGGAACCTTGAAGTTGTCACTGCTCCACTTGTGCATCTTCTCCATGATCTCCAGGAGTTGTCCACTCATCTTCACCAACTGTCCCAGTCGATGCGTCGCCGCTACCTCAGCCACACATACCTAAACCGCCTTCCTCCCTTGCTGCCAGCCGTCCCACCTTGTTCCCCGGGGCAGCCGGCTGTCCCTCCCAAACGGCCATCCTGGCAGCCGCCTCCTTCAGTCTCTCCCTGATCGAGTGGTTCTCCGATTCGTCCTCCACCTTCATCCCAGCTGCCAGCTGCTCCACCTCGTCGCTGCCATCCCCGCCTCCCTCCACTTTCCTCTTCATCGTGTGTTCCATCAAAATCTTCAGGTAGAGTTCATTAATATTCCGAGTGTAGGCCTGCAGCCCGTTTTTCTGAAAGAAACAGTCCTTTAAAGAGAGGCCACGCCCACCGTCCACAGAAGAAAGAACAACGCCGCATCCAGGCGTTTCGTGCTTTTCGATGATTTGCTCTTCTGTAATTATCTCATTTAAGGCAGACTTTACAAGCACACTTTTGCACAATTTTTAAATTTAAAAATGAGACAACATGTAAATGAGGGCACTGGATGGGATCGAACCCTCGTACTTTATCAATTGAAGAAAACCACGGACGGGTGAAATTGTGAGATGAACTGACCTCGGATTTACGACCACTCATGGCCCCGAAGGAGATGAAAATACCGATTCCCTTTGCATTTACAACCCTATTCTAATTAGGACAAACAAAGCAAATTTCCCCTCAATGAGAACACATCTCGTAAAACAAGTAAAACTTTATTCATTAACACGAACGAGTCAACAATACACGCAATACACGTTTAAACCCGAGAATACAGTAACCCATGGTGGATACGTCTCCTAGGAAGAAAACTCGACAAACTTCTGGCGTGCCTCCTTGATTTGGTCGACGATGCGGCGACGGGAGGCCTCAGCGTTGATCTCGGGGAGATTCTGAACATGAGATATACCAACGGAAGAACAGAAAAGTACCCTCTGGAGACGGACGACAGTGCTGTGGTGCTCCGGGACGTTGTGGAACACGCGGATGAACTTGTCGCCGCAGGAGGCCAGGAAGGAACCACATGGAGAGAAACGCATGCTCTCCACGACGATATTGTGTATGTCGGGCACTAAACAGGGATTGATTATGGTACAAAGAGGGACAACCCGTGGTATTAGCAAAGTTAGAAAAACTAGAAAAAAACTCACTCTCGGGGAAGTCAATGGTTTCATCTTCGGCGCTGAACATCTTGATGGTTCCGCCGTAGGAGACAGCAAAGCTTCCGCCGGAAGGACTGACGGCTAGGCGGATCTTATCGGCCGAGGCTCCCTTCAACACGGACCACTCTCCCCTGAAACCGCCAATATATAAAATTATAACAGAAAACACCAACTTTCTTAGAAGGATGGCGTCCTGACCCTGCGCGTAACGAATTTCCGTGTCGAAGACGCGCCAGAACCCGTCGCGGGAGACGGTGATCGCCCGAGTGCTGTTCTGGTTGAACACCGCGGCAAACACACCGGAGTTGTGCCCCTGGAAAAAAAATGAAAGATGAGAACAAGAGTCACCTTCAAATCGAACACTTTTTGACAATCCTTGAATTCCCCTTGCTTGAAAACTGGTTCGTACACGAGGACGTCGGGCGTAAAGCCACAGGCGGAGATAAATCGGCCATCGGGGGAAACTGCACAGTCGTACAGTGTGCTCAGCTTCGGCTCCAGTTTCTTCAAAATCTGAAGCAATGGATAATTATTGAACTAAATATTTGAGAACGAACCTGTCCCTTGATGTCATAGACCGTAATCTTGGCGTCCGACGAAGCGGACATCAAGAACTTTCCTGAAACCTCAGTATTTGAAGAAAACAACAGATTTGCCTGTGGCTGAGATCCCCAAAAAGCCCATATCCAACTGGTGGCATATCGGGAAGTCAATGTTGTCGACCTTGGTCAGCCGCACAGCCCCGCCGTCGTCCTTCTTCGTCCATTTGTAGACAGCCAGCTGATAATGACTTCAATGCATAAATAGGCAATAGCTACCTTATTGTCCCTCTTCATACTGAAGATGATGCTCTTGCAATCAGGCGCGAATGCGGCCATGGAGGCCGTGTCTAGGTCCAACACTTGGCGGGATGATTTGTGTTCCTTAGACAAGAAATCCTGCACACAATTGGATGAGAATTTAGGAAAGGCCTACCGACACTTTCCACATGAAAACAGTCCGATCGACGGAGACCGAGATGAACTTCTTGCCATCCTGAGCAAAGTCGATTCCAGTTACAGCGGCCGTATGGCCCTTGAGTGTTGTGGCCAACCAGCGGTGGCTGTACATAGAGTCCCTCTGAAAAATAATGGCCTGAGATAGAATGCGAGGGGAATGCGACCTTCCCACGCCCGTCCTCCTTCTGTTTCTTCTTCGTGGGTCCATTCTGCTTCACGTCCTTCTCTTCTTTCTCCGCTTCCTCAGCCCCAGACTCGCTGAATTCCTGCTAATTAGCCCCCAACATGTATTACATACCTTACTTCGACGGCAGGGCTGGACCGCTCCAGGCGTAAAAGGTACAAAATGGCGCTACCCATGATGACCACCACGGCTACCAGACCGGAGATCAACACATCTGTATCGAGCTCTTCAATATTGATCATCCTGGAAGAACACAATAGAATCGCAGTGAACAGTACACAAACAACGAAAGTAACCACACAAGGGAGAAGAAATCGCCCAAGGGGACTCGCTTAACGTCGTAATTGCGGATGATACTCAATCAGAAAAAGAAGCAAATTTGGGGGGGGGGGGGGGGGGACTAACAATCCATATCATTAAGGCCTTTTATTCGCCAAACGAAAAACCGAATACAAAATTAAAACTGAAATTTAAAAAAAACCACTGCAGCTATTTCGCGAATCGTTGTAAACAGCGGGCGAACCTATTACGCAACTAGTCGTTTTTGCGAATACAGTAATAGCAGATCAAATAATACCGAAACAATTTAATAACATTATTTAAAAAGTTGTTAACACAACAATTATTAAATTTAATTGACAAATGAAGCGGAATCTTTGTAAAAAAGCACGTGTCCGCTGTTTACAGTGGAAACTGACGTGGTTAACCGGGGTTCCGCCTGCGCCAACGGAATTAAAAGTGTTGAAATTGATACGACGTTTCTTCGCTTTCTTCTTTTCACTTTTATTATTGTCTTTTATTTTTTTGGTAATAGTAGCGCAGGCGGCTCCATTCGGGAAATGGTGCGTGGCCGGGTTCGTTAGCATTTCTTAGCCTGGTTAGACTACCCTCATATAAGAGTGACTGAGTGTCATAATTGATGAATTCTCTCCCTTTTGAAGCTAAAAACTAACTAACTGTAGCAAAATGTTGCTTTGGAATATTTAACAAAGGCATTGCATAACGAAAATGCTTTAAATTGAGCAGTAATATTGCTCATGGTTGATAGCATTCTTTTCGCAATTTACGCTAATGCTCACGTTTACGCTGACTACCTATCATTTCCCGAATGGAGCCGCCTGCGCTACTATTACCATTTTTTTAAACAATATTTAAGTTATTTAACCGTGATCCTTACTAATTTCTCATTTTCAGGTAATATTCCGATATGAATGGGGTAGATGACATCCGAGACCAGCCTGGTGCTGTGTCCAAGTTCTTCCATTCTCTGGAAGTTGTGGGTTTTTTATTAATTTCTTTTTTAAAATTCCTGCTTTCAGAAGTATCAGTACTATCTGGACAAGCTCACTCCACTTGTAGCCGTTCGATGGGTCATGGCGCTAGTCGCCATTGCCTTTTTCTTATTCCGCATCCTCCTTCTTCAGGTAGATCTTTATAAATAACTATTTCTATTTATATTTCAGGGTTTTTACATTGTGTGTTACGCAGTCGGAATCTACTATTTGAATCTGTTCCTTCTCTTTCTCACTCCCTCCATCGATCCCGCCCTTGAGGTGGTGTTTACAGTGTTGATTGCACCAGTTTAATTAAGTTTTGTATTGGGTCGCGAACGTCTGGAAACATCTTTTTTCGTGACAGACAGAGATGTTCTGATATGCAAATTGCATACTTTGCGAAGGTCGATCGGACAAGTACATTGTCAACAAATTCTAGCACAAAATCTCACTCATGATCAGAAACATTTAAACTAACTTTTTTCAGTATGACGACGACGATGATGATGGCCCAGTTCTCCCGTCAAAAACGAACGACGAGTTCCGGCCGTTCATGAGGCGACTCCCAGAATTTAAGTTCTGGTAGGTATTTCTTCTTTTCACATTAACTTTTTTGCGGGATTTGAGGCAGCCAGCTCACTTGTGGAAATTTTAAAAAGGCACATCAATTTGCGTAGTCAACCACAGCTAACTGTGGGAGAACGGCATTTGTAAGACCACAATTTAATTTCCCTGGTCTTTACACCCCAAAGACCAGCAAAATGGTTGGTGTCGTAGTTGTTTTCTTAATATTTTTCACCAAGCAACGGGCGCTACTGTGTTGAGAAATTGAAGAAAGTACCACATCTAGAATGTGTGATGTCCCTTTCTTTTTGCTTTAAATGACACATTGCAGGTATTCGACTATGAAGGCCACCGTGGTCGCCATCACTTGCACTTTCTTCGAGTTCTTCAACGTCCCCGTCTTCTGGCCGATTCTCGTCATGTACTTCATCATCCTCTTCTGTATCACCATGAAGAGGCAAATTATGGTCGGCCCCTCTGGTCATTCGTTGCCTTACATCCTGCTTTTCAGCACATGATCCGCTACAAATACATTCCCTTCACCGTGGGCAAACCGAAACGGGCAGGAAAGGAAGACACCGGCAAGGTCGTCATGGGTTGAACGGTTTTCTAGTTCTGAGCCAAATCACGATACTCATTCACAATTCGCAAGTGTGTCGACTTCCCTCTTTCCCCTGTCCTAATAGCTCCATTGAGCCTCCGGCAACTATTATTTATTATCCCATTGTTTTACCTTGTTGTACAGCATGCCTAGATTCTTAGTGGTGTACCTTAATCTGCCCTGACGTTTATTTATTAGTTCAATTCGCTGCAGGTGAAATGTGATAATTGTCTCAGAAGCCGTTGTTTAAAAAAAACTTCCAGTGTTCTCGATTGTGCAACCACGGCAGCGGGGATTTGCATAAACAGTGGGCCTGAATCACTCTTTATTGCTATGGAGTCATCTCGGCATAAGTAGCCGTATACAATTGAGCGATTTCTCATTTCACCTGGATTCAACGGCCTCGTTTTGTACAACAATTACGCATTCAGAAGCTTCTTTTCATCTGACGAAGACTTCTGCTCCTCCCGCACGAAGTCCACCTCATCCTCATCCGGTTTTACCAACTCTAAAATCTTTATTCATACATCGTAGGAGAAGAGAGAAAGAGATGTTTGTTCGTTAGAGTTTGTATATATTGAGAAGTTAGGGAGGATAACTTTTTGACAATATTGGGCAAAACAGCATCGATCAGTGTTCTACTGTCAGCCTGATCTGCCAGAAGTCTTTATGGGAGAATAGTTCCCTTTAAGATGGAAAACAAGATAAAGTTTGTTTTTTGTGGAAGATGGAATTACGACTCACGTCTGTTGAAGAAGGGGATGGCTAGGAAGGCTATGATGTGTCCTGCGAGGAAAGTGTAGAAGATGATGTCTAGCCACAACGGAGTGACCATACTCGTGCGCACATTCTGCCAACACAGCTGAAAACAACTGGTTCCGAGGGTTACGGTAGCCCTTGGATGGTGGTAGTG
The DNA here is from genome assembly GCA_022343465.1 of Oscheius sp. G VE-2021. Taxonomy (NCBI): domain Eukaryota; kingdom Metazoa; phylum Nematoda; class Chromadorea; order Rhabditida; family Rhabditidae; genus Oscheius; species Oscheius sp. G VE-2021. The sequence goes on from JAJQXH010000058.1 coordinate 1,964,394, forward strand.
ACAGCCGCATGCATCGCTTTCTAATGTTCTCACGAATAAGCAATCAATTGTTATTTTTGAGAGCAACACATTGTGATTATGATTTTTTGTTCAACAATTACATATGTTAGTTTTGCATGCCAGTTTTTGTTAATTCCCCCGTGCATCATGCAGAATGCAAATCATCCTAAAGCATGCTCCACAACCTGACCAACTTAAGATTTGAGAGCGCATGCATTATTAGGGGTAAGGGCTCACAACACGCACATGCTCTGCAGCCACCTCCTTGTCGTCGTCGGTTGTGCACTCGAGTGTCTCCTCCAGTTCCGTGAGGAATTCCTCTTCCTTCTGGCAGTCGTTGAAATGTCTGTGGAAGGACTGAACAGCCGCAGCTCCTATCCACCACGCCCAGAAGACGGAAGCCCCGAGGACAACCACGTAGGCCAGGACCACGTACCACAGGACCCACGCAAGTTTCAGTTGAACAAGACACTGAAATCAACCATCAAACGTTTATCCTACAGCAAAAACAAATTTTGTTTATTTGGTGAACCGATTACTGGTATTTCCAAATACAAGAGTTTATCTAGCCAATTTTCTTTCTTTTTTTTTTAAGATAAAACAAGATCGCAAGTATTTGTTTCAAAAACGAAAAGGTTTTTATTTTAAAAATACGAGAAAACCAACCAGATGACTTGGATTCCCACGTTTATCATTGAAATCGAAGAATTGAGGGAGGGTGATCAGCATACTGAGGATTACTCCACAAGTGGAGATTGACCACAACACCTTCATTGCGTCACGGTACTGAAAAAGGAATCATCTGTCTCGGCCTCTCTTTCTATCTCTATAACTATCTCTCTCTCTCTCTCTCTCTCTCTTTCTATCTTACCCCTTCCAGTTGCTCTTTATTAGCTTCATTCCAATCAAAGTTAGGAGCCTTCTTCAAAACAGTGTCGTCGAACATTTTATAGGCGATTGGCAGAATTTGTGAGGCAGATTTGTAATAAGCTGAATGGGAATTCTAAGAAACTTGTGGCTTCACCTTCGCTGATGGCTAAAACACTGGCACAGTAGATGAAGAGAAATCCGAGGAAGAGAAAGACAGAGTACTTGTAGTAAGGAGGGAAGAGCTTCCGGAAGTATCCCATCCTGCCTGAAACCTATTTTAGGCGGTCAATTGGAGGAGGAGGGTGTCCGTCTGACCGACGGGTTCTAAACACAGGAGATAGCAACTCAAATGGGCATAGATAAGGTCGTGGTTGCCCACTGGTGGTATTTATAAGTGCTTCCGAGGAGAAATAGGGGGGGGAGGGAGGGGGGCGTCATCGAGTGCATAATTCAACGGAACATAACGTGCTATAATCCATATTAGATTAATTTCAGTCTCTTCTGACACACGTCCATCCACGCGTTTTCAGGGAAGACTTCTGCTTCAAATACGCTTTTGACAAACAAACAATATTACCAACGTTCACCGTAATCCTTAGTTTCAGGAGAAGCAGCTTGAAATTAAGAAAAATCATAGTACCATATTCCAAAGGGAGGGACGTCATTTGACAGAACCACCCACCTATCCGGCGCACAAGGGCTTCATGGGAGGCCTCTGAGTTATGGGTGCTCGCTAATCCAGAAATGCTGCATGGTGTCTATTCAACTCTACTCATCCCACAATTAATCGCCCGTGGCGGCCGCCGGAAAGCGAAGCATAGCAACGGTCAACTGACGGAACGAGTAGGGACAGCCGAAGGCTGCCTAGGCAAATAAAATGAAGAGCTGTTGCTGGCATGAATTAGCCAACAAATACTTGACTTCAGTGTGGCGAATGGAGGGAAACATTGTCTTGGTATTCAAGGAACTGACGATATTGAAGTCCTTCAAAAAGACAACTATCGTTGTTGCCAAATTAAAGCAGCAAACGAAAATATAGCAATTGTCTTCATTCCTCCTTGTCTCTCGCCTTTCATTTTTCATTTTCGCTTCATTGAAGGTCGCGGCATGTTTCTCGTTCTACGCGAGCTACATTTTCGGCATCTTTACCATTTTGTTATTTATTTGAAGCGCACTGATTTCCTCTCATAAACAACTACCATCTGGTGTAAACATTGAAAAGTAGGCGAAAAACGTTGAGCGTGAAAACGAAAAAGAAAACTCATTGAAAGTCTGGATATTCGTTTAATCAGTAAGGGTAGTTTTTAAAAAACTAGCTCAAATTCGTTCAGGGCTAATTTAAAAAAATATATTTTCTAACTTTAGCTTCTGGAAACACCTAGGAAAGACACGCGGAAAGAGTTTATGCAATCTTCCCAAATTCCATCCGATCCTGGATAAAAATCATCATCCGCGGGCGGATGAGTGTGGTCCGTTCTGAAAGAAAACGTCGATTCCTCAGTTTCCTAGATTAGGAAAAGGTCAAAGGTCCGTGGAAAAACAGGTGCAGTGGGAGAAAAGGAGTACATAGGCAAGTGTTATGACGGAGGCTTTGATGTTGTTTGGGTGGGCCTTAATTGAGCAGCGCAGGTGACTCTGCCACCCAGCTGGTCACAGGAGGATGCTCGGCAATCAGCCGCTACGTGTTGTAATCGAAGTGCACCGCAAACAAGAGTGTGTGAAAAGAGGGAGCGCAAGACAGGGACCAACTCAATGATCTTACCTGGTTCAGGGTGGCATCAGGCTGGACATATTTGTATTTGTTGTAACAAACAACACTAACCAGGGAATTTAAATAATGCCGATTCCAGTTTTTCAAAATAGGTGTCGTGTCTAAACGTTTGTAACATTTCATTTTCGGCCAAAGTACGCGTCCCTGACTTGTGTTTTTGCCTGTCGCTTGTCACATGGGGGCTCAAAGGTGTCCACTTCTTAAAACAACACAACTCTTAAAATAACGAAAATACAATACAATTTATTCCGGATCACGGCTGAAACGGAGAGATCTTGAGCGGATAGTTTTGCTCTAGCCGGCGGGTCCCAGTGCTTCTTGTGTAGGCAGACGTTGAGCGAAGGCGCTTCTGTTGTCCAGTCTCACAGCAACAAGGAGTAGTGTCGATGACGGTCCCTCCTTGACGAGGTTCTGGGACCGGATTCAGCTTGTTAGCGGAGCGAATGAAGAGCCGACCGCTCGGTAGTGAAGACTTAGCGTGAATGAAGACTTAGCGTGAATCAAGAATTGGAAAACGAAAATAAAAACTGAAATCCCTTCCTGAACACAAAAACACCTTGGAAAAGAGTACTTTGAAAACAAATATACATTCTCATTAAAAAAGAGCGAAGCAAAAAGAGGGGTTCTTCGGGTTTACTTGAAAAAGAATCAAATCTACAAAAACTGAACAATACAAAGTGCACCAATTAAAAAACCTCAAATACATACGCCACCAGTAAGATTAGGAAGGCTCGGGTAGGGTAAAGAGACTTACGTACTGTAAGCATGGCAGACGCTAACATTAACAACGATGCAAGGATATTTGAGAGAGACGCTGCGATGTTAATAAAAAACTTACCATGCTCTAGAATGAGCTGTTGTCAAACTTTTCTATCTAAAAGTCATTTGCAACCTACAGAATTCGTATTTTGCTCAGTTGTGTTAAACATTCATTGCAGCGTATGTTTTTTTATTTGGTGCATTTGTATTGTCCAGTTTTTGTAGACTTCATTTTTTTTCAAGTAAACCCAAAGAACCCCTCTTTTTGCTTCGCTCTTTTTTAAAGAGAATTGTTCCTTTTTTGTTGAATTCGTTTATCGAATTCAATAAGATAGCATAGGATGATTGGTTGCTGGCGCAACAAATGGAGTATTGCTGTTCATGTACTTTGAACATATAAGTTAAAAACTAACTTTATGTCTTTTAAATGAAATTGGAGATAAATGAAACAAAAAAGCAAAATCGCGCGCAGCGCTGCGTGTGATTTGGGTTGAGTTGGCCCCTGTGTACGCCCGCAAAACGTTCAAATTTCATATTTTTTGCATTTCTTGTTGGAATATCGTTTTATAGCACACATTACATTGAATATTGCGTTTGCCATCTATATATTGATTTCATTAATGTTATTAGATTGGCATAGTTTTAAAATTTATACAGTGTCTAAAATTTCTTGTTTTTTTTTTCACGAATCCCGCAAAAGTTGCACAGCCTAGTCTTATTGTTAGGTGTTTTAGTTCGTGGAAATTGAAAAAGTATCTTGAAATTTAAGTAGACCATAATTTATGCTGGGTTATACTCACAGCCAATCTTAGTTCGGCGAGTTTTGGAAATGTGTGAAATTTTTCTGATGTCGTTAATCGAATAACCCTTTTCAACACCATGATATTTTCATGAAATAGCGACAAGGCCATTTTTTGAGGGAACTACATTGCGTTGGCTACGACTATAAGTGAGTAAACCATGAGGTACAATTCACATTTTCCTTTATTTGGTGATTACACCATCAGTTTGCAAGAGATAGGAAAATTATAGGAAACATTTATAATTGCTAATTTCATCAACAGGCCTGCATGCGAAATAATAAATAAAAATCAGATCCTTGAGGAAACACTTGTTTTGAAACTTGATTCGATTTCGTCGAATCAACAAAAATTGAACAATTCTTATGCGAAAAAGAGATGAACAAAAAGAGGGGGTGATTTGGTTCGAGTTGCAGTGATTTCAGTTCTACAAAAATAGAACAATTGCGCGCTGGGCAACACAACAAAAACGGAACAACTGAAATTAAGTAAATGAATGAAAAAGAACTTTCTGAAAACACCAAATCACGTCCGCTTTTTTCGGACAAAAGGCACATTTTTTAAAGTATTGTACGTTTTCGAACAAATGAAAAAAAATTCTGGCTAAAAATAACCCGCGAAGGAGAATTGTGTTCTTTAAAAAATCATAAACAACATAGTATATACCGTAACCCTTTTAAACAAAGTTATGTTATTGTGCCCATTTATATTGTTTATTAGTTTATTATTATTTTTTGTTTTTATGTTTTTGTTTATTTATAAAAACACAATATTGTTTACTATCCTTTTATGATTATGGGGAGCTTACACCCAATCCTTTTAGCAAAAAATACCTCTGACAAATTTTGAAGTTTTTCCCAGTTTATAAACTTGTTGAGCAATATTTGAAAAAAAATTCATAACTGAAAATGCAAAATTTTTTATACAAAGATTTTCGGATAAGCGGAAGTGATTTGGTTTTTTCAGAAAGTTCTTTTTTTATTCATTTACTTAATTTCAATTGTTCCGTTTTTGTTGTGTTGCCCAGCGCGCAATTGTTCTATTTTTGTAGAATTGAAATAACTGCAACTCGAACCGAATCACCCCCTCTTTTTGTTCATCTCTTTTTCGCATATACTGCAAGTCTTGGGGGATCGAACCCCCGGCCTTTTATTTGGGAGCCAAAATAGCTTACCACTTGGCCATTGTGAAGCAACATCCAAACGGATGTGCGTTTTTGTGTTTTAAATATATCTGTTTCTTTCAGAATTGATTCAAATCAAACAATACGCTGTATACTGAACATATGTTGAAGAAAATGTTTTTGAAACATGTATATTAACTTAATGTTGCTGAAAAGCGACATTTTTGTGGTGTTTTGGCTTAGAACTTCGTTCAAATTCGACGGTTTTCGTTCTATCTTGGCGCGACGCGTTAACTTTACATATTCTGGACCTTTGCCAAATTTGGTACTAATCGGTCCAGTAGGAAACCTAAACGGACCGGACAGACTCCGGACGGCGGACGGACACGGTTTTGTAAAATTTGTTATTTTGGCGCCCCTGAACCGATTGAAGCCAAATTTGGTTGTCACTTGTAACTTTTGATGGAAAATGATATTCCAACTTAAAAAAAGTAAAACATTAAAATATAAAAAACGGCGCCCAATTTTGTATTTGCGCGCCCGAACACTAGCCCAAGTATTTCCTCTCTTCCTTCTCCTCAAAACGATCACTAAATCTCCAGCGCCGCATCTGATTGGCATGGAGCATCCCAATTCCAGAGTTTTTGTTCCCGAAGTAGTTAAAGGGACCATCAGCCTCCTTTCCAAAAGCTAGGCGAATCCAATGCTAATTAGCACCTTTGTGAGAAAACGTTGCTTGGAGCGGTGTTGGAAAAAATTATTTTAATTGAAATGAGTGAATTAGCATATGGGTCATTCTCATTTCGAAAAGGAGGCTGATGGTCCCTTTAACGGAGTCCTTCCGCTCCATGAGTGCTCTACTCTCCTATCTCCAACTGTTCTGCTTGCCAGGCCTGGCAAAAATGAGAGCCAGGCCGACCCAGCCCGGGCCGTTTTTTTTTTGCGCGCATGATAAACACTTGAAATGATTTCTATAACAAAATGAAAATGTTAGTATTACTTTATTATTAGTTTCCCCGAGCGGATCCGAACCCTTGATGTTCGTCTGGAAAGAGGGCCTGATTTTTTTTTTCAGAGGAGAGCCCTTTGTCAGCCCTGGCCGCTGCCGTGGCCCATCGCGGAACGTCGCTGATTCATTCCTCCACATTCTGCCACAATTTATTTCTTTATTCGGCCACAGCTCATTTCTGTATACCAGGCAACCTTCCTAGTGCAATTTAAAAGTTGGGAAAAAGTGATAAATAACGCTGATTCCAGCGGTGCAATTTGTCTTTGAATTATTAACGTTGAAGCCGCCAACGCGCTTTGTTGGGAAAAATTGTTGGGAAAAAAGCAAAAACTGACACTGATTCGGGCCGGGCTGGCCTGCCTGCGCTTGGAGACCAAACTTTTCAAATGTTAGGGGAAAGGTGTGTTAGGTATGGCGGCAAAAACTGTTTCTAGTAGCTATACATCAAACATTTGGGACAAAAAAGTTTTGTCGAGCTGGGGTAACTTTTTTGTCCCAAATGTAAACCCATTTTTTTCAAGTGCGCTAAAACGCGGAAAGGGTTCAACATCGTCCAAATTAACTTTTGAAAAAAGCAGTGGACGCGTCTTGAAACGCTGAATGTGAGAAAGACTATCGCCACTAAAAAAACAAAAAATTAAATATGAAAACGCTGCGCAGGAAAAACCTTGGAAAAGAGTTTGCAAACGGCCAATTTGAAAACAAATCTACCCAGCGCTCAACGCTGGGTAGTCTACAAAAATAAACATCTGGTATGCAGCTTGCCAATCCTAGCTTTTAGAAAAATGCCAATTTGTGCCAACATGTCGACATCATAATTTTAGCTCAAATTAGATTTTTCTTCAAGAACTACGATTGGCGAGCGGTATACTCTTCTTCTGAACCTCTGTGTTCCCCTGTATGTCCAAAAGCCCAGTCGATTCCAGCGCTCTCTCCTCGTCTGGATTCGGGTCGCCTGGCCCGCGACAGAAGACCCATCGCGTTCCTCTCGCGCCACTTTACAGCGGCCGGAAACGTCTCCCGCCCCGTCGAATCCCGTCCGCCATCGACGCCCTTTCCCTATCGATCTCTACCGTAGGCGTTCGTCCCCTCCTCCCAAGAGTTGATCCGCCACGGGGCGGTAATGGCATCTGTCGCTCGGTCGGCGGTCAATTATAACAGATCGGAACTGAAAAGAGTGCAGCATCCCGACAGCCGGCTGCCCGGGGTTGTAGCGGCGGAAAAGGAGCGGTTTCAGCGACGGGGAATGCCCATGGCGCTCGCATACAGGTTCTCTCGGTCCCGCTCCCTACTGTAGTCCCGCAACGGTTCTTTCATTGATTAACACTGGAGATTCCTTCGAAATTTATCGCACCTCCCTCGTCCACTCCATTTTTTCCAGTGTAAACCGCGAGTTGAAGGAGTGCTCCCCGTGACAACCGCGTCTTATCGTCCTCCAAAATTCCAATTTCATAGCTTACGAGCTGTAAAAAGTGCGTAAAGGAGAGGAGGCAGCTGGCGAAAGCCGATCTTCAGCCCTCACAAAAGGCCAGGGGTCACCCCCGCCCACGCAATTAGCATACGCCATTATCGATCCTACCTACGCAACGCATTTGGTCTTTTCACGCCCTTTGGAAGGATTTTACTCGATATCGATTCAAACTATATTGATTATGGAAAATTGCAGCATTTTCATATAGACTACCCGACGGATTTGATGACCGTCAATTTTCAATACACACAATCTTAACAAGTCAAGCATACTTAACCCATTACGTACATGCTTTGGAATGAACGGTATCCTACCTATTTCTGTTTTTTTTTTCGAGAAAAAAATTTCCCTATTAACTGCATATTTTACAATGGCGTTTTTCCATTTAAACCGAAAGGATATATCTCATTATTTATATGCAGTTGCGATATCCCCGGAAGCATTCGCCGCGGATGCCAACTGTCTTCCACCCGCATTTCCGGTGATTTTTCTCTTTTTGCCGTTCTGCCGGTTGTTTGCAAGCGTTGGTCTTTTTTCCAAAGTATTCAGTACGTGCGCCCGCTGATTTCGTTGATAATACGAACATCTGTGACGTAACGAAAACTGATTGAGATGCCTCGGAATCGGAATTCGCCTCGGCCAGCCTTGTTTTGGTTCGAAACTTTGAAAATGTCGAATTGTGGGGCCCATCCTTCCCCTGGTCACTCTTTCGTTTGGGGCTATTGATCGCGAATCTCATTTCGTATATTGCGAGTGTTGCTTCCGCCGCGCATTATATTGGATTAGAGAGCGTTCCGGTCTACAAAGACCCTCCCTGACACTCCCCAATTTGCTATACTGCCCATGGCCATTCGGTTTCACTTCTCCCAAAGGCAAAGAGAGAGAAAATAGTGGAATTTCGCTCAAATTTATTTTAAAAACAAATTTACATTGTGGGTAAAAAGCGAGTTCGCCCTGTCGCACTAATCGCGGTACCGTGATTGAACCCTATCCGTTTTTTTTCTCCCGGTATGATTGATTAGCTTGTGTTCAAAGAAATTTGCGCAGATATAAATTTTTATTTCGTCTTATAAAGTATTTGCATAGGAGATGACTCATCCGTGGTCTCCCTCTTGACTCGCCCTTCCACTGATAATTTCCTCCACCTTTCTTTCTTACTACCCCCCATTATTTTCAGATCATTCCGTTTGTATAATGAATCACTAAATGAAATATGGTCGCTCGTTGGCTTTGGTGGTCAACTCTAATCCTTTTACTGCTCCGGAAAGAATTGGTGAATTCCTTTGTTTTCATTCTAAATCCATCTCTCCTAGGTCTTTGCCGATGACATTGAAGAAGCCGTTAATAATGAAGAGAGCACGACGGAAGTGAATCAGTCCACCACGGATCCACAGGGTCCTCTCTCGGCCGACCAACTGGGTACTTTTATTTCCATTGTCACATTCTTTCTCATTTTTTTCACTGTTAAATGTTTTTATTTAAGGTGTTCCGCGATGTACGAATAACTATGACTGCGTCTACAACGGAATTTGTCTGAAAGGAGAGGGAGACGCCTACGGGAGATGCCTGTGTCCCAGAAGCTGTTCTTCCCGTGGGTCCAGCTATTTTATAATAATGCCATTTTGTTCAGTTATTCCATTGACTTGTCGGGCCACAACCAGGAAAAATACTCTGAGTACTCTTCCCTGTTTGGTCATGGGAGATGACTACACCAGCCGATTCGCACTCAACGATCCATTCTGCCACAGGGTTGGTTGCGTCGTGGTTATGAATTGCCCTAGCGTGTCTTTTGCCCAGCCTTACGTGGAATGTAATAGGTTCCACCTTCTGCTTGGGAGGTCCATCGGTTCCACCCGTCCTTATCTCTACTGTACACCGCTTCTCAGCAAAACCTCCGGAAACCCTGTGATTTCAGGGACGATGCGTGTGTCCGCCTATGTTCGATGTCGTCAATCACACAAAGCTACCGATAAAAGAGCTCCTGCCCACGAAATGTGACAAACGTTGGTTATTTGAGTTTTCTGGGGAATATTCTATGTTTTAGGGGATTTGAAGGCCAAGACGGTGGCCCATCCGTCGGAAGAGGTGTACAAGGGGACGGATGTGACCCTCTACTGTTGTGTGAACATCGATCCGGCCAACCACATTGACGCCAACGGGGTAGAAATCGGTTTTAAGGATGCAAACATTTTTTTTCAGGTCACTTTCATTCAAAATGACACCGTGACTCGGGAACCCACCAAACATCCCTTCAGAGAGGTTGGTTTGAATCGACAAAGGGTCAAAATATCATTTATTGATTTTTCTTTTCTCTAAGAAGGCTCTGCCATGTTTGTCACGGTTGGTCCATCCAGTGAAAACAAATGGGGTCCTATTTCCGTGGCTGATCGACGAACTTTACACCAACATTCTTCCGGTATGACTCGTTTTTGCAGACGAGGGAGTACGATATTCTGATGGCGCCCTCCTGCTGGGAACTGGAGATTCGGAATGTGCAGGTCACCGACAGCGGAACCTACATGTGCATGGTCACTCCGGCCCCTGGCTTCCCCCAGGTCAACCACACAGTCACTCTCAAGGTCAAAGGTATGCAAGGCTTCTGATGACGAGTGGAAGACCCGTTTTATAGCCCACGAGAAAAGACACCGCCCGATTGGCGTTCGTAGGGTGGGCAACGACAAGCGCTGTGAGTAGGCATGCGCGTGCTGTGATGTGTGTTGTGTTGTTGCCCTCAAAGGCCGGTCCGATAGCTGTCTCGGCCCGGCCCGTCATTGCATGATTTGAGTAATGTATGTCTATTTATCCCTTTAGCTCCTCGGATGATCCACAATCTCTCCGTCACCGTCAACGAAACTGCAGCCAACGTCACCTGGGATGTTCCCGAGGGGTCGAAACTCACCATTGCCGCCAGGTAAAGCCCAGACCCCAAGGCTTACTGTATCTTTCAGTTTGTTTCGGAGGTCCGGGTCTCATCTTCAGAAGAACACCGTCTGGTCTTCTGCGAATGCGACGTCTCTCCTCACAATCAGTAAGTCTGCCTAAGAAGGTCCTCTTCTGACAGAATTCTTCATTTCAGCTGATCTGAGGGCGGCCACCCCGTACACCCTGTCCCTGAACATAAGCGATGGTCAAATGGAGCCATTCCCCATCCTCGAGCACTTCTTCACCTCCGACGGCAGTAAGCCACGTCCTATCCTCAGTACTCATACTCGATTCAGAATCGAATCCTCCGAAAACCGTGGGTGTCCGTGTGGGAATTAGCTCCGCCTCCTCCTCTTCCGCTGCGTCCCTCAATTGTGAGGTCGAATGGAAGCCACCGAGTGTCACCAACGGAAGAATCAAGAAATACTACGTGGGTTCTTCTTATTTTCCTCATTTCTCGTCTTTAAAGGTGCGGGTGCAAGGAGAACTGCGGTATCCCCGTCCCGGCCTCCTGGTTCCCTCCGATTTCCCTCCGGCGGTGGAGAAGAAATGCGCGAATTTCGATGAAACAGAGCAGGCCTCCCTCGGAATCAACCCCATCGACTTCTCCAGTGAACTCAACTTTTGCAAATATGGCCCCCTCAAGGTATTATTTTAATACCATACCTTTAATCTTAATTCCCAGCCGAACCGCAATTATACGGTGACCATCTGGGCGGAGAACGGAGCAGGAAAGTCGAATCCGGTGGTGTTCCAAGAGCAGTGCCTCACCCACTACGCACAACCAGATCATGTACGTTTTGCCTCTTGCTTGTGGAAAAGGTATTCAGGTGGACAAACCCATCTCCCAGGTGGGATACAACCAGACTTCCTTCAAACTGACACTCAACCAGAAGCCGGATGACATCAATGGACCCATTAGGTAAGGAAGTGAACAGTAGTCTAGGCAGACTAGCCTGAAACACTTTAACTGCCTTGCTACTCATATGCCATTCCCAGTTTTCTCTTCCAGCTGTTACTACATCGCCGTGGTTCCGCTGCCATCGAATGTGTCCCTCGACAGTCTGCCAGACCCACCCGACATGGTCGTAGACTCATTCGCTAAGGTACGCCCCGCTTCCTCCTCAATTCACCCCCCCCCCCCTTCCAGGCCTTCTCGAATAATCTGCAGCAGGGCGGCAACGATAGAAAAGTGTATTTTGCCTACATAGCGGAGAGTTACAAGGAGCTTCCGGCGGATACTGTAATAGGAGACGGAGAGCCGATGTCCGGGATGAGGCAGTGCAATGTACAATACCTCAGCCGACACAAGGCGGAGGACCGCGCGCTGAGATCGGCCATGAAATACACGGGATTCCTCATAGTTCGGTTAGTTTTCCCCATTACACGTTGATTTTTTTTTTAAATTTCAGAGTCGATAGGAGCAATCCGTACGGGACCCAAAAGGAGGAGATTGTGAGGGGCGTCGGACGGAGGAGGTTTGTGCGGACAGTAAATTGGGATAGTCGGCTGTCTGACAGCGAAAAGTGGGTTTCTCCTTTGGCAATTTACGGGTGGCAGGAATTCCAGTCTGTCACGAGCGGTTGGAGGCAAACGACTGTCACCAAGGACCATGAGACAGCTGCATCTGAATGGCCCTGTCTATGGCTTCAGTGCCTACTTCAAACCAGTTTTTCTCACGGAAACCACTGGTCCCAATGGAGTCCTCACCGCCCTTCTCATCATGGGGTCCATCCTCTTCTTCCTCTGTCTGATTGCCGTCTCCGCTGCCATGTTCATGCAAAAGTGAATATTAAATTGCCAAAATAGCATGGATATCTTTAAAGACCACTAACTAAAATCGCTTCTTTAGACGCGGTTTGATCGGCAACTGGTGCCCTCTGAAGCTCGCAAAAGACACTTCTGAGCGTATGCTACTGAAGCCTTCTTGCCAGCCGATTGCCATGGAGGACCTCCCCTCGGAGTACCTCATCCGCCACAGGGACTCTGACTTCCTTTTCACCCAGGAGTACGAGTCCCTGCCCTGTCCTCAGAACGAGTCTATGGCCAGTATTCGCAAGGAGAATCAGTGCAAGAACAGGTGACAATTGAAGCAAGGGTTACGCTAACCCACTGTTTAGGTACAACGACATTCGGGCCTTCGATGCGACCAGGGTCAAACTGAAGAGGATCGGCTACGACGAGACTTCCGACTACATCAATGCCAATTACATCCGTGTATGTTCGATGTAAAAACGTGTAACATCCCATTTAGTCGTGGAACGAACGGAAGAAGTTCATCGCAGCGCAGGCTCCTCTGGAAAGCACTGTGGAGGACTTCTGGAGGATGGTGCTGGAGCAGGAGTGCAGGATAATTGTGATGGTGGCGAATCTCGTGGAGAAGAACCGCTCCCAGTGCATCAAGTACTGGCCGGACGATCGGCCTCAGAGGTGCTTTTGCGTTTTTTTTTCTTCATTCTGACGACTGACTTCAGGTACGGTAAAATCAAGGTCACCCTCGTCAGCTCCGACTACAACGCCTTCTACACCGTCAGGGCCTTCGACGTATTCGAGGAGAACCGGAATTCACCCGATAGGTGGGGAATCCGAATAGGGTCAGTCTTAATTCTCTTTTAGGTCCAGTTTCTGTGGTTCCACTGGATCCGATCTGAACTCTGAGTATGCCAACGTTCCTTCCATCAAAACCAACGGAAAAGTCGACCTCAGTCGTGGTTAGCTCTCTCTCTCTCTCTCTCTCTCTCTCTCTCTCTCTCTCTCTCTCTCTCTCTCTCTCTCTCTCTCTCTCTCTCTCTCTCTCTCTCTCTCTCTCTCTCTCTCTCTCTCTCTCTCTCTCTCTCTCTCTCTCTCTCTCTCTCTCTCTCTCTCTCTCTCTCTCTCTCTCTCTCTCTCTCTCTCTCTCTCTCTCTCTCTCTCTCTCTCTCTCTCTCTCTCTCTCTCTCTCTCTCTCTCTCAATTCCTCCGTTTCAGTCCGTCGCGTGTACCAATACCACTTCACCAATTGGAACGATTATCGTGCCCCCGAGTGCACCACCGGCCTTCTCCGTTTCCTCCATCGTTTGAGGGTCATCCCCGAATTCAACGACTACCCCGTGGTCATCCACTGCAGGCACCCTTCCCATTCCTTCAATCTAATTTCTTTCTTTCAGTGCTGGCGTTGGCAGAACGGGTACTTTCATAGCAATCGACGGAATGTTGGATCAGTGCATCGCCGAGAACAAAGTGGACATCTTCGGGTTCGTCTCTGGGCTGAGAAGCCAAAGGAACCTAATGGTCCAGTCACTGGTTTGTGGATTACTGTCGTATATTTCTGATTGTGCCTTCAGGAGCAATACGTCTTCGTCTACAAGGCTCTGGCCGAGTGGTTCTTGTTCGGTGACACCGACATGGATCCATCCGAGTTGGAGGGACACTACATGACTCTTCTCGATCCAGCAATGAGGTACATTTCTACTCTTCATCCGGCTTCCCCGCTTCTCCGTATCCATTTGATCCTTTTTTAGACTCCGCAGTCATTCTTCGAGTGGCAATCTTAGGACGGCGATTGTGCGAACGGACAACCACGCTCCGTTGAATGGAATGGAGGCAGAGTATAGGGTGAGTCTCCAGATTACCCTCTGAGCCAGCCTTGTATTCAGAAGTTGGATCAGACCCTGGAGTCGCCGCCGAAGACCTCCTTCGCCCGGAGGGACGACAATCTGCTGCGGAATCGCTTTGAGGCGGCCGTTCCTTTCGATAGGAATCGAGTGGTACTCTGTCCGATGCTCGGATATTCCGACTATTTCAACGCCAGTGAACTCAAGGTATATTTTGATCTCCTTCCGCTCGAACATGTGTTTAAGGGCTATTTCTACCCGTACATCCTGGCGCAAGACCCCGTGAGCGATGCGACGGTCTTTGATTTCTGGCGGATGGTGGATGGGAAGGAGGTCTCTACGATTGTCATGTTGTCGCCTGAAGAAGAGTGGAGCACTAGCGAAAAGGTAAAGGCAGAGAGAAGAGCAGCAACCGCTTCCTTTTCAGTACTGGCCGGAGGAACTGAACGTGGAACAAGTGATCGAGATGCACCCTCACAAGTTCTATGTGACCCTGGAGTCAGAAGACCGCTATCCCTACTACATGGTCCGCAAAATGCACTACCGTAGCTCCTGCAGCGGCAAGTCGCAGTCCCTATGGCAGTACTCGTTCCTCGACTGGGCTCCCGAAGCAGCGATCCCCCCATCGACCAAGTCCATCCGCGAGCTGATAGGCAAAGTGCTCGAGAGACAGAGCAAGCAGTCGGACTCTGGCCCCATCATCCTCCACTGCAGGTCTGTCTTCTGGTGGCCTTCCTCATTTCTCTTTCCAGGGACGGTTCCTCCCGCACTGGCCTCTTCTGTTGCGTCTCCCTTTTGCTGGAACGGCTGAAGGCAGAGCAACGGGTCGACGTGTTCCAGACGGTCAAAGGCCTTCGTCTTCAGCGGACGCTCATCCTCAACAAAGCGGCAAGTCATCTAACTCTTCGCCGAGTATCTTGTTTTCAGGAGCAGTACGACTTCTGCTACCGCGCCGTGCTCGACTACATCCGCACGTAGCCCCTCCCACCTCCCGCCTTTGCCATTCACTTGAAGTGCTTGTCCCTTGTAGTCCTTCCTCTTCACGGGTTCTCTCTCCTTCGTGTGCTCTCTCCATTTTCTTTGAACTAACGTCGTTCACTAACTGCGCAACCGCCATTCTGCCGAGGGTAGTTGTGTCTTTCGCGCCCTCGACGTCCTTTCTTGGCAATAACTAGTCAGCGCCTCTGCCACCCAGTGCAGAATAGTCACCTTGTATATTATTACATAATTTGCTCATAATTTGTCCTTTGCAAATTTTCTGTGGTGCAGCCTAAACATGATGTGAAACCTCAGATTTAACGAGTATCCGTGGTTGTACACGGTAAGATACGTATAATAAAAGATGCCTATTTTTGTTGTTTTGTTTGGAGGGGAATTTACTCAAACATGCACGCTAAGTCTTCACCACCGAGCAGTCGGGTCTTCATTCTCTCCGCCGACTAGCTGAATCTGGTCCCAGAATTCGTCAAGGAGGTACCGTCATCGACACTACTCCCTGTTGCTGTGAGGAATCGACTACCGAAGCGCTTTCGCTCAACGTCTGTCTACACAAGAAGCACTGGGATCCGCCGGCGAGAGCAACACCACCCGCTCAAGATCTCTACGGATCCAGCCGTGATTCGGAATAAATATTTGTATTTTGTATTTATTTTGGAGGGGAGAGGGAATGCAATGTTTTGGATAAGAAAGAGGACAAGGCAGACAAAAGATGACAGATCATCTAAACATAGACTGGTTCTTGCAAACGACGGGTGTTTAAACAACGATTCAAAATAATCCAAAAATGGAGTGAATCCCACGTTTAAATTTACTTCAGATGGCAGTGGATGTTTACGTAGCGGATCATTCTAACAAACACTACTAGTTTTAGTTAAATGAGACTAAAGAATAAAGTTTTGATTCAGTATATGCGGCTTTCTTTATTTAAAATAATCAATACAATAGGACGGGTTAGAATTAATCGATCATGGCAGTTACAGTACCCGATGCGTACCCTTAGAGAGCGCTCTTCCTCTTTCCAATAGCTGCCACCAAAAGTCCCACGACTTGTTCAATGCGTTCCTTCTGCGAATTTCCTCCAAAAGTGCCCATCCTCCAAATCTTTCCGAGGGTCGCTCCCAGTCCCCCGGCCACCTCCACTCCCTCGGCCATCAGTTCGTCCTGCACTGCCTTCCATTCTACCCCTTCCGGCACTTTGATCGTCGTCAGACACGGCAGACGCCATTCCTGAACTGTTTCACCCCTGCCTTAGTTTCACCTTACCTCGTTTCCTACAAAACATTCCAATCCATTCTGTTCAAGCTTTCCATAAAGGAACTTGGCATTTGTAATGTGTCTCTCAATGACTTCGTCTATGCCCTGTTTGGCTATTTCGGCCAGTGCCTGGCGGAGGGCGTAGACCGTAGAGATGGGTGCCGTGTGGTGGTATCTCTTCGGCTGATCGTCGCAGCCCCAGTAGTTTCCAAGCTCCAGTACGTCAAAGTAGAAAGATGGGACACGCTCCTTACGGCCGCGAATCTTCTCCCTACATTTTACTGTAATCTGGATAATCAAACGCGTCTTCCATTCTTTTCAACTTTTCATTCAGTTATCGCCCCTTCGTCTTAAAACTTACATAGCTCTATCGGAGAAAGAGATCGGTGCAAGGCCAGGCGGTGCATTCAGAACTTTCTGAGTTGCTGAATAAACGCAATCGACTCCCAACTGATCGGCGTCGAATGGCGCTCCTCCGAGAGAAGCCACCTAAATATGGAGTATTGTTGGGTGGATGAGGCATCTAACCGTATCCACGAGAAAGAGAGTGTCCGTCTTTCCGCAGGCCGCTCCGATGCCTTCAAGAGGTTGAGCGACTCCTGTGGAGCTGTCTCCGTGACATACGAACAGCAGTTGAGGACGGAGTTCATCCAGAGCCTGCAGCCATTTATGAGAGTAACCGATATAAAGAGAGATCCAGAGAAAAAGAGATATTCTGCCTTGCACTAAAATGAGTTTAATAAGCTCTGCCTATTCTAGAAAATTCCATTTCCCGGATCTCCATGGTAGCCATAGAGAAAGTGAAATTTTGTATAAACACCTATTGTTTTCTTTAATTACGTAAAATTAGTCACCCATATGTTGAAACTAGACTGATATTGAATTTTGCTTTCGAATTGTACTTGAACTTTGTCATAGTAAAAAATTAATAATTCTTTAGTTTACTTTGCTGTCCTTTAATCGAAACCGCCGAGAGCTTTCATGGCCATGGCATCTCATCATGCAGACTATATAAAACAAAATGAGATTGGTTCCTTTTATTTATTACAAATAAATTGCTGCAAAATTAATCAAGCAGTTTAAATGTTCAATTGCCCCACCAAACAGACATACCTTTTCGATGCGTTCCAGAGGCATAGCAGTTCCCAAAGGAGCATCGATGACGTGGACATCCAGTCCCAGTCTTCTTCCCAAATCGGCAGCCCTTTGGCCCCAAAGACCGATTTGAACTACGAGAAGACGCTGACCACGCTCAACGAGGTTCAAGAGGGCACACTCCATTCCGGCATGTCCTGGAGAACCCTTTGAAGTTAGGAGACCATTTGAGGTGAGGGTACCTGTGCCACTGACGGCCATGGTGAAGGCGTTCTCCGTTTTGAAGACGTACTGGAGACCCTCCCGAACATCTCCCATTATCTGGAGAGATGCCATAGAAGGGAATCTTAAAACATGCCTTGACAAATTCAGGATGGAGGTGTCCCAGAAGAGGCTGAGACTGAGACTTGGCGATAACTTCGGACATGTTGGAAGGTCCTGAAACAGAGCTTTGAGGCCGCTTTACACTATCAAAAGGACTGGTAAACACCATCAGTCCCTGACCACAGCCATATCTTTCATTCTTCAAGCGTATTTAAGTTTTGAAACATTGAGTAATCTAGCGTTAGCTGGTGTCCTTTTCTTAGATGTTATCGTTGCTCTTTTGATTTCATACCTGGTCCGTAGAGCATCCTCGGGGGAACCTTCATCTCCTCCAGAAGACAGGCTGGGGGTCTGGACGCCATGGCAGTCGCCGTCTAAAATAATTTTATATTGTATTCCTATTGAAACACCTTTATCAAGAGGGATCGCACAGATAGATGCATCACAACAACTGCCGCCTAGTTGTCCTGGGTTCCGCGGACAACCAGGTGTTTCAAGCGCAATGGAGAAACTAGGGTGGTGGTGTGAATGTTTTTCTAGGTATTTTGCTCAGTCAGTAAAAGTAAAAAGATAGAGATAATTGTTATGTTCCCACATTTCAGTTGAGCGAGAAGGTAGAAAGAACGTTGGTTCTGGCGAATTGGCTGATAATCGGTTGTTATCGCTGACCCCGCGTCCCCGTGATTTGAACCCGATTGTTGAAAAACACATAGGATTGGGTCATTTAAAAAAGACCCACGATGTTTCATGGATTTCAGCATCTGAACTTTACGCAAGAGTTTCCAAATATAACTCCTGTATTTAAATACATTGGTGTATTGTCCATGTGAATGACCTGGGTGATGTTTTATGGGTTCACACCGACGTATCTGCCATGGCTATCCCTTTGTCAATAGTTTCAGGTGCCATTGGGTACCTGTCTGAGTCTGGGCAGTTGGCGGAGCGGTGAGCGGGCGGCGGCGGTCCACATCGGTCAGAACTGGCCAAAGATAAGGAACAACTGCTGGCAAAACATTCGCCTACGAAGGAATTAAGGAGACCATCTCACTCCTTCACCATGTCCGTTGAGCATAACAGCTTAGGCTTTGTTTGCTTAGGGTTTGGTGCAGCGAATCAGATCCTTTTGAAAACTTGCTTCTTTCAACAAAGGTTTAACGGCGCCGTTTATGAGGTAGTAGAACTGTGAGGGGTAATAGTCTAGCAGGTAACTACATGGAAAATTAAGAAATGCATGCGTGAAGCACCGTCAATCTACGTGAACCTCGTCCAAGTGCATTTTTCTATAAAGTTTCATCAAGAATCTAATATTTTCAGTAAAACAAGAGACTTAACATTATTTTTTTAAACAAAATTGAAGGGTGGGGTCAAGAACATTCAGAACTATAATCCTGTAAGTTTTTGTGGAAACCTCTATGGATTCAAGACCTAGAAATGAACTTCCAAGAAAAACTTTGCAGAGGAAATTGTTTAAAGAGCTTTGGAGAGCAGGTTTTTGCTGCAATTCAGATAGGGAGATATGCCATTTATGAAAGAGGTAATGCCGCGTGGAGGGTCTGATTTGGATGATACGCAATATGAGATTTTCGTTCACACGTACAAGTGCGGACTCAACAATGCTCTTCTTTCTAGTCCACGCTAGAGGTCATTCTCTCGGCTAGTGGCCGCCTGATTATTGTTTTGAATGGAAACTCCGAGAATCCCCAACTCCGTTACATCACTTTATTCCTGGCACAAGAAACACTTGGAAGTAATGTTTGATCGTCACTACGCAGTGTTTATTGTGACTTACGTCTGTGTACGCAATGTCTTCCTACGATTAAATCAAAGTCGTCCGACGGTCAAAAACAAATAGTCAGTAATAGGGGGACAGTTGTAAACAGCTGGCGAAGGAACGTCTACCAAAGGGACCATTCTCACTGCGCATTTATTTTGATTAAACTACGAATTACCCATAATATTCATTCGAAAGCACATTTCATGCATCCATCCGCACTTTGACGTGCGAGGGTCTCTTCTCAAGCGTACTGTGGCTGGAGACCCGTGAGAGCCCGTAGGTCGGACGGCGGATCGAGGAAGAAGACCTCGAGGGCATGAGCGTGTAGGACGTACTGGAAGAGGTCGCACTGCCTCCAAAACTGGAGGAAGTGGCTGAACGACGAAGGCCGAAGGAAGAGGTGATGGGAGGACTCTTCTTTCCCCCGGATTCCAATGAAGACGTGGAAGAAGACATCGACGATCGACCGACGGAGGAAGTGCGAGGTGGAGGGCGAGGGAGGGCTGATTCCAGGGCACCCTTCTTCAGATTCAGCTCTTTTTCCCTGGCTGCTATGCTCATCGGAAGACGGCTGGGACGATTGAGCGGAGGGGCGGGGCTTGAGGCTCTCATGACGATGACCGGCTGAGGACGAACTACGGCCACGATGCGACGTTGGGAACGCCAGGGGGAAGTGGCGCGGGGTGGCGACGGAGGACGGAGGCTAAAAGAGAGGCTTTCAGGAAGAGTGATAGACAGTCTCACCTGGTTGCTCCTTTAATCTTCCCTCTCTTGTCTTCCCCATTCTCCTTTGATGTTCCGGCCTTTTCATCCTTCGTCCACAATTTTTTCTCTTCTTCCTCTCTTTTGGCATCTTCTTTGTCTCCTTTTACCCTTACGTCGCTCCTCGATAATTCACAGGCATACTAAAACACTTTCTTTATCCAACATTAAATTGCAGTGGCAAACCGTCTGCAAGAGTTGTCTTGTGAGTGGATGTTTCTCCTTTGACAGGGTCTCTCCTACTGCCTTCTCCAGTTGTAAAAGCGTGTTATCGTCAGTCGGAAGATGAAGGAATGATTTGATAAATGACATCAAACGGATTGCTTTTAGTCTGAACTTTGACTTTCTCTGTATTGTAAGTGAAAATTACCTAATATTCGACACTTCATCCTGCGTAAGACGAACAACCTCGGGGAGGAAGTTTTCGATGAAGACTCGGCGGCTGAAGATTCGGAGAGCACAGTCAGCCGCATCTAGGAATAACATCCGACGGTAACAGCTCTTGTGACCGGCGATCTCTGAAGGGATGAGACTGTGCGACTGAGTTACAGCAATTATATAAAAACGTTGTAGAGCGGTCCCCGTTTAACAACTCTTTCTAGATTTTGGTAATGTGGGAATTTTCCCTGCTAGTGACACCTAATCGATATTGTCCCTCAATAAATGAATAAGACAGCCATTTGATAAACCAGATAATCCCTTTTCTTTCTTTTCCTCCGCCAAGGGGTTATTAATTCCGGGTTTGCAGTGGTTGTAACAGACACAGACGTAGACACTCCCCAGGCAACAAGCTGCCAAATTGTTACACTTACGGTCAAAAAGCAAAATGAAATATGGGAACATGGGAACATGGAGCCTGCTGGTGAGGATTTCATGAAAACCGCGATTTACTACAATTATTGTTTGCTGCCGGTTGTTTGTCATGAGCCACCTACCAATTTTGAGAAAATCGACTATTTCCTTCCTTTTCTCTGCATCTGACTGCTCTCTCATTATGAATAAAAGAGAGTTCACAGCAGCAACTCGACAAGGAAGAGCTCTCTGAAAGAATTCTTTTAATCCTACGTTCGATAACAAAACCCACCACTTGAAGTGCCTCCTTCTGAAGCATTGGGACAAATGTTTCATGAATGTGATCAATCGGAAGCACTTGACGCAGTACTCCAATATGTCTTAGGAGAGCCTCATGTGCCCTCCAGGCGCCCGTTCCTTTCAGAAGTTGGTTGCATCCCAGGAGCATCCTGTCCAGCTGCAGTCTCCCCACCTTTGCATCTTCAGCGGTTGCCAGCCGATAGAGGGTGGGAAGGGTCTTGTCCAGATTGTGGGTCAAGCGGGAAACGACGTCTGGAGAACCTCCACGGATTAGGTCTACGAAGCACTCCAGAAGGAGGGGGTGGTCGGGGTGGCGGGACAACAGCTCGTGGAATGAAGCCGAGATGGACAGACGGACATCATCGTCTGAAGATTATGTTGAAAAGACCGGAAGAATTCCGGTTGAACGATATCCGTCCTAAAAAACATACCGTGGTCCTCGCAGAAAGTCTGGAAGACTGAGGATAGGCGTTCAAAGTTCTTGGGGAAAAGTTCGACCATGCACTAGATACTCTCATTAATCAGTTAAATACTCAACCAACCGGAAAATTAAAGGCCGCCATTCTCTTCGTGAGCTTAAGATTGGTCTGGGCGGCGGTTCCGGTCACCTCCGCCCTTGACTCGGCGACCATCTTCAGGTAAGTGTTCAGAACCCAGCTGCGATCCAATCGATCCAATTCTCCCCAAAGAGTGAATGACCTGAAAGCAATCAATATGGTCAACTTATACAGTAAGACTAGGCAACCCACCACGTTCCGAGATGTCTGGCGACGACTGGCAGAGTGTCATCTTTCTTTTCAAGGCAAAGTTCGGCAGTCTTGCGAATCAAAGGGACTATGATGGTCTTCTTTGCTTCTTTTGTAAAGTGAGGGATACATTCGGCCAAGTTGTTCAGACAAGACTCACGGACACACGAGTCATCGTCTTTGCACAACTGCACGAAACATGGGAGCAACAGGGCCACACAGTCTGAGGCGTTCCTAAGATTTACAAATTAATGCGTTTAAAGGTGGTTCTGAAGATATCTCAGTAAAGAAGACTCACTTGAGGGCCTTTGCAATAGTTGGCAGTCTTTGCGCCATCGAGGTGCGAACATTAGAATTGGCATCTTGGCATAGTTGTTGAGCAGTTGGGCATAATTCCTTCCTCACTCTGAAACGGAGCGTATATTTTCACTTCAGAAGGCCTCACTCTGTTGAAGGAAGGATATTGGCCAGTTTGTGCAGAAGCTTCGTTGCAATAACTCTTCGTTGCACTCTCTGAACAGGATCCGCCTGTTGCTGGACCACGGGAACCACCTGCAAGTACTGATTCTCTCAAAACAGAGAGGACACGTTGAGCCAAGAGGAAAGTACTCACGTACTGCTTGACGGCGTCGAGGGAAACACGTTCTGCCACCTCAACCAAGGTCTCCAGCCAAGCTGCTGCGCTCACTGAAATTACACGATGTATAACTATTGATTAGTCCAAAAACGGTAAACCAAGAATATTAAAACGTTCTCATTGAGTAATCGCTCTCTAGAGAACCCGCTTTTAATAGGTTAGTCAAGAATTTCCAGAATGTTGATTTTTGACTTCCAGTGAGTTTAAAATAGAATGTAGACCGAAAATGAAGCTGAAAGTCCAAAAGACCTATTCCTATACATGCACATCTTCCAGATAACTCGATCAACCCTTGCAGTTCTATTAAAGCGTGTTTTTGCTCTACAAAGCATAGAATCAGTCCAAAATACTCACAGTGCCTAATTTGCGGCACGGGTCCAATTTGTAAAGAGACGCGTCCCTGAGACTCTGTCGGATTGAGGACTGAAAAATTAAAACTTACGGTTTTCCTTTTGGGCAGAGACATTGGATAAAATGTGTTCCAGAAGCAGTTGGATAAGCCCGCTGGAAATGAACATCAATTGGAATGAAAGTGCACTAACGGGAACTTCTGAGTGAGATCATCGTTCTGAAGCACAGACTTATACACAACTGCAGCCTCACAATGGATGTCGAGGTTCGATTTTTCGTCTTTCAGACATTGCTGAATGGGAATTTGAGTTGAAAAGATGTCTTTGTACTTGGATGGCTGGAATGAAGGTCTCAATGCTCTCTTCCCCGTGGCTCTCCAGAAGATTCGGGAGATTGCGGATGGCCTGTAGCTTCTGGACCTCCTTAGGATCTACAATTTGTTTCATGGCCTTCTCCAGTGGATTCAGAAGAGTCTCCTCCAAGTCTGGATCCTCAGCCATTTTGAACAATTTGTCCCAGTCGAGGCCTCCTGATGAAGGCGGCGGCTCCTCCTCTTCTGCTTCCGTCATCTAGACAAAACTACTTCTCGTCTTTCTTTAGAAATATTATGTTTACAAATAAAAGAAGAAAACGTGGTTCTGTTTGGACAACAACAATTTTTCCTTCGAAGAATACACAATGTGCAATAGAATTAAATGAGGGCGGGAAAAATTGAAATGATCCTTAGAGAGAGAGAGAGAGAGAGAGAGAGAGAGAGAGAGAGAGAGAGAGAGAGAGAGAGAGTAAGGGTGATCTTCGATTGTTTTCCGAAGTTTTTTTTTTACAATGATCAGCTTTTTAGTTTGTAATTGCTTTTCAGTGCTTAAAAAGAATTGATGAATGTAGAATAAAATGAAATGGAAATGAGAGCAAGGATTTCAGCCTATTCCTGGCTATTTTGAAAACGGGACGACCGGGGGCGGGGGTCGGCCCGTGAGGGTGGAATCCGCGTCAGGCGGCTGTCTCGTTGTAATCCAGATGGACTGACGTATGAAATAGTTGGCGAAGAAGAGAGGAATAGACATTTCACATGGATGACCAGAGGCTGAGAGAAATATGCAACACGTGGCTTGGAGAGAGAGAGAGAGAGAGAGAGAGAGAGAGAGAGAGAGAGAGAGAAGGGGGACAAAAGAGAGATGACTAGGAGGAAACTGCGCAAGTATTTATTTCACTGGTAATATTCATAACTAAGAAAAGTTTTTTTGTTCAAAGCCTCTAAAAACATTCACAATGTTAGTTGGTGTTGGTCATACTCATCCGGCTTCTTTTCTTTTATTTTCTTCCATTCCTTCATCTCCAAAGACTGCAGTTTGGAACGGAAGAGAGATGTGACGGAAAAGAATAGAAGAGAGAATGAAATACAAACTTAACAAGGAAACAGGTGATTGTAAATAATTCATAGTAATTCGCATGTAGGCAATTAGGAATTCTCGTCGTTTTCGTCTCCTTTCGGCATGCACTGCATCACATCGATGGTCTTGACGAGAAGTCTCTTAAAGTGCTCCTGGCGGCTCTTTTCGAAAGAGGCGATCTAAAAGGGTCAATGAAAATAAGAATGTGAAGAAATGTAAACCTCTCTTGCCCGACTGTAGGAGGAGGCGCCGAAGGAGGCAAGGAGGACTACGAAGACCACCAGAACAGACCAAACCAGGCTAAGAGAGTGTCTGAAATGAAATGCTAGCCATACTTCTGGAGGCATCTTACCTAAATGACTGTTTGCCCAAAATGTCAGGAGTAATGTAAAGGAAGGACAAACCGACGAAGATGAAGGTGATTAGCGCAAGGAAGGCGGCTTCCCCAGTGTGGCACATAAGAAGATCAACGCTAAATTTCAGAAATGCTACTAACACAAGTGAAATACCAGTTGTATCGAGATCCGTAGAGAAACTGCACCCACATGCAGAACAAGACGAGGGCCATGGTCATCAGAAGGAGACCTTTAATACCCAGATCAACTGCCGTTTCATGCCTCACCACACACGGTTTCTTCGAAATGCATGAATTCGACGGATCCCAGAATGAAAACAAGAAGAGAAAAGGCCAATTCCGCCCAAACAACCAGCCTTGTTCGCTTACCTAAAACATTGAATTTTAAATGCTTCGTTTCCCACCTCTAGAAATAATCTTGCTGTAGACAGGACTGTCTAAGTCGTGTGGAAGGCCACCCTGTCGAGACATCCAACCCCACGAAATGCAAGGGGAAAATGAACAAAGGAAGATTACTTTAATTATGCCTCTCCATTTGCGTATGCTGATTCAAAGCTTTCGTTATACGTTGTTAGGGCCAGTGTTTCAATGAATGCATCTGAACATTCATTATGATACTCAGGCAATCAATAAATCCTAAATCTATGTGTGTCGTGGCATCCTATGTAATTCCACTGTACAAGGAAATGTCGGGAAAGCGGTTCTCAATTAGAATGTCGTCCATTCTTCGTGTTTAATTTGAATATCAAATAAACATTCAAATTTATGTCACGGCAGCGTTCAAATTAGTTTGAATCTGATTTCCCTATGTAACCGGAACAGAGACGGTAATTCTCATTTCCCACCGGCGGAAGTGCGGATGTCTGCCGTCAACAATCGGAAGAGGTCCTCTTCCTACGCTCTCGGACTCAGAGGGTCAGTCATCACTGCTTTTATATTTCTCCGTATTTCTTGTTGCTCCTGCGTTTAATTTTATTTGTGAAATTGATGTAATCCTTTAAAAGTATTGTTAACTGATATCTTCTCGTTCTTCAATGATTTGTTTTTCTAATCTTTTTTCATTAAATGTTATACGAGTGATAAGAACGTTCCTAATATCTTCCGATTTCTGCTCCTCGAAGATTCTGTTCCCGTTTTCTTATCTTATCGAACAGTGCCAGTCGGGCGTCCTTCGTTCCCACAGTGTAATTATTGCCACCGCCGATGATGGTCATTTTTAGTTCTGTGTGCTCGATGTTTATGCGCGTCAATTGGCGTGCGTTGGAGTAATATCATCGCCATCGATTTCCGCCAACAGCCGGCCTTGTTTTGGTGCTGGGCGCGGCCCCGACGCTTTTCTCGCGCCAGCATCGATTTTTCCTCGCTTTGACTTCTGCACTTCGCTTTGTCTTCTGCTTCTTTCGACCCCTTGTCCCTCCATCGCCCATTTCATTCATTCCGTTCAGAATGGCCACCAACGACTCCGAAACCCCCAACACTCCCCCCGTCGAGGCAGCTCCCGTCGAAACCAACGCTAACCCGTCATACGTCGTCGTTGATCACAACGGTATTTTATTCATTTTAACCTTTGTAATTCTTTATTAGGTGAAATCTTCGAGATACCGACGGAAGCCGACAATTCGCTGACCTTGGTCACCTTGACCTCAGCTGTTACTGGAGCCACCGGACTCAAATACAAGAACCCCAAGACTGGAGCCAATCGAACCGTGTTGTGAGTTTTATAATTAAATTGTTAATTCACAAAAAGTATTATTATTTTGTAACATAATGTGTACTAAAATTAGAATGTTGTCCTTCTTTGCTAATTTCCTTGGTTGCAGGGTGGATTCATCGGGAACCAGGTTCCTTCCTCCCGCAGACGGATGGGACGACAAGGTTTTCCAGCCGATCGTCGTTGCTGCCCTAGCCCGCGGTGAGTTTTCTGTCTTACCCTAAAAGTAACCCATGTGTGAGTTAGAGACAGATGTGTGTCGTAACGTGTGTCTAGTGAGATGTGTGTAATGAAAGAAAGAGTTGTGTGCAGGTTCGGATGTGAGTGTGAAGCGACGGAAGATGGGAGACAGCGGCGACGAGGATGATTCGGAAGGCGAGGGCAGGCTAGGCCGCAAGAGGCTCGCCGAGAGCAGCCCCATGGTCGATCGCCGTCCCGTTGACCTGATCGTCCTGGGCATCAACTTTAAGACGACTGACGAAGCTTTCAAAGCCTACTTTGAAACATTCGGTCAAGTGGCTTTTGCCGAGGTTAGTGAGTTTTTGAAAGTTTTCGATTTGGAGAGGTTGTGGGAAGAGGGGAGAATAGTTGTGGAGAGTGCAATCGAGAGAGCGTTCTGCATGTGGCGTCTGAGACTCCCCACTCCCACTAACAAATCTCAAGGAACACTACGTTTTTCGCTCAATTATACCGAGTAATCTTGTTTTTAGGTGAAAAAGAACGCCGAGGGCGCCTCCAAGGGCTTCGGATTCGTCCAAATGGCCACCATGGATGACCAAGAGAAGGTGCTCGGATCCCTCCAGCACTCGATCGACGGACGTCGCTGCGAAGTCAAGCTCCCAGACCAGAGGGTTCGTCCTTTGCTCTTTTTGGAAGTAATGTATTTTGTTTAGTCTCAGTTCACGCAGTTCGATCAATATGCCGCCAATGCCTACGGAAGCCCCCACGGCCACGGAAAGCGCGCTCAGAAGCCGATCGTCAACAAGGTCTTCGTCGGACGCCTGGTGGAGAAGATCAGCGATTCCATGCTCCGCGAGTTCTTCGACGAGGAAGCCAAGAAGCTCGACCCCACCTGCACCGTCAGTGCTCCCGTAGAGTCGCCCTAATCCCCTTTCTAGATCAACGACGTATTCATCCCCTCTCCCTTTCGAGGATTTGGCTTTGTCACCTTCTCCAGCACCGATGTCGCTGACCGTCTCTGCAGACGCGGAAACTACGTGGTGGACGGTGTCTCGGTGGCTGTGAGCCTCGCCGTTCCCAAGGACAGCAGCCCCTACGGAGCCAGCAGTCCCGCTGCCTACCACAACGAACAGGGCTTTGCCTACGGCTATGGAAAGGGAGGCGCCGGCTATCCCTCTCCCGGATATCGTAAGGTGAATAACGTCCCGTCTTCCGAGGCTAACTTGTATTTTGCAGAATGAATACGCGAACCGATTCGAGCAGCCGTACGGCTACGACGCAAGCGTTCCCCGTCACGCGTACGAGCAAGTGTGGGCGCAGCAGCAACAGCAGAGCTCTTCGACGCCCGTCCGTCCCGGAGCCGGAGGACAATGGTAGGACTTGAGTTCAGTCCTCTGCGTGTGTTGTATCTTTCGTTGTTGCATTGTCATCATTACCTCCCCGGGATCTATGTACGCATAACAAATGAATGGTTACACCTAATACTTCTCGTCTTTGACCAGTACACGTCCACCCGGGGGAGGAGGCATCCACCAATTACCGAAATACGCTTCTTTGGTTCCCACTAATTTTCATTTTCTAGGATGCCTCCTCGCCCCGGTCGCCGCGGCGCTGCCTCTCCTGGCATCCATGCCCCCGCCTATCCTCCTCAACCACTGATTCCTCATCCCACAGATAGGTACAGTGGCCCCGCCCGAGAACACAACAATCCTTCGCCTTGCAGCGTGGTCCCAAGCCAGATTGCCAATGGACTCGACGCCCTCGATCTCAACCAAAAAACGGCCGCCAATCCTGAAGCCTACCACGGTTTGTCCCCGAGAAACCCTGGGTTACAGTAGTTTTTCAGCCGCTTGGAGCGCCTTCTACACAACACTACAGGCAGCCGGAGGGTCTGCCCCCATGCCGGCCCGCGCCCCGCCAACCCACTGGCAGAAAAACTGATACACCACTCATGTTTCCATGCGATCCTCATCTACAAAATTTTAAACTATTGTTCCGTTTTATCTAATAAACTATTTATTAGTATTTTATTTCGTGGAACCTTCGATTGAAATTAGAGTGACCGGTGTAGAATGGGCTGAATCACAACAAATTCTTCTTTTTGTTTCTTCCGTCTGCCGAGCATATTTCGTCCGGGAGAGCCAGTGGTCGAGCTGTCGGTTTCCTCCTGCGATTTGATTCTGTAACAAACAAAAGTTGCGGAGACTTTTGGAACTGACCACTGCCTCCGAGGGAGGTGAATGACATGTGGGGGGAGAAGGGGACATTGGGGGTTGGCCCAGGGACAGAAGGGGGGTTCCACGAGGCAGTCGACGGAGACACGAAGCGAAGGTCCACTGCCTTCTTCTCCAGTGCCTGTGCTATCAACTGCAGCAGAATTGGGTCTCGCACCGTCTCCTCCCCAACCAATATCGAGGCCGCAGTAGTGGTGGTCGGCTTCTTCGGAGCTTTCTTCGCTACGTAGATAGGACGCAGCCTCTCGGACGACTTTTCTTAATTCTCCCTTTAATCTTTGTATATTTGTGTTCTTTTCCTATTATGCAAGAATGTTATTACATCAAGTTATACATATAAAACTAATCCTCTTTGTGGCGGGAATTACCCTGAAAATCTTTTACAAACCACGGAACTGACTTGTCAAGGCTGCTTCTGTAGTGGATGATGTAGTGTTCATCGACTTTGTTGTAAGCCGTTTTCTTGTCTAAACTATCATTTTATTTCATACCGAAAAATATAAAAATCTTTCCATTACTTTTAGGTTAGAGCCAAAATCGTGTGTCATGGCAATATGACTTCTCTCTCCCTCCCTCTCTCTCTGTGTTTTGTATCCTAACTTGATTGGTTCTCTCACCGTCTTCGTGTGTGGTCTGAAAGTGGCCCTTGTCTTCGGCTGTGTTGTCGTCCCTGTGGTTGTCGTCTCTGTCGTCGTTGTCTCCTTCTCTGCGCTCTGTGCTCCCAGCATTCCCTCGAATGCTCCTTCCATGCTGAACAACGGCGATTGACTAACGATTGGCAGGAATCGAGACGTCACAGACGAATTCACATTGAGGAACTTGTGTAACAACGCAGAGAAGTCGTGCTGTTTCCGCATACTGCAACTGATTGTTTTTTTAAAACTGACTGAATTCACCTTGGATCGATTGCCCGTTTGGCCCGGTTCCTTCGTGAAATCACAGTTGCCAGCCGTCGTTTTTCAGGATTCGTCAACGGTCGGATGAGCCTCTCTCCCTCGTATACATGGTTGTTCTAAAGATTGATTATTCGTTTTCGGGGGTTGTCAATACCCGGACAATGCAGGTGGATAGGATTATTTCTACGGAATCGTCGTAGCCTCCGCAGAAAGAAGGGACCAAAGGAGCGTCATTCTCGGGGAACCCTCTGAAAAGAAGATGGACTGAATGAAGAGAGACCTACTGGCTGAAGAGGGTTATTTGTCGCTGGTAGTCTCCAAAGACAGAGGTTTCCTCCTGGCTCAGGACTCGACGGGCGACGCCATGGAGGAAGAGGGTTCCGTCCTGAAGTGTTGACATTCCCACAGCAATGTTTGTACCCGCCAAACCCAGTTGGGAGCAGTGGGAATAATGCACCACGAAAGCCTCTTTTGGTAAACAGCTCAACTGGGACAATCTTACCCACTGTTTTATACTTTCCATTTCCAGTTTTTGTTAATAGGAAAGTTTGAAATGTTAGAAAGCTAGAGTATTCATATGCTTCAGCTGTGAAAATCCATTAGTCTTATGAAAAACTCAGACAGCTCCGACTTTCCCACAAATGACGTTGGAGAGTTCCGTGACGGAGAAAAACATGGGTCTATTCTTTTCCAAATGAGCCAGACTACTCGTCAAACATGGCGCAGAAAAGAGACATTACAGTGATTTGTTCTTTGAGCGGAACGAATCAGGATTCACCCTTTCTAAGTGGAAATCTTATATAGAAGCGGGGCTTTGAATTCTGTTATGAGACATTTAAATGATTGGATCAAACGGACAGACACCTGCCAGGTCACTCTTGTTGAGAACATAGGTGAAACTTAAGTAGGACTTACGATTAGATATAAATCAATTGTGCGTGATCTCTCATGTTCTTTGCTTGGGTCCTAAGTAAGTATTCTTCACAATAATATTAAAATATACAATGCCGTTTTCTTCAGAAACCACCTTTCTTTTTATCTTTTAGATCTACTCACCACAACGGCACAAGCTGGTCCTATGTATCCGTACCCGGGTTGTGGCTGTACTCTTTCTTGGGCAGAAACCGAGAATACCAGGGTCCAGATGAACCACATGGGAAGGGTCGAAGGGTCGGAAGAGGTCAGCGGAAGGCAGAGGGGGCGGGCCCATGGCCAAGAACAATGCTGTATGTACAGGCCGAGGCGACAACACGCGACAGAGGATCATCCCGCCTCGCGACACGCACGGAAGCAGGTGTAAATCGGCGAGAACGAGGAAGGAGGTCTTCGAAGAAGCGTCGAAAAAGAGGAGGAAGGAATGAGCCGGAAGAAAACTTGGCTCTTGTAAAAAGTATGAACCCCGGAACACAACCTAGAATGTTCAGGCGGAAAATTCTAATATAAAA
Organism: Oscheius sp. G VE-2021; assembly: GCA_022343465.1. Lineage (NCBI taxonomy): Eukaryota > Metazoa > Nematoda > Chromadorea > Rhabditida > Rhabditidae > Oscheius > Oscheius sp. G VE-2021. The sequence goes on from JAJQXH010000058.1 coordinate 1,995,958, forward strand.
AAAAGTTATCCACAACCGAACTACCAGTGCATTGTGTCTGTTCTTTTTTTTTCGAATACGTATGTACAGGCTTAAGTTAGCGCTGACAACAAAATTCCAAAAGTTTACCACAATGATTACGGTACGTGTAATTAGTTCGGTCCCGCACGGATTGCACCTCGTCGCGCCTAAATTCAAATTCTACAGTTTTGCTCGTTTTGTCTTCTTCATATATTTGTCGTGTTGTTTTCTATTTAGTACCTGCAAATTGTATATTTTCATCTCAGATGTTAGTAATTCCGCTCATCGATAAGTTCGTCGGTAATAAACTAAAACGGCAGACGGTGGGTTTTCCTATTCTCTTCGCTTCTTTAAAGTCTTTCAGGTAGCCGACACCGTAGATCAGCTCAACCACTATCTCACCGCCTACATCCTGTTCTTCTTTGCCAGCGCCATCTCTGCCAAACAGTTCTTCGGTAATCCTATCCAGTGCTGGGCGCCAGCCGAGTTTAAAGGTGGGGTTTAACGGGAAAACCGAAGACATTTGATTCACTAAATTAAAAGGGTGTGTATTGTCATATTTCAGACAGCTGGGTGCAATACGCGGATGACTATTGTTTTATCGCCAATTCCTACTACGTTCCATTCGAAAAGGAGCTCCCGGCACTTGGGGAGGCCCGAGCAGATCAAATCTCCTACTACCGATGGGTTCCCATGATCCTCGCCATACAGGTAGAAAGCGTAGCCCTCCTATCTTCGTTTTCAGGCCGTCTGCTTCCTCATTCCCAACTACGCCTGGAATGCAATGCACAAGAAGACAGCCATCAACCCGCGCGTATTCCTAGAGGAGGCTCAGAAGATCAGCCAGCTGACTGGCTTCGAGCGGCAGAGGGAGATCAACAAGTTGGCCAACTTCTTCATGGAATCGGTGTCGGTCTTCGAAAATGTTAAATATCCCTCCAAAGTAGAAAATACTTTCTTTCCTCTCAAAGTGGATTGCAGTTCCGTGCCAACACGTTCAGTGGCAAGAACGCCATGGGGCTCTACCTGCTGACCAAGGGTCTTTACGTGATCAACATTGTCGCCCAATTACGTTTAATCAGTCGCTTCCTCGGGGTGAACTACACTTCCTGGGGATATCAGGCTAGTTTCTCTCACGAATATTCCATTGCGCTTTTGTTTTCAGTTTGTGACCAACCGAACAACCGGCTCCGAGTGGGAAGAGGCTCCCGTGTTCCCCCGCGTCATCATGTGTGATTTCCAGGCATATCCGCTTCTTTGTGTTTCACTCTTCTTTTTTCAGATACGCAATCTCGGAAACATCCACAACCACACTGTCCAGTGTGTATTGATGCTGAATATAATCAACGAGAAGATCTTTCTCTTCCTCTCCTTCTGGCTCTCCATCCTCGGTCTCCTCACTTTTCTCAGCTGTTGCTACTACCTGGTTGTCATGCTTCTGCCGAGGACGCGCAGTTCCATTGTCAAGGACATGATTAAGGGTCAGAAGAAGGTATGGATACGGTAGAATGCCCTAAGCAAAATTCCAGAGACTCGAGTACAACAGTGACGTCATTGAGGACTTTGTGCATAATCGCATGCGCCCGGATGGAGTCCTTTTGCTGCAGTTCATCAACGAACACTCTGGCGAACGGATCGCCTTCGACCTTATCGATCGACTGCTCGCCATTTACATATCTGAGGAGGTAGTTTCTTCTGGATGTGACTAATTATCCATTGCTTTCAAGGGCTTTTCGCTCGATTCGATGCAGCCTCGTTCTTGTCTGAAGTCTCATTACGCGAAGGACGTTTTCCACTCGCCAAAACTCTCCTCTACCTGAGGAAGGACTGCGGACTAAATGGAACTGGTAGCAGTAGGCCACAGGAAGCATAGCTGCACTGCTTCATCCACTGGTAGATTATCCCATCTTGTGTATGACATTGTTTATGTCTTCTGTGAAATGCAAAGCGTTTCTTATTCTCCCAAGTCTACGAGTATTCAATAAGTTTCAAACGGTCAATAAAGTATATTCCTCAAATTTAACGGTCATAGTGGTAGATCTTCCACATGCGGCCAGACGTGCCCTGTTCCGGGTGGTCGTAGTCCGTGGCAGCCGTCAATCACTCCGTCAGCTGCCATCGATTGGATCGGTCACCAGCATGTCCCGATGTCTCCTGTTCTGCTCTTTCTGCTACCTTTGGCCATCGAAGCATTCAACCTTGCAGTCGATGTTAGTTAGTTCTTCCAGAACTGAATTATTACATTACGCATTTGGCGCTCCATTTTTTAAACCAAAGAATTTAGCCGTTGAGGTTTTCGATAATGCGGCAGGGCTGGTCGCAGGCCGAGCCCGACTTTTTGCCACCCCTGTAATGCGGTAATTACTTGAGGACTACCGTATTCGGAGGCGCTGCCAATGTCAATAACGATATTCAACTATTATTTTTTTTTCGAGAGAAATTTTTGTATAAACCAAACTTTACTCAAAATCATTTATTTATTCATAGACTACCGATTCACCTAAAAGAGTTATTCCGTTATTTTACCAAGGCCAATTTCATGTTATTTATAATTTGAGGGATGTAATAAAAAAAATGGATGAATGTAACAACGCTCAAAACATTTTGTGTTCGTAGTTGTTGAAGGAAATTTCACATTTTAGGTCAATCCGAGGGTGTTTGATCGCCTTTTGACAGATGCCAAGCCATTTTTCGAGCATCGTCTGGATGGACACGACATTCCTTTGATTGAGAAACAGCGATGTCTTGGAAGGATAGCCCTGGCTGACACTACAGTAACCCAAGCAACAATAGAAGATGTTCATGCAGAGAGGATATCTGGCGATTACTACCTACAGGTCTCTCGCTCTCTCTCTCTCTTTCTCTTTCTCTTTCTCTTTCTCTCTCTTTCTCTCTTTCTCTCTCTCTCTCTCTCTCTCTCTCTCTCTCTCTCTCTCTCTCTCTCAAACAATGATTTCAGCTGAGGCATTTGCACGCAAAACTCCACGGCAACTACAAGCACAATGTTTTGTTTGTGCACCAAACAGGGGATTTTGATCTGAGAGTGAGGGATTTAAATGCAACGATTGGTCCATTGGTGCCTGTGGCTGTGGCCGGTCTCCCATACATCGACAGCAACGTAGGGTGGTAGGTTTCTTTGCTCTTTTTCAATGAAAATATAAACTTAATACCGTATACCCATTTTTAATTTGAGTTTTTAGTCGAGTTTCTCACAAAGAGGATCAATTTGATGTCCACGGCGGAATTCTTCGGGTTGTTGCAAGAAAGAGACTCAGAGAAACTCTCGAGTAAGTTTGAAGTACTTTTTGTGAAGAATTGACGAAAAGAGTTATGCATGCGAAATTCGCAAACACTATTCAAAGAAACAAATTTAATTCCTGTTTAGAACGGACCTGGAGAACCTTCTGTGCGATTCTTTGACCGGTCTCCTGGATGAGGTAATCCGCAAGGGTCTGGGCCACATCCGTCTCAAGACAAACATAAACAATAGTGAGTGATACTTCCTTTCTCTTGCCGACTCTTCAGATGCCGTCATGAGCTTCTATCTCTCCCGTCCTCCGCTTCTTCTGCCTTCGGGAGCCGTCCGCTTCTACCACGACGGGGTCTCCTCAACCGAAAGATCCAATCAATTCCAATTCGAAGTCGAAACTCTTAATATCACCGACCATGACATCATAGTGCATGTTCATCAGAATTTGGTCACAGAGGCGTTGACAGTCATCTGTCAGCTGTGGGAAACGTAGGTGACCGATTATTCGTTTAAAAAATTATTTACAGTCCGGTGGAGGGAAGGCAAGTACGCTGCGATAGCATCAAGGCGGACTTCACTTCGCTTGAAACGACGGAGACTGTTTTGTTGAGCATCGGCTGGGTGGTGGATGGAGAGAAAGAGGAGAGAAAGTACAACGCACGGCTGCTTCACAGGTAGATTTCCCAAAATAGCTTTAGTTCCAGTTGTACAATTCAAATGCTTCAAAGAAATACATTTCAGTAATCGACTGGTGATGTTCCTCCGTCTGAAATCTGAAATGTTGTCAGCCAGTTCGAATAGCGATGGCCTCCGTCAAGGCCTGTACTCTTCGCTTTCGGAAGAACTTAAAACTAACTTTGAATTGGCCCATCCGGTTCCCCAAGGAATGAGCCTTGAGGCCATCAAGGTACTCTTCGGGACGGACCGCATTGTCCTCGCTGCCAACCTGGCCAAGTGATATTCATCTTTTTATATGTAATAAAATGTTTCAAAATGTTTTATGTACAACATTTAATTATCAATAGGAAACTAGAAAACATTCTGGCTTTCGAGTTTCATTCAGAAGACTTTCCCCTACGTGATAAGATAAAAGTGTTGTGCGTGGAGTGTTGGTGCTGAAGAAAGGTTGAAAAATGGCTAGGGTTTCAGCCATCCTGGAGACCTCGAACTCGTGATTCAACCTTTGCCGATGATGAACTTTTGAATTCTTCGGCATTTGGAGGCTGAAATAAAAATATCTTATCCCTATATGTTAATATGTCATGATTCTCCTCTAAAGATCCTAGTTTCACTCCACAAACACTGAGAATTTTGTTCGTAGTAAAAAAACACTTTAAATTGCAGAGAAACGTTTATTTGAGAAAAGTAGCTGAAAACTGAGCGGTGATTTCGGATTCTTTGTGGAGAACGATAAAAATAGAGAAAACACGTCCGTCTGGGATGCTTTCTGGCTGTCGCTGCCAATTGGGAGCGCCCTTCTAACGCGAAAACTCGCCGTGCCTCCGGCTAATTTGCAAAATCGCAACCTCGCCCACCTGCACTCGGACACCGACGACTTCCTCCTGATACTCCCTTTTTAAGAGAAAAAGCCATACGACAAACGACCGAGAGAATTAGGAGAATTCTATTGGACAGTAGCTTACTGTCAGCTGCCTTGTCAATATGAATTATTCCTTTCTATAAAGGACATATTAGACTATTATCACAACAGAACACTCGGATGGATAGTACCGCCAACAAAAACGCTTAACATGACTCTTATAAATATTCAATAAACTAAACTGTTCAACTATTTGCATGCTATTTATTTCATCAGAAATTATTTTTTGCACAATTAGAAACTTTAGCACGTAATTCCCTTTCGAACGGTTGACTACTTTCATAGTCAGTGCGGAAATCACAGATATGAATTTTAATCAACATACATGTTAAGTCTAATTCCTTCAGACAACGCAATTCAGATAAATTTCAGATGACATGGCTTGTATTGTTTTCTTATTCTCTTCTCCAAATGATTTCCTTCCTGTGTTCTCTTCATCAACATTGATCATTGCTGCATTCCAATATTTGATCTTCTTCAGCTACGCCCCCTGCCTCCTTTGGGACCAAGTCCTAATTACCTGGGAAACAGTAAGGAGCGGAACCTCATCAACCTCGTCTTTCCTCTCGCTCCACAATATGGGAAGCTTCTGGTCCAGAATCAGAGGAAAGCCTCGTCTTCAGCCCCAGGTCGTCGTCAAGATTTGGAAGAGACTCGCATGGAGACGACATGATGTTTTTGAACAGGTGGGAAAGAAATGAGGGGGAGAAGGGGAGAGAACAAAAAATAAAGCACCGGTGGCGTTGTAATAGGTGCATTCGGTGTTTTAATAAATGCATTCAGTAAACATACTAGCACAATTGCACTGTATTGCAGATGATGATCTCCATGTGCAAACGTGACATTAAAATGGCAGAAGTCTTAAATTCCGTGTCTTCCCGAGCCGAGACAAAGGAGGAGGCCCAGTTCCTTCTGAGAATGCTGGCCACGCGCATCGCAGACTGGCTTCACGGCATCATCGAGGTGAGATTTATAAACTTTCTTCCATCGTTTATGTATTGGCTGTGGAATTATTTCTGGTTCAGCATGTTATATAGCTTGCAATTGGGAAAAGTATAGCCTCCACTTGTGAAATTATTACTTTGTGAGGCCGACTGAGATTCATTGACAAATCACCGTTCTCCCCGGGCAATTGCAGCTGAACCCAAAACTCGTGCCAATTAAATGGGGAAGTGGGCTGAAACCCATTCAGTTGGCACAATCCCTATGTTTCCGGAAGAGTTTCTTCTGCAGGGCGTGCGTCCAGTTGCAGGCTGTCTGCGTCTCCTCCAACCCACACTCTTTTCGGAAAACTTCATTTTTCGGCGCAAAAAGTGTGACGTAAACGATCTTTGCCTCCGTCTTTTGAAGGATTGCTCTGTCTCGAAAAGAGAGTGAACCTCGAAAAGTTACCTAAATCAGGAGATGAATATTGTGAACCGGTTTCAGGAAGGAACGATCATGCTGCTTGAGGAACTCCGTCTCAGTTGTTTCCTTCTGGGACAACAACACGCAGGATTCACTAGCGATGTTCCCTTTGAGGTAAGGAAAATCGTTAGAACGTGAAAACAAGTTTATTTGAATTGGGATTTCAGGACGTTTGGTGGCGTATTTTCTCCGAGGAGTGGGCCTCGGCCATGAATCCCCTGACTCCCGAGGAGTCCGTTTCCCTCCGTGCGATGGTTGAGTACATGGTGGAAAACATGCGCAGTGGCTACGACCAGGCATGGGATGGCATGCACTCCAAGTGACCTACAGAAGTCATATCCACCTTCTAAAATCCATGATTACGCATTCAAAATCCATGACATTGACTTGTTCTCCACAACCACTGATCTCCTTCCCCCGTGTACTTACATTTGCCTGCCCATTATTTTATGTTCACTTCGCTAGAAAATTGTTTTTATTACAAACCCGCGGGGATTTGTCCCTTTTCCCCTATTCCTTGTCTAGTTTAATTCTTGCAATAATAAAATAGCTGTTTATCAGCTTTAGCACCGTCCTCTTTTTAGAATTTGCACAGAATATTTAAGAATTGTTTTTAAGACCGCCAGCAGCTAAGATGGCAAGAACTTAAATAAAAGACGAGGTGAACTTTGCCATCAGTGAGTCACATGAGACTGAATGGCATGATTTTAATGGTTATGTCTATGCTTCAGCCTTATCCATAGTTCGTCTGAATCAAAACTTCCCGTACTTCCGCCGTCTGTCCTCACAGCGTTCCTTTTGTTCCAAAGAAGTTTTCCTTTGCACGCCGTCGTGCCTTTGCAGTCTGTCTGCATCTCTTCCTTTGCCCACACTTCTGCGCTTTTCGTCGAAAAAGGCGTGACGTAAACGATCTTTGCCGTGCGTCCTTTGAAGGGACGGAATGTTTCAAAAAGGAGCGAAATCCGAAAAGTTTCCCCGATTACAAAAGATGGGCGGAAGCGGAAAGAGAAATATATTCTAATTGCTATGCAAATGTTTTTGCTGATGTTTTCAGTTTGACATGGACCTTGTGTTACAATTTATTTTTCTTTGTTTTGGAAGACTTGGGGAGAAGGTCGCGGCTCATTATAGAAGATTAATGGTACTGTAGCTGTGCAACCGGAATCTGCAGAAAAGACGACCTTTGAAAAGATGCTGGCGAAGAGACAACTTCCGGAAACGGGGTTAAACTGAGGAGAGGGAGATGGTCTTTTACCACGTGTTAAAAAGGAATAAATAAAAGGTTTGCAAATGCTCGGGCAGGCCCTGCCCGTGGGTTCAGACAAACATTGAGGTTTCGGCTCCGCCTCCTAAAAAACATTGTGCGCATTTTAAACACTGTAGATATGTTCTGCAATAATATGGACACTTAAAAGTCATTAAAAGCCCAATTTTGGGCATGCTTGTTGTCAACAATAACAGTCTATGAAACTTCTTTTTTGTTGTGGGAAACGGCAGTTTACCTGAAAGAAAAAGGAGAAACCATTTTGGGAATACAAACTGAATCCATATCAGGGATGGGATAACGTTGTTGCCGCGAATTTCGAAATTAAACTTCAAAAGTGTCAATGCCAATAACATAGTAATTTTCTTCAAATTACCCATACAGTAGAGTCGACTTTAAACCACTCTCTATAAGATTAGTATTTAAGATTTGCTACCATCTCAAAGACCATCGTCCTTGTTTGGGTTACGGTAGCCGACTTTCGAAGAGCGTCGAACTGATTTTGCCCTTCCAGGGGCAGGTTCCAATTATCTATCTGTTCCATCAAAGAACGTTGATTTTTGGACACGGATGCCTTTTTGGATTAAAAAACGGCAAAATCCGAGGCCACCAGACCAGCTGCAAAGTGGCAGGGATTACGGTAGGAAGTAGAATTTTTGTTTAATCTGACTGCAAACGATTGTGAGATTTTTTTTCAAAAAGTGAAGTACTTTTTTGAAGTTTTTATCATTTGTGATTGGCTGATCAAGAAATAGTTTCATTGTGTTTGAGGAAAGAGTAAAACGGATTAATCTTTATAGAGGGTGCAGAGAGAGAGAGAAAGAAAGAGAGAGAGAGAGAGAGAGAGAGAGAAAGAGGAAGAGAGAGAGAGACCTATAGTAATACATATTATGATCGTACTGGGTCAGTCAAAAACAATCACATAAGATGTCTCATTTTAAAATTCCATCTGACAACAGATCTTCCTGTTATTTCCTGTTTTTTACACAAAAGAACCAACAAGAGAAGTTCTTTGAAAAACTAAGGAGAGGTCAGCGATTCCAAAATATGAATCAGATTTCAACTCACAAGCTTTCAGAAGCCTTTCCTTCTATTCCTCAGCCATACTTGTGCGGCTTACCTCGTATTTCCAAAAGCATAATACACTAAAAGTTAAATTATAAAATTATAAAAATAAAATAGAATTGATGAATGTGTGAGAACCCTATTTGTTTACCATCATTTCAGGAGAACTTTAGCAATTTTTACTGAGAAATGTTTTTATTCTCACCCCCTTCTCCCCAGGTCTTCTAATTTATTCTGACCTCCGAATACCCATCTCATTCGTTTTTCTTCCCCTTTCTCCACGTGTTGTCCCCGTGTCTCCGTCGTTTTACCACCACGTGCCCCCCAAAATAGCCGACTCGTCCTGTTACAATGTGAATTCCACTGACGAGTACAGTCTCGACGCGTGACGAAAGACGCAAACAAGCGCTGTTCCCCGAAGGATCCCCTGGTTCCATTGAATGGCAAACGACGAGTCATTTAGTGGCCGGCTTTCTTCAAAGAAATCATCTCATGCGGGGGTGAGAAATTGGAATGACTCAGGGTGATCAAACTGAAGGACGACCGAATGAGAAACAACAACTTCTGTAAACAGTTATTTATTTTGACTCAACTAACAATTTAATCACTGCCAGAGAAAGAAAAGACTCTACTTTTGACTTTACAACGTCATTTTCAGATGCGCCGTGTGATTTGGGTCCCGAAGAGAAAAGAGAACAGGACAGGACACCAATGGGATTTGACAAGGTACAACCAGGAGTTGTATTACACACTGTAGATGAAAGATACGGTGAGAGAAAGAGAAAGAAAGAAGAGAGAGAGACGGATAAGAGAGAAAGAGAAAGAGAGTGAGAGAGAGAGAGAGAGAATGTAGTACGGTTCTGTTGAATACATAGAATTGGACCCTACACTTGTAAAGTGAGATCAATACAGTTTGCATGTTCTCTTCCCAATTTCTGTTTCCAAAAATAGCCATTACACCTATTTCTTAAATTAGCTCCGCACGATCTTCTGATCGCCGATCTTCCTCTGAACTCGGAATTCCTTTCCGCCTGAGTGCAACCGTCTTCTGCGAATCTTAGCACCGTCGGCTCCCAGGGAGCCAAAGAATGGCTCAAAAGCAGGCGTGACCGAGGGACCAAAGACCCGGCAGTTGGCGGAAGGAACACCACCGCCAGCGGTCGGGTCCTCGGGCCGTTCGGCCTGAGGAACGCCCTTCTCCCTCTCGTCCTCCCCCCCCCCTTTTCTGCAACGCCATCTTCCTTCCCTCTGCCGCCTCACCATCGTCCTTCCCCCCCCCCCCCCCGTCTACTGGTCGTCCGTCTCTCGAAGAGCCCGGGTTCAATGTAGGAAAGAAGATGGGACTGTCAAGATATTGGTCAATAAACTTGCATATAACCCCACACGTGTTCTTTATTTACCCAAAGAACTAATGGCACAAAGAATCATCGCAACAACTGAAACAGCCGTATTGTCATTTTTTTGCCGAAGGAAACATCTCTATGTGTCACCCTTTCGCAGACAAAGGACTCTTCGTTAATGACAAAATTGTTTCTCTCTCACTCCTCTAATTATATTTTGCTCTCGTTCGAAATCTCCCATTTCTCACGTACCCCCTTTCGGATCGTTTCTCAGTTCTGTCGGTTCGGCTGTCACGTGAAGGGTGGCACTGTGAGTTATTATGGGTGCGTGAAGGGAAAACAGAAGAAGAACTGGCGGGCAAAGGTCGGACTCCCCGAACCCGTAGGTGCACACGGGATATGGTAGATAAGAACTCTACGGACATCTGGTGGCAGGATGAATGGCTGTGGACGGAAAATGTACCCAGTTCTAGAAAGGACAAATCCAAATTTACCCATCTTCGCTGATCTTGAGATAACCGTTTCAAATTATCGTGTCTCGCTTGTCACAATTCTTAATAAGGCATTTCTTTTTAGCTGAGCTCACACGAAAGCGCCACGGAATAAAATTGTGTTATCCCAGCCTTACTGACGCACAATAGAGAGAGAAAATGATCAAATGCTGGTCAATTTCTACAAAAAAAATAATGAAAAGTGAAATAATGAAAAGTCATAGACCGATCATAAACCGCAGGCCAATGAACCATCGGATTTGCATTTGGCGAACCCTTCTGCTATCCTCGTTTTCTCATCTTAAAGTAAACTCTTCTTTAAGAACAACGGACAATCTATCTCTCTAAATCGGTGGTATTCACACTTTCTTCATCGTTGGCCGTCGAAACGTCTGGGTCCAAGTGCACTCGCATATCATCAAAACTGGCGTGTTTTTCAGGTGAGCCGATTCCTTCCGCGACTGCCTACAAATAGCTGGTTTCCGGTGGAGGAGCGGCTGCAGGAGCAGGTTGCGCACCAGAGACCTTTGAGATTTCAACACAGACCACAGGGCAGTTACGACACGGAATATTGCGATATTTGACACAATGCAGCTAAGGAAAGACTCAGTCAGACTGAAGGAGGGGCTGCTGAGTGTAGTCGTCTCTTTTTACAATGCGGAAGTAACGGCAGCCGACGCGGAAGAAGGAACTAACGCTTTTCAAAGGTGAAACTCGTTTGAAATACGAAATCTCTCTCTCTCTCTCCTCTCTCTCCTCTCTCTCTCTCTCTCTCTCTCTCTCTCTCTCGACCTCACTTTCTCTCTCAGCTACAACTCGCCAAATTCATCTGTACCTTTCACTATAATATAAACTGACGCGACTGACCAACCAGTTTAATAACAACAAGTATTATTACAAAAGAAAAGTCGTATACGGGCAAACCGGTTGCCTCGGTTGCCGAAAGAAATCGCGACTGACACCGAAGAAGACGGAGAGTCGGGCAGAAGATGGATGGCCGTGCTCTTTATGATCCCGCCACGAAAACACGCGAATTCCAACAGAAGCGCACTACATTCAGCCAAAGTAGATGTTTTTAAAAAGTGGATAAATACCATTTTAAGATAAAATAATTTAAGACCTGAAAAGTATATTTTTAGACTTGTCAAGTACTGGTTTCGTTTGGATGAGAATGGTTCGTATTGTTACGGCCAACGCCATCGAAGTTTACAGTTCAGTCAATGAGAGCGTACACTGGGGAGAAATGGGAACTCTCTGACAAAAAGGCATTACAGGTGTATTTTGAAGAGGAATCGAACGCAGCGGCTGCGACAGTCTCGTTTTCTGCGTCTCTTAACCCGGGCGAACCCTCAATCATTAAACAAATTCTTGATTAAAACCGTTTTTAAACTTAATTTTTTTAAACGAATCCACGGTTTTCTTTGTTTTGCCTGCAGATTCGATTGAAAACACGGGTCGTCTGACCCACTACGTAGCCTCCGTGTAAACATTTAGAGATTGCAACTGTCCTATTCACTGTTCTCTCGGCGTCACTTGACTACACAATGAAACAGAAGGGTCTGACGTCAAAGAGGAACTTAGATTTAAAAAAAACAATCGATCACCCTTGTGAATTGATTAAAAGTAGGCAAATCAGGGAGGAACGCAGAATTGGCCTACGAGGCAATTAACACGTCTTTGAAACTCTGAAATGAGAGAAAAAGCATCTACAGAAGCAGTATCGACATCTCCTCCGTTCCCCTTTGTTTTCCCCTGATAATTGTGTTTACCCCGTATTCCCCTTTCCTGCGCCCTTAAACGCTCAGAAACCTTCCCTCTTAGTCACGTATGCCCACGTCTTTCCCTCACCCCACGCCCAATTGAGCAGATTAGCCTTTCCAGGGCTCTTTTGAGGACTTTGACGCATGATTCACTTTGTGACGGATAACGAGCGAACCCTTAAATCAGAAAAAGTTGTTTGCTAACTGAGAACCGGGTGCGTGAGAGAGAAAACGTGGCCGTAATGGGCCACATTACCGCTGTAACCCTCGTAGAAACGGTTCCTTTTTGTCTTTTTTCCAGTAAAAGGACAAAGTATTCCACATTCCGTGCACCCGGCGATGTCCTCTGTTTTGTGGTCTGTCGACCATCTCGCCGAATCCAGCCGATATCTAATCGCGTGGTGCACGAGCGAATAGTTCTCGAGGACCTTATCACTCCGTGGCTATCGTCTGGATAAACCCAACCCAAAAACCTATTTCATTTGTATTTTGCTTGTAAATCAGCACCAGAAACCAAGAGCCACGTGGTCACGACGTTTTGGCTTTTGGCCGCGCGTGCCGGTCGGCGCTAATTCGACAGAAAACAACAAGAGGTTCGGGAATGAAGAGAGGGCTTATCTGAGAATGCGTCAAGCAGAAGGAAGCACACGCCCTTCACGTGGGAGTTACGACTGGGGCACAAAGGTCTAATGGCAGGGCAGGGGAGGATGACACCCTTTGAGGCAGGAAGTACGCCACTCGAGGAGGAATATTCTTACCACTTAACGACAAATAGGAATTCACCCACAACAAACCACTTCCTGGTTAGGTAGAATCAATACAGGGAACAAAGAGCTTCTTGGAAATTGACTTGCTTATTAAACCAACCGAAACACACCATCCTCCCATCAAATGTCAGACCAAACTGCTAAGAATGTTTCAAAAACAATTATCTTGAGGTGTATTTCTTGTTAGACTCTTTTGTTTGATCTAAATTGGCTTCCTTGTTATAGTCACCGTAAGCTGCTCCATTGTCCCCATCTTCGTTTGCATAAAAGGCGATGTCTGTAATCTAATCTGCAATGCTGGTCTTGTACCCCGTGACGAGCTAGAGTGACAGTTATATACAAAAGATCGCCATATTTTAGTCAGGCGCCTCTTTTCTTCTTGGAAAATCTTTTCGATACCCATCTACCACGTATTGTGGCCCGAGTAGCCAAAACATCCAACGTACCAACCCACCCAGAGAATGAAGGTTCTCTGCTAGATAAGGGTTATAGTCAACTCAAATTGGTCCCGGGGTTCCCAAAAAGGCCTTTTTCGAGTCTAGTTTTAAACAAAAGAACATTAAAATTATATATTAAATCTCATCTTTAATTTACAAACTTTAACAGGTTCAGCAGGTTAATACTAAAATCGTACAACGAAGGGCCCAAAACAAGAAAGAGACAAATTAGTAGAGAGACCGTCTGGTTTCATTGTTGATGGCACAGACAACTTTTGACGATGACCAAAAATGTTTTGAAAACAACGACCTCCGTCTATCTTAGACAATTTATTGTAGTTTGTTTTTTTTAAACAAACAGGACGATTAAATTAAAGTTGTAATTTCAATCAAGCACTGCAATCTGACTACTAATCCTGACTGAGTTACATATCTTCTATAAAGTGTGAAGAATGATGGAAGTTTACAAATTGTTTACATCTAGGTTTTACCAGTGGAAAAACATTGTAATGGGGAGGATTATCTAAATTCCTTTATCTTGTTCGTCGTCATCTGCAATAGTCAATCTCTGTTAATCAACTCTCTCCCGGTCTCTCCGACCCGTCTCTTGTACCTGACCGTCTGATCCTTCTCCCGTCACCGCCCATTCCATCATCCCATCTATTTCTGTATTCAGGCGTTGTCCACCAGACCCGGTTCGGGTGTTGTCTCTATCGAATCCCCGTGTTTGTCTCCGGTGCTCCGTCCGTCTGATAAGGGCCGCGTGGGTCCTCTCTCAGTCCCCCTGTACTGCCCTTCTTTTTCTTCCGGGACCCTTGTTCCATTGCCCAGTGTCCCCTTTAAAAGTGGGCGCAGAGTACGGTAGGGGGCGTGGCTTGGCCGTGTGCCCGGCTGGTCTGGCGTCGTCATCGGTGGCTGTGGTGCAGCGGGGAGGCGGGGCCTGGGCCGAGTATAAAGGGCGGGGAAGGGGCTGAAACGGCAGACATGATCAGCATCATCCACCCTTCCAGGGACCAGCTCGAGTTCATCTACCGGCAAAGGCCCGTCAGGCCCTCAAGACGGACCTATCCTCCGTCCTCAGAGTTAGTAATATTCCATTCTAATATTCCGAGGTTTCTTTTGGAAACTCTCGTTGTTATTCCTTTTCTATTTATTTTCCTAATGAATTCTTTTCAGAAATGACACGGAATGTCGACAGTAAGCGTCCGTTCGATCTCGACGCGTTCCTTCTCCGAACAAGCGACCGAGGGAGACGGCCCGTTGCTTGTGCATAGCCTTTCTTTCATAAATAATGAGTCTCAGAGGAGAGCTTTAATGTACAAAGATAATAAACTATGTACCGCTTTTTCCCTGTCATCAAAGATCACGGCGGATCGACAATCTATTAATAGACACCGGGTGTTGCGATAACCGGCAAGACTGCTTTATTTAACAATTCCATCACAAACTAAGGGGTTTGATAGATTTTTCACGGAGGACCACGGTCAGTCCGTTTTAAATCACAAAATGTGACCTTAATCCCAAATGATCCAAACGGTTGATGGAGAGATCACACTACAGTTGGTCCCAAAACTTGCATATATGGGTAATTTTACACCAGTTGAATGGGGGAATGAGTGCAAACGCAGAATGTACATATGGACTATCCTACTTTGCGATGTTTGTTGTTTCGTCTAATCAAATCAATATTGATTTTTGAGTAGAAGTGATGTCAGCCAAGAGATAGAAGCCACATCGAGGTAAGACAGTCTTGGCGAGGCCTTCTTTGGTTTGGAATTATATGCCCTAATTTATATTTTCCGGGAATTTGTTTATCACTGGATCATCGGAGCAAACTTGGATTCGGCAAACGTAAACCTTGAAACAAAATATAAACAAGGTAAATTTCCACTGAAAGTTTATAAATGGGAGTTCGGAAACAGAAGCGTTGTGGCAAACGAACGTTGGAAGAAAGAAAGGACTTGTCCGGCTGACTGATATTTTAGAGATTTGATAGTTTGGTATGTTTGGTATAAAAATCCCTTTTAAATTTAAACGTACAGTATTCCCCCTACTCTTTCTCGTGAATATTCCCGTAACTAATTCCACATTCATAGCCACTTTTTCTAAAGATCGGTAGATATGCAGGACATTTGGTGGATAGTCGTTTTCTTGTAAAAGTAGGAAGGTATCCCAATTGGAATATTGCAGCAGACGTAGACGGAAGCCAAACAGAACCACATAAAGATTGGCGATAACCATTGAAAGGTTGAGAACAATAGATCGATAAACCATCTCACTTCTGAATATTTAGTTATATTCACTTTATTTTCCACCTAATTAGGGCACAAGGACGCCGATAAACCTTGGCACGCGAGCGGTCACATCGGCCCGGCCATGCCGTGCCAGGTTTAGAAGATCTGCTCAGAAGAAGTTGAAGAGCTTTCTTCCCCGATGTCTAAGGTTTTGGTAGTAAAAGTAACCCAAACAGCTCCGACTGCGAACGGTTTACTCTGCAACAAACATCAAACCAGAACAGAACAAAAGTGACAACAACGCGCCCCTCGGGGGAGGCGGAAAACAACAAAATTCTAAGAAAAACAGTAACCATGAGGTAACAAATTGCAACAAAAACAACAAAGATTACCGCTTGGTCCTCTTATTCTTCTTCTCGACAAAGTTGGCGGGAGGGTCCAGGTCCATGTCGAAGAGCAGGTCGAAGGCTCCGGTGCCTCCGCGGTTGAGACCTCCCACGACGAGACGCGCAGACGGCGAATTGAGCACATCGTCTTCTCCTGAAGAAGGCAATTAACAAAGCACCTTTGTATGGAAACCCGTTTGGCAAAGGAACCAAAATGACTTGGAAGGACTCTTTACTAGCAGTTGCAGATGGCATTTTGAGGGTGACGTCAATTTTAAAACAATTAATTGACCGAACTGGGAGCGAAGGGAAAAAATTTAGCAAATAACCTGCCAACACGACCCCGTAGTCCACTTTTCGATGTAGGACCCGAAGAACGTAAACAGTAATATTTCATTCGAATGCTAAAAAACACCCTTTCAACGTATTGTAATCTCTTCTTCGTTAGACATTTCGTAAAGTTTCAAACTGTATACTCAATACAGTCCAAGGTTATCGTGTTTTATTTGTTAAAATGACCATTTTTTGATACGGTAACCTGTAGATCAAATGGAATAAGGAAGCAGACAGAACTGGTTGTTTGTGCGAAAAACACTGAATTTGGCCGTGTGTCCGAGCTGACAGGTCGACTGGGTCATCCGTCATTCGCGGGACACGACAACTTTAAAAAACGTTACGGTAGTCCTCCTATTTACTATCAGCGGTCCTTTGTTACAATGTGATCGCCTAGAAGGTGGCTATTTTTAAGGCGCGGGATCGCCCGAGCATGACCTTGAGAGATCCATTCCAGAAATATATCGGGTTACTGTAGGCCTCGGGGTATTCCCCCTCGTTTGAAAAATAGGACCCACCGTTGAGAAGAGAATCGCGGAGGAAGGCGATGGTGGTCTCGAAGGTCATCTTCTGGAGAGGAGAGGCAGAGGAGGCCATGGCCACGCGGTTGAACGGAGCGATGGAGCCAGTGAATGTCATGTAGTCGGCGGTCAGCGACAGATGACGCTTGGAAACGTCGATACCGTACACTGCGAACACGTTGTTCATCTCCTGAAACGAAATATATTATGGAACACAGACATTGTTTATTGAGAACATTTAAACCGTATCCGGAAAGTGGAATTTCATCCAAGTGCGCTAAATGCACCCCTAATCGGTGCCAATTGATGAACAGCTACCACAAATACCCCTTTAATATCGACTGATTCATCCATTTATACCTTCGCGTTAAATGGATCTCGGTCTGGTTGTATAAAGACGTACTTCCCTCGACTAGTTTGAATAACAATAGTTAATTAATTAGTTGTCCGTTGGCGTATCTTTAGTGCAATTACTGTAAATCGTCCTGTTTGGGTCAAAGGGCGTCTTCTCTAATTCGCGAACGTGTCGAATTTCACGTGCGCGATCTGCAGAATCCTCCTGGAAGCAGAGAACCGGTCAGGCGGCGTGGCAGCCACGTGGGCGGCCTCTCAAATATTCAGGACGCCTCCTCCTTTCCGGTCGTCTTGACAAGTCAACAATCACAATCAGCAAAGATCCGAAAACGGGAATTCTGGTGTCTGCAGCCCATTTTCATAAGCAAAGGGCTTTGATGAACGATGCATCTGGGTTCCAGAGGCCATGGTTTTCAGCCGGAGGAGCGGGGCTAAAGTTTGACCTGAGTAAACCCGGTAGGGCGCAGGGAACATGGGTTTGTGACGTCAAAAGACCAAGGGGCGGCGGTAGACACAGGACAAGTCTCATTCCCATAAGTGTCAAAGCACCCGTGCAGCGACCGCCGCGAGAAGAAAGAAATGCGCCAGTTCCAGGCATTTCACAAGCGAAAACAAGCGATTTATGCAGGCGTTGAGCCAAAATGCACCCGGTCGAACCCATTCATTGAGGAATTTCCGGCGCGAATTTAAACATTTTCCCTAAATTCATACGATTTCAAGCCCACAAGCCAATAGTCAACCCTTTAAGACGTAAATGTGGCTGAACGCACCGTGACGATGGCTTTGGCACAGGCCTCCACTCCGTATTGGTTGAGCACGAGGTTCAGGTCGTTTGAGTACACGGAATTCACATCGAGGCAGTTGGCATGAGCGAAAAGGGCCTAAAAGCATTCTTTAAGACACAAACGACAGTTCCTGTACCTGTAGATTGACGCCCTGCGTCTGGATGTACGTGACATCCACTCCGTTCTTGTTCTGCACTGATTCAACGCAACGCTCGATTCCGGGCGTCTGGTGCACGATGAACCTCTCGATCTCCCTGAAATAGAAGTTAGTCCGGCAACATTGCACATTGGCCAAAGTAAAACGCACTGTTCGACGATGGTGGCTACGTCGAGCTTGCTCTTGGCGGTGAGGGGCGTCTCGATGACGACCTCGCACCACTTCTCGTGCTTTGGATCATACTTGTAGTTCTTGATGAGAGGAATATTGCACACAGTCTGAAAATAGCCTTCAGTATGTACTAAAAGGAATCTCACCGGGGGCACACACTGAAGGGGGGTCCGGGTGGGGTCTGCGGACCCCTCACAACCACGAAAGTTTCCTGCGGACCCTCCCCAAAACGGAACTTTTATCCACGGACCTCTGCGGTCCGCAGACTGCGGACCCTTCCAAAAACCATACCTTGGGAAAGGCTGGTCGTAGAGGTACCCCCTGTCACTTTTGGGCCAGGATTTCGGGGTAACCCCCATCACTTTTATGGGGACAATTGGGTGTATTTTAAGTATCAACTCATTTTTGAGATAACCCCCCTCACTTTTCACCCAAAGAGTGGTTCTACCCCCGTTCATTTGATTCCCAAGGTATGCCAAAAACCAAGGTACCTACCTTACCCAAAAGAATTTGGCCCTGCGGGGTACCCCACCAGGTGGAGCCCAATTTAGTGTATGACCCCCACGACTCATCAATATCACCCCCCCCCCCCCCCCACTCCTACACTATAGTTACGCCCCCACCACACTGAAAGAATGCACACGCTTTTCATAAGCGTATTGAAAATGCGTCAATGACGCAACTCTATTTTTGGGTTCATTTTTATCATACTTATACCTGTGTGCGGCTGTCCTTCATTTTTTAAATACTTTACCCATAGAAATTACGGCAGGTATTTCATCTTAATTCTACCCTTGTTTAGCTATTATTCCACTATGAATAGATGTGATAAACAATCGACCTATTGTGTCCCTCGCGGTAGTTCAAGGCCTATTATTGATGCGTGATAAAGTGGGGGTTACATAAGACAACAAAAGGTGGGGGGTGCCATTGTTGCAATGTAGCGGTTGGGGGTACATTTGAGATCGGTGGGGGGTTCACGTGAAATAGGTCCTGGTAACCCAGATGTGCCCCTCCACCTAGTTGTGTGTGTGTGTGTGGGTGTGGGGGGGGGGGGGGTACATTTCAGATGTTCCTGTATCAAACCTACCCCCCACCATTACCGGTTGGGTCGATTGTCATAGGTACCCCCACTCCCATTTTGGTAAGGGTGGGAGCGCAACTATAGCGTGGGGCACTTTTGTGATTTTGTCCTCAAAGATCTCACCCTGGTTCTGTCCTCATAAGATCTATCCTTGGTTTCATTGGTGTTCTCATCCTCTCCCTGGTCTTCCTCGTCGCCTCCTTCCTTCTCCTCTTCGTTCTCCTCCTCTGCCTCTTTCTCCACTTCCACAGCTCCCACTTCCTCGTCCTCTCCTTCGTAATCAACAGCCTCGTCACTGGAAACATCCCCAATTGGCAGGATCTCAGCTCCTGAACTTACTTATGTCTGGCGTTGAGTCTCTTCTCAGCGGCATCTGCTTCGCGACCTCCGTCGGCTTCTTCGTCAGACGAGGCTCCATCGTCCACCGGTCCCTTGGAGGAGTCTTGTCCCAGTCCAGCAGTCAAGTTTCCTGCCCTCAGCTTCCTGCTCTGCATCTGCTGGTAATCCTGCACCACCCTCAGCTTCTTGGCGATGGCGTCGGAAAAATTGCGAATGAACCGGGTCTCGATCTGAAATTATTACGGTACATTTAACTCTGTATGTCCAACCTCTCTCATGATGCGCGCTCTCTTGAGATACTTGGCTCCCTGTTCTCGCTTGGAAGCATCCAGAATCTCAATTCGAAGGGTGTACCTTCTCCAGGTCTCCCTGAACAGCCGTTGATTTTACAATGGAGATTGCCTCACTTTGCATCCATATTCACTCTGTCCTCGAGAGAGAACTTCCTGAGAACCTGCTTCAGATAGACGCGGTCCAGCTGCTGTTTGATCTTATCAATGCTTTCCTTCGGAGTTCCGGGAATTACGGCGATCTAAGGATAAAATTAAGAGTTAAGACATTAGGGTCACCTGGGCACTGGGAGTGGCGATGTTCTTGGAGGCCGTCATGAGGATTTCCCTCAATCGAGGAATTCCGAGGGTGACGTTCATTTCTCCTCTTCCGGCGAAATGGAAGGTGTTGAGTGTCATTTGAGTGGAAGGCTCTCCGATCGACTGAGCGGCCAGCAGACCCACGTTCTCTCCTGGATCGGCAAAACACCTCATTCCTAAAACACAAATAGACAAATAAGACATCCCCTACCTTTCCAGAAGAGAGCCCTCCTCACGGCGTCTCCGTCGTCCTTTCCAGAAACAAACTTGTCCACTTCGTTCAAAACCCTCTCCGGCAGTGCTCCGAGGGTTCGGTTGACGTTGAATTTCTGGAAAATTCTAGGATGAGGTCTTACAGAAATCGCACCTCATCGACAGCCGTGGGGCACTTCTTGGGCACTCTCCTCTCGTATTCGGTCCTTTCACTCGGTCCCAGTTCGTGCCACATGGCTACGATCTTCTTTTTGGATTTACCTAGAATGCGGAATGTCCAATGTTTGACACTTTCGGTTTTAAACCGCCGTTGGAGGTGCTAATGACCTCAAAATGGCACTAAAATGCACTTTTTGGAGGTGCTATATGAAAATTGGGGGTGCTATTTTCAACAACGACTGGATCGTGTCAAACAGTGGGAATGTCTGAGTATTCCAATACAAACTAACCGGCATTATCGTTTGCAAATTCTGTGAAAGCCGAGACGTACTCCTTCTTGGGCAGGTCGTTCTTTCTGTTCCATTTCTTGATCTAAAATATTGATTTATTGAGCGAAAATTAGGTAAAAACTAGCTTTTGCGTACTGTTTCTCAGCCTTGTCGACGTCCAACTCGGAATCTCTAACGTCTGCGGGGCGAGAGACGGCCTTCACGGCGTTGAGGTTATCCCTGAGGAATTGGAAGGTCTTCGGACCGAGGAAGGAGGCTTTGCACGTGTCCAAACCATCTTCTCCGTAGCGGAACTGAAAGACCAGGCTGAGAAGAAAGAAGAGAGGAACCAACCTGGATGATGGATCCGTCGTGGTCCCTGACAGTGGCGTCGTAGTGAACCTTGATTCCCTCCAAGTGCTTGATGATACAACGCTGGAGGTATCCGGAACGAGAGGTCTTCACAGCCGTATCGATCAGACCCTGAGAAACACAATTAGATCGATGCCCGTTTTGAATTTGACTTCACGACCGGCCATTGTGTGGAAGAAGAGTTCCTGAGGATTGATTCCCGTGAGGAAACGCTGGTCGATGTAACCTCCGGCACGAGGCGATGGGTCGAATGCCCTGGAAACAGATAATTGGCCAACTGAAGGGCTAAGTTCTCACTTGAAGGAGGGGAGAGTGCGACCGGCGATGGTTGTGGCCATACGCTTTCCCTCCAACTCGATCTGGCCCAGATTACAAGAGATCTGAAAAGAACGAAAATTAGGCGGATTTGATGTGAACCTAACCTGAATGGCGTTGACGGCCGAACCCTTTGCTCCGGACTGAATCATCAACTGAAGTGCGTTCTCGGGGAAGGATCGGATGAGTCCCTCGGGAACACAGGCCCTAAAAACAAATGTGCCTGGTTCCATCGATGGTACCCACTTGATGATGGCGTCGTTGTATTTAGCGACTCCCTGTTTCATTCCATAGTCGAGCATTTTCACATCCGTTCCCTGACCCCTCGGGTTGCAGTAAGTGGAGGCCAGCACGTGTCGGATCTCCTTACTCGAGGCGTTAGGGTCCAGACCGAAGGCAGTTTTCACGACCTGAAAGGATACTTTAGATGTGCATTAGACCCTCCGATGCCTGTTCTCCTATGGTCCTGGATTCCGCAACGGCCTTCTTCCTCTGCTTGTCGGCGTCTTTTCTCACAAGAATGTCGGCGACTCCCAAAGTGAAGCCGTGGTACTAAATTAGGTTTAGGAGGAAAACGAAAAGAAAGGCACCTGTAGATAGGTAGTGAAGAGACGGGAGAAGCAGGAGAGAACCTTCACTCCGACCTTGTTTCCGTAGAGTTCGAAGCAGCAGTGAGCCAGACCGAACTGGGTCGCTCCGTAGTGAGCCTTGTCCAGAACTCCAACCAACAGTTCACCGTCGCTGAAAAGAGAAAAGAATAACAACTATTTCAGAATCAGCCAAATATTGGGAAATTGAAGAACTTACCGGAAGACTACCTCAGATTCACTCATGTTGAACTGGGGAGTGGGGAATCCGGGCACTTTCCAGCAGGAGAGCGGAGTCTTGGCCTTCCCGGACAGATTGATCAGTGGATGTCCCTTCGGAATGCAGTTCTTGATGATAGTTGAAATGACCTTAATTGACTTGTAATTCTATTCAAATTCAAAGAATTACCTGTTTTCCGGAGTACAAAACGGCGGGTTTGATCATAGCGGGAGTGGGCATTTCGATCCTTTCCGAAGTCTCGGAGAAGGCAGCCAACACGAGGTGCATAAAGTCCTCCTGAAGAGACCAAGTGTGAGAGAGAAAGACAAGACATACCTTGTTGAGGAACCTTCCCCTGAGGGTGAGGAGCACTCCAGACACCACGTGGTCCTGGATCAGACCCAGAAGGGGCGTCGCGTCCTTGGGTACCAAAAGATTGCTTCCAACACTCGCTGAAAACAGCCGTTCATAGGAAATGTGGGCGGACTCACCGATTTCGGCGACCTCGCTCTGTGCGATGGGCGTCTGAACCAGATGTCCGTTCATTTCATCTCCGTCGAAATCGGCGTTGTAGGCTTTGCAAGGGGCGTAGTTCATTCGAAGGGCCCTCTGTCCCGTCAGAATCCTCGCTCGGTGGCCCATGACGGATGGCTTGTGGAGGGAAGGCTGACGGTTCATCATCATCATGTCTCCCTTCTTCAGATGACGCAGGACCTACAGTAATCTACAGTAACCAAAAGACATGTAGGAATTACCTTCATAGGTGGCCTCATGGGACCACCGTGTCCTCCGATTTGAAGAGTACTCGCGTGATGTTCCCTCAGCTTGTCGTCGCCAGGATGCATATCCGACAGAATCTGTCTCTTCTTGTTCGACTGGATCACGTAGTTTGCACTAAAACAATGTTACTGGTTGATAAAAAGAGAAAAATAAAGATAAACCCTAATAAAACGTACCCAGGATGGACCTTGGGCCCAGTTTCGACAAGTTTCCTCAAATGCTGTTGGTTGTACACGTGCACAGGCTCCGGGAACGTGAGTTTCTTAGCGAAAATCTCCGGAATTCCGATTTCGTCGATGTCAAGGTAAGGATCAGGGGTGATGACGGACCTAGTTACAAGATTCAAAAGGCCTCCAGAGGACCCACCTGCAGGCGAAGTTGACTCGTTTTCCCATCATGTTCATGCGGAAGAGACCCTGCTTCTTCTCCAGAATCTGCTTGATTCCAGGCGTGTTCATTCCGTCCGTTCGCTTATCCAACTCCTCATCAAAGATGGCGTTCATCCTTTGCTGAAGGGCTAGGTAGGCGTTGTGCATCTTGGCGTTGACGGTCTTTCCGATGGCCCGCTGAGCGACGAGTTCGTGGATTCGGGCGTCGGTCTCTCCTTTGATCACAAGAGCGATGGACTGAAAAAGGTATTTTAAGAAGACAAAGGACAAATCTACCTTGATGACTTCAGTAGCCTCCAGGAGCCTTCGCAGATTGACAGTCTGCGGATCCTCGTACTTCTGGCCCTTGAACAGACGGATCGGACGGAACTTAGTGGGAGGGACAATCACGTGCTCACAGAAAAGACCATCCAGGGGACACAGATCTCCAGCCTCAAACGGATTTTATAGAAAATGGAAGGAAGTGTGTACCATTTTGTCCGTGAGCATGGGGAACAGCTTGAGGAGGATGCGTCCATCATTCTTGTAAAGCAGACGGAAGTGTTCGCGGATCTCAGCTCCTCGCCAGGCCAACTGAAACACTAAATTAACCCAATTACGAGAACGAGGCCAACCTTATCGCACTTTCCCAACTGGACATTGACCATCTGCTGGTCCAGAGATCCTTCGGTGACCTCGATTCCTCCGTAGCCAACTCCTTCCAAATCGACTAAAAATCACAAAAACCTCGGCTAACCTAGATAACTCACTCTTTTCGTCCTTCTCGTCCTCTTCTTCCTCAGCTTCCGACTCAAGTTCCATCTCGAAATCGCTGGGAAGGATTGTACTTTTCTGAACACAGAAATATGTCCAAAGAAATAAAGTGATTTACTTTCTTGCCCTTAGCTTTCGTTCCAGCGAAGCTGATAATGACGCAGCGGCTGCCGTCGTTAGTGATCTTTCCGTTCTTCGCCTTACAAAGGGGACACCTCTCGCGCCGTTTAAACTAAACATGGGCAATATTAACTTGTTCTTTATTTTTACCAGAAAGTCCTTGCAGTACTTCTTGAGAATGTTCCTGCGCATGTCAACGGCGTTCTTAACCGGCGTTTCTCCATTCTTCAGCGAAAGAGGGGCTCCCGACATTTCGGCAATCACTTTGTCCAGCTCTCCCATCAGGGCAGCCTCTTCTTCCACCGTCATAGGGGCAACTAAAAATAGAAAATAAACTTTACACAATTATGTCCACTTACCGTCCATATTCTCGCCCAGGCGCTCTTTGAACTGCTGCTCCAAATCGGCAGCCAAATAAGGCAGGCCCAGTTCGAAGCATCTGAAAATACTTGACTGAATTTGGCGAAAAGTGTTCTACCTAAGCTGTGCGAGCAACACCTTGGTCGCCACTCCATCCACGTTGCAGGTGAAACGATGGCAATGGGCACAAGACCCTTTCAAGAGCTAGAATTATCTTAGAACAACAGAGATATCAAGCTTACATTCAAAGTGAAGCTGAATAAGACGGGGTTGAAAACGGGAACGTCAAGTTCGATGTGGCCGATATGTCCTGGAACAAGAGATTGATATGAAAGATATTTGAGCCTACCTGGACAATGGATTTCGTATTGATTACACGTCTCGCAACGATCACGATTCTCGAGGGGACCCATCAGAGGATCGTAGAGACCTCCGCGGACAGGGTAACCAATCTTAAGTTCTCAGTTAACTAAAGATGGCTCTAAAAAGAAACCTCGTCGAAAGTGGTAGTTTTGTTGATACGAAGAACGCTAAGCTTCTCAATCTCGTGAGGGAAGTAGTTCCTAAGCTTGAACCGGTCCATTTGCATGTAGGGCTCATTGCCCGACTTGACATACTCCATCCCATCCATTTTGAGGAACTGGGAGGGATGTACGGCAACACCTGAAAAAGTGCTCTCGTTGGTCAATTATTCATAATAGGTGAAAACGTGGATTCCCCGACAGGTTCTCCGGCGGAGAAAACGACAAGTTCTCCGCCCCAAAACGACAAGTTCTCCGAAAGCGACAAGTTCTCCGAAAATCTAAAGAGAAGGCCAAACATTTTAATTGACACTTTTTCTTTCTTTTTTAAGTATTTATTCTGGAATTTCATTCCTTTCGATATTTTGTGGCATGTAGTTGTAAAAAAGTAACAAAGCTATTTCAGCTAGGAAGGGGTGCGTGGAGTGTTCGCGGGGCCCCCACCCCGCGGATTTTTCAAAATAAAAGATCCAAGTGAGCCGCGGAGAATTGTCACGTCGGAAAAGGCCCAGAGTCCACCACTTTTAGGGAAAAAATCGATAGTTTCATGGAAATACAGATCACACACGACTTGTCAACTTTGGATCGAAATTGGAGGCAAGGGACTTGTGGCTCTAAGACTGAGCGCTCAGGCTCGAGCCCCTGCGAAGCTGTGATTAATTATGTTTAAAATACAAAAAAGTCTGAAAATGGCAAAACACACCAAAAATGTACAACAGAAACCCAATAGTTGCGAACTTATTGGTTTCGGAGAAGTTGTCGCTATTGGCGGGAGATTCAAATTTTTCGGAGAACTTGTCGCTTTTTTCGGAGAAAAAGTCGCGGAGAACTTGTCGTATAATCAAAAAAAAGAACTTGTCGTATAATTAAAAATTATATTTATATAAGCGATTTCAAATGAAAATAAGACAGAATTTTAAAAATAGGAAAATGAAGAAATTAAAGGACTGTGAGCCTAGAACCCCGCAACGATAACTTTTTTGTCTGCTTCCTCTCGATGAGAGAGTACAATTCGAATATTTATTTTTAAATTAGCTTTTAAAGTCTGTATATTTTAATTTGTTTTTGATAGTAAATAAAGCCATAATGCCATAAATTCGTTTAACATATTTGTGATTTAGGCGAATCTTCCGTAAGCCTCAGTCATGCCCCCAACCGTCGTTTCCACCCGCGAGGAGGATTCCATGAACAATGAGCCCTCGCTCAGTGGAAAGAGCATCATCGGCCTGATCTACCCTCCGCCGGACATCAGAAGTGAGTTCAGCTAACTAACATTTGGGTCACAATTCATATCTAAGCATTAGGTTACCGTCTGGTCCGTTGTAATCTAAATATACCTTGGGAAAGGCTGGTCGTAGAGGTATCCCCTGTCACTTTGGGGCCAAGATTTCGGGGTAACTCCCATCACTTTTCACGCAAAGAGTGGTTCTCCCCCGTCACTTTTGAAACCCCGTTCTTTTGATTCCCAGGGTATGAATCTAAAGTCCACGGTGAATTCCGTCGTTTTGGCCAGTCTGGCACACTGAGACCTTAACGGACTAAATGTAAATTTATTGTTTTAAATTTTAACGACAGGCCTTATTGTGGCAATAATTGCCTGGTCACCTCTCAATATTAAAAACCATAGCTGAACCATACACTAAATTGCGGGGTCCGGGTGGGGTCTGCGGACCCCCACAACCCCGAAAATTTTCAGCGGACCCTCCCTAAAATGGAACTTTTTGTCCAAAACCTTGGCGGACCCTCCCAAAATCCATAGGTACCTACCATACCCCCAAAAATTTCGGCCCTGCGGCCCCCCCCCCCCGCAAGGTGGAGTCCAATTGATTGTATGAGCTGAACTCACACGCTAACTTTAGCCATACCCCGGGAGGGTCCGTCTGTGGACGAACCCACCCTTTACCTGTTGGGTCCAAATCTGGGGTAGGTCCCCTTAACTTTGAGGCCTAAGGTCAACATTTCGTAAAAATAGAGCCTAACCCTCCTTAACTTTTGAATTTTCTGAGCGTCTACCCCCCTTAACTTGGGATAACCTGACTAAACCCTCCCGAGGTATGACTTTAGCTGAGAATGTTCTTGGGACATACCGCCAAGTCATGTTCGTCGTCGAAAGAGACATTTTCAGCAATCGTCGACAAAACCGCTGGTTTCGTAGCCAGAAATGGAATTGACTTCGAGAACAAGATCAAGGAGAAGGAGGCCGCCAACCCTCGCTTCAATTTCCTTAGCAATATCGACCCATACAACGCTTATTACAACCACAAGGTCAGTCTTTTTTTTCATTAAAATTAGCCCATTTAAGGTTCGCGAATTCCAAGAAGGAAAGGCAGATGTAGCCGTCCCGAAGTCTCAGCTGCCGGATGCTGTGAAGGAACACGTCAAGAAGGCAGAGTTCATTCCTCAGAACCCTCCGCCTGCATTTGAATTCAGCGCCGACCCTGCCACCATCAACGCCTACGAATTGTCAGTTTAATTTCCTCATTGTTTTTAACCTTTCCTTAAGGGATCTCATCCGCACAACCGCCCTTTTCGTCGCTCGAAATGGACGTCAGTTCCTCACCCAAGTGATGACTCGAGAGGCCAGGAACTACCAGTTTGACTTTTTGAAGCCTGCACACTCCAATTTCCAGTACTTCTCGAAGCTCGTCGAACAGTACACCAAGGTAATCCCTTTCTTCTGCAGTACCTAGGTTCTGTTCAGGTCATCATCCCTAGAGATGGTATTCTGGACGTGTTGGCTAGGGAGAAGAACAACAACGCTAGGCTTATGGAAGACATCAACTACCGTGTTGCTTGGGAGAAACACCAGAGGAGCCTCAAGGACAAGCAGGACAAGGAACTGGAGAAGGAACGACAAGCCTACGCGGCAGTCGACTGGCACGATTTCGTTGTCGTCCAGACGGTAGATTTCCAACCCGGAGACATGTGTAGGTTATTGCTATCCTATAATTTCATTCTATGTCTTTCAGCGAATCTGCCTGGCCTTTGTACCCCTCAGGACGTCGGAGCCCGTATTCTTCTGGAACAGCGTACTGAAATGCAGAAGGCGGCCGGAGAAGCAGTGGCTATGGACATGGATTCTGATAGCGACGAGGAACACGACATCCAGAAGGAGGTATCTTGTCTCCTCTTCGTCCGAATATACATTTTAAGGTGGACGATGCTCCTGCGGTTCCTGAGTTCACTGCTCCTCTTCCTCCGATGAAGCAGAAGGATCTTGTCGTCAGGGATTACGACCCCAAGAAAGGTGGGGTACTAAGTTGATCTGTCAAAGAGTAAGATTTCAGCGGTGCAACAGAAGACGCAGCGTGGATCGGACAAATGGCTTATTTCTCCACTTACTGGAGAGCGTATTCCCTCCGACAAACTCGATGAACACGTGCGGTTCGTTGTCTGTTAATATTGGAAGTTACTAATTTAATTTTAGGTACAACACCGTGGATTCTCAATACAAAGAAGACCGCGACCGTCTCCACGGAGAACGGGGAGGCGAGGAGCCTGTGCTGGCTCCTGGTGCTGAGATCAGTAAGAATCTTGGCAGGTATCCAGGCGTTTTTAATCCATTAAAATCATTACTTAAAGGTTCGCCGAGCGTCGTACGGATATCTTCGGTGTGGGAGCTGCTGGAGCTGAACAGACTGTTATTGGAAGAAAGCTGGGAGAGGATGGCCAGAGCCTCATGCCTAATAAGGCAATTTTTACTTCCATAAACCCATTACAATGGTCATTTAGCCCCTCTGGGACGGAACTGAAGAGACCAGGGAAATGCACACTCAGCGTATCCAGGATCAGGTTACCTTAGGTACGACCCGTGTTTATTCAATATTTCCAATTTGTTTCAGACCAGCAGATACGTGACATTCACCGCCAGCATGGCTTCGTCTCCGATGCCTCCAAGGAACGTATCGGTGCTCAGCCTCTCCAGGTGGAACTTTTCATTCGTGGAACTCATGTTGTTTAGGCTCCTCCGCATGTTCCTCTGCGAGCTCCTGTGCGCCCTCCGCCGTCCTTCGGAGCCCCTTCGGTTGGTTGGGGTGGCAATTCTTTATTGACGTTCCGCGCTTTGCCTAATGGTGGAAGTTTCACTGCAACTTTATTTGTTGACATGGGCTAAATGAACATAAAGGCCTTAGGTATCCCTTATTTGCAGGCTTCCGACGGAGCTCCTCCCGCGAAACGACAGCGCACCGAGGAGGAATTGGAGCCTGCCGATGTCTGGCTTTCAAAGGTATTTTATTTCCTAATTTCCCCGTTTAAAGTAGTTTTCAGGTCCCGGGTCCTGTGGACCTTCGTGTGCAGCTTCCGCTGGCCCCCGAGCTGCAGCTGGATGGATCCATCGTTGGGCTGCAGGTGGATCTATCGATGACTGTGGCTGACCTGAAACAGCGCATCCAGGACAAGTTCCAGATGCCCGTCTCCAAACAGAAGCTGGTGCACGAGGTGGAGTCAATAGTCTGCCCTTTACTAATCGTGGATTTAGAACTTCTTCCTAAAAGACCAACTGCAATTGGCCTACTACAACTTCAACAACCACTCGTTCGTGATTGTGCAGGTGAAGGAGCGCGGAGGAAAGAACAAGTAAAGAAGACTGGTGATCCCCGATGTTGGTTGTTTTCACAATGTTGTTCATTTGCCCTCATTAAATTTGTATCTCAATCTCAACAATTTCATTCAAACGCAAACTCAACAAAATCAACAACGTCTTCACTGTTTGGCTTTCTTCGGTCCCTCCGGTATCCTATCCTCCAGTTTGTCTATCTTCCTCTTCCCTCCATTCAGCCTCCTCATCTTCGCATCCTCCATGTATCTGTCCACCTCGTCCACCGCCATCCCCGACAGCAACATCTCCTTCCTCTTGTTGTTCTCCTTCTTCTCTCCAAAGTTCTGTTGTTCCAACTTTAACTCTGCCTCCCTCTTGCACACGAGCACCTTCGTCACGTACTTGGCAACCTGCTTCTCGTTCACCTGAAAATTCCTCAATTAGAATACAAAGAGGAGGGAAACCTTCAGTTCCTCCATTTTCTTTCCAACCAGTCCTTCGACTGCCTGAAGCAGAACTACGTCGTACTGGGTCACGAAGGTGAGGGCGGATCCGAATCTGCAAAATACCGTAGTGGAATGACAGGTTTCTAAAGAGAGAGGGCTTACCGTCCAGCTCTGGCTGATCGACCGACACGGTGGACGTAGGTCTTAGGACACTGGGGGACATTGTGGTTCACTACGAGATCAACCTGAAACAAAGAGGATGGGGAAAGAGGAGCAGCCACCGACATGGGGAATGTCCAATCCGCGGGAGGCGACGTCGGTGCAGATGAGCACTCGGAGGGTTTTCGTTCGGAAGGAGGCTAACGACGCGAGACGGGCCCTCTGGGGGATCTGAGAGTGCAAAGAACCCACCTTAAAACAAATTATTGTTTGAAAACAGCGCGAACGTTTTAATGGAATTTTTCCAGTTATTTCTAGGTGAAATAAAGTTACCTCAAATCCGAGTCCATTGAACATGTAGGCCAAGGCCTGGCATTCTCGACACGTCTGAGCGAAGATAATGACGGAGCTGTTCTCGTTCCGCTCGCAGTAGTTCTTCACAACATAAACCTAAGCGAAATATTAGGAAGGACACCGATTGACCCACCAAATACGCGTCTTTGACTGCCACCGGACACAGGACGTACTTCTGCTCCAGAAGGTCGGCCGTCGTCGTTTCAGACTTGTCCTCGAAAAAGTAGGGCTTCTTTACGGAAACCTGCGAAAGGAATAAGTCTTCACAGTGAAAAGAAGAAACCTTGTGCAGTTGGTTGATGGCACTGGTGATTGTGGCCGAGAAGAGCAGGGTGTGGCGTTTCTTGGGAATCGATTGGAAGATGGTTTTCAACTGAAAGTCGCAAATAAGCCAACAGCTTTAAAACATGGGTTGGCTCATGAAAAGCCTGCGAACCCACAGAGTCATTGTATTGTCCGTCCAGCATGCGATCCGCCTCATCCAACACGAAATACTCCACTTTCCTGCAAATTCCACGGTAAGTAATGAATTAAGCCCCGTCCACTTGAACAACTGTCCCAGTCCATCCGGATTACTCTCGATATGGTCAGCAAGGCGTCCGGGAGTGGCCACCACAATGTGAGGACGAGCTGTCAGTTCCGCAGCCTGCTCAATCTGAAACAAATCTTTGGAGGAGACTTCGGGGGAAGAATTACCAGACTCCGACCGCCGACGACCACGGAGACCTTAAGGGCGATGGGCTTTCCAATGGCGTTGAATTGGTCCGCGATTTGGAAGGCCAGCTCTCTGGTTGGGGTAAGGATCAGAGCGTAGATTCCGAAAGGGTCAATGGCCAACTGGAAGGGGAGAATTGAGAGAGAGAGAGAGAGAGAGAGAGAGAGAGAGAGAGAGAGAGAAGAGAGAGAGAGAGATCCTACCTGGTTGAGAATGGGAAGTGCGAAGGCGAGCGTCTTTCCAGTTCCCGTTTTGGCGCAGCCGAGGACATCACAGCCAGAGAGGACTTTTGGGATGCAATGGACCTGCAACCGACTGTTTTCAGGAAAATGGAGGTGAATTGCCTGAACAGGAGTAGGTTTCTTGATCTGAAGGGAGGACAGCTGCTGAATCAGCCAGCTGTGGACGCCCAGCTCTTTGAAAGTTTTGTTCACCGCTGCAGACGGCTCTATCTGGAAAGTGAAACTATAATGGAAAGTTCAGTAGAAAAACACTTCACAATGTACATTTGATTGGCGGCAATAAATTCCATGTTTTTACCATTGTTCTCGTAATTTCCAAAGCATTTAATTCAATTTTCATACAAACCAGTTCGGGTCTGGCAGCCACTTCGTCCAGTTCTGCGCCCTCCTCCGCTTCATCTTCCAATTCCTCATCTGACACCTCTTCATCATCCAGCTCTTCATCCTAAAATCAGGGCTTTCCAACTTTGTGTCTTCCAAAATACACAGGCAGTTCCATCCACGGCCTCCACCGTCTCTTCGTTCAGATCCTCGTCCGAGTCGCTGAGCAACGCCTCACACACCGAAGTCATCTAAATGGCTCGTTCCTTTCAGGGTCATCTTTTCTCTATGGTATACAATGTGGAAATCCAGTTTCAAGTGACAACAGGGCAAAGCAAACAAATTTATAAACACAAAGATTAAACAAAGCGTCAACGGAAAACAACTGCAGATCTCAAAATGTCAAGGTAAAGCGAGGGTTACTTCTGGCCGGCCTCCTTCTTCTGCATTTCGCTGCGCAGCTTCGCGCTCTCCTCCTCGGTCAGGAACCGGATGTTGTGCTTAGTCTTGTGAGCATTTAGCTCATTGCCCTTCTCTACCAGGCGGCTGTTCAAATCCGTCGACAACTTCTCCAGCTGAAAATGAGGATATACAATTTTAAAAAAAGAAAGTCTACATTGTCCAGGTTGCTCTCGAGCGTGGGAATTACGTCCTGGACCTTGTGCTCCACGAGGGTGTCGCTGATCAGACGGAAACAGGTCTGTTCCGGCTCCAAGTCGCGCAGAAGCTGCAGCACACGACTGAAAATTTTAAAAAAAAAACAATAATAGAAACTCACGAGAACTCGCGTTTCTCCTCGAGGATTCGTGTGATTTCAGTGGCGAGTTCCTGCTGTTCCTCGCGCAGCTGCTGAAATACCTCCACGATCTTCTTCTGCTCCTCCTGCTCAACCGACGTAGCTGCGGCCATCTGAAAATTAATTTTTAGATATACATAAGGGCCATAAATAAATAATACTAATCAAACAAAACAAAAAAAACAAAAGCAGAGCCAAATCTTTCTAGGCGAAACTACAGTAATTCGTGAGATCTGAAATGTTCTCTAAAGATACGTGAATGCGTATCGGCTGACGCCATTGAATTGGAGACAGCCGGCTGCCATTTGTGTACTCAGGTGCCGCGATTTTAGCCAGTCTTTTCATTGGTTGTGCCTATTTTTTTTGTCATTGAAACGTGGCTATTTATGAAACTTCAGAAAATCCAACAGTCTTATAACAACCGTTATACTAAATGTTTTCGTCAAAGTATCGGAATTCAGCGAAAGTTAAGTGTTCCCTTGGCCATGGTCGTGGCTGTCTCCAGCAGAAACCTTTGTGTTATTGTAGTTCTTTCAGAGATGTCGTGGTACATAGAGGAGCAGTCGCCCATCTACCTGGACTACAACGCGACCACTCCTTTGGCATCGGAGGTCGAGAAGAGCATCGTCGACAGTCTGCGGTTATGGGCAAACCCCAGTAGCAACAACTGCAATGGTAAGTGTTCCTCGCGAATTTTGAACAGAATTATCGCTGTTTGGCAGCTTTCACTTCACAAGGCAAGGCTATTGCTACCAGCCAGTTGGCGTGCTAAGATTGTCAGTCGCTATCCGTAGATATCGGTGGTTTCAGCTGTCCTGGCCAAGAACGCAATAGAAGAGGCTCGTTCATCGCTGGCTACGCTCTTCGGTGTCACTCCCAAGGAGGTCATCTTCACCTCAGGGGGAACCGAGGTATTTCCTTCTTTCTATTCAACGAAGTACCCCCTCAGGCTAACAACTGGGTAATACACCACGCTGTAAACGTTTTCCGGAAGCAGTTCCCTGGCGAGAAGCCTCACGTGGTAACTTCCGAGATAGAACACCCTTCGATCCTAGAACCATTGGACCACCTGGTTGCAGAAGGAGTCATCCGTTGGTTTTTTTGTTTGCCAGATATTATTGAATGGGGCTCTTCAGAACTTACCAAACTGCCAATCGAGAAGAACACAGGAATGATAGCCTGTGCCTTGGCCGAAGCCATGAAACCCACGACTTGCCTGGTGACCATCATGATGGCCAACAACGAGACTGGCGTCATGCAGTCCATGGAGTGCGTTGCCGACGTCGTTCACAGATACTCGGCCAAAATAGGTAACGTACCCTCGGCTAGTCTGCCGTTTGATTTAGCTGCTACATCAGATGTCGGGAAGCGGCTTTCCACGCGTTCACACGGTTTATCGATACGCACACAAGCGCTATAGTTTAATGTAAGCATCCTACTTTTTACAATAGAGAAGTGGTGTGCGTCTGTTGGTCATGTAACGCGTGAGATTGGGTAAGCGGTCTGGGTCTCGCCATTTCCCATGCTCTCTCGCCGTCTCTCGATGGTTGTCTCGGAATTAGCCTATTTTAGTGGTCGACCATTTCTTCGGGGGCGGTGGGAAAACGCGGCTGGCCGTGGTTGGCGGGGAAAGGGGCGAAATTAGCTTAGCCAAGTGGCGGAAAAGGGGTAATTCATTTCCACAGGATCGGTCTAGCATTAAGGCGGTTGTGCTCCTCCCATGAGATTTTGACATTAACCGAAACTGCTTCTTAAACCTTTTCGTATCATCTGCACATTAGACAGAAGGAGAAATCTCAATTATCCCACAGATTGAATAGAAGGAAAAACTTTACTCAGCGTACCCATTGGATATTTAGACAGACCTTATAGCCTGCCCACTGAACAGAGAAGCATATACTTTACTTAGCCTATTCTTAGGATAGAAGCAGAGAATTTACTTAGCCTACCCTTAAAATAGAAAAAAAGACCTTAATTACACTACCCTTAGGATAAAAAACAGAGACCTTAATTAACCTATCCTTAGGATAGAAAAAGAGACGTTACTTTGCATACCCTTCAAATAGAAAAAAGGTCTTACTTTTCCTACCCTTAAGATTAAAGCAGAGACTTTTATTAGCCTACACTTAGGATGGAAGAAGAGAATTCACTTAGCCTACCCTCAGGACTTAAGCAGAGACCTTACTGAGACTATCCTTAGAATATAAGGATAGGCCTTACTTACCCTACCCTTAGAGTAGAAGAAGAGACTTTACTTAGCCTACCCTCAGGACTTAAGCATATACTTTACTTAGCCTATTCTTAGGATAGAAGAAGAGACCTTACTTAGCCTACCCTTAGGATAGAAGCAGAGACTTTACTTAGCCTATCCTTAGGTTAGAAGCAGATACCTTAATTAGCCTACCTTTAGGATAAAAACAAAGACCTTACTTAACCCACCGTCAGGATAGAAGCAGAGAATTTACTTAGCCTACCCTTAAAATAGAAAAAAAGACCTTAATTACACTACCCTTAGGATAAAAAACAGAGACCTTAATTAACCTATCCTTAGGATAGAAAAAGAGACGTTACTTTGCATACCCTTCAAATAGAAAAAAGGTCTTACTTTTCCTACCCTTAAGATTAAAGCAGAGACTTTTATTAGCCTACACTTAGGATGGAAGAAGAGAATTCACTTAGCCTACCCTCAGGACTTAAGCAGAGACCTTACTGAGACTATCCTTAGAATATAAGGATAGGCCTTACTTACCCTACCCTTAGAGTAGAAGAAGAGACTTTACTTAGCCTACCCTCAGGACTTAAGCATATACTTTACTTAGCCTATTCTTAGGATAGAAGAAGAGACCTTACTTAGCCTACCCTTAGGATAGAAGCAGAGACTTTACTTAGCCTATCCTTAGGTTAGAAGCAGATACCTTAATTAGCCTACCTTTAGGATAAAAACAAAGACCTTACTTAACCCACCGTCAGGATAGAAGCAGAGAATTTACTTAGCCTACCCTTAAAATAGAAAAAAAAGACCTTAATTACACTACCCTTAGGATAAAAAACAGAGACCTTAATTAACCTATCCTTAGGATAGAAAAAGAGACGTTACTTTGCATACCCTTCAAATAGAAAAAAGGTCTTACTTTTCCTACCCTTAAGATTAAAGCAGAGACTTTTATTAGCCTACACTTAGGATGGAAGAAGAGAATTCACTTAGCCTACCCTCAGGACTTAAGCAGAGACCTTACTGAGACTATCCTTAGAATATAAGGATAGGCCTTACTTACCCTACCCTTAGAATAGAAGAAGAGACTTTACTTAGCCTACCCTCAGGACTTAAGCAAAGACCTTACTTAGCCTATTCTTAGGATAGAAGAAGAGACCTTACTTAGCCTATCCTTAGGTTAGAAGCAGATACCTTAATTAGCCTACCTTTAGGATAAAAACAAAGACCTTACTTAACCCACCGTCAGGATAGAAGCAGAGAATTTACTTAGCCTACCCTTAAAATAGAAAAAAAGACCTTAATTACACTACCCTTAGGATAAAAAACAGAGACCTTAATTAACCTATCCTTAGGATAGAAAAAGAGACGTTACTTTGCATACCCTTCAAATAGAAAAAAGGTCTTACTTTTCCTACCCTTAAGATTAAAGCAGAGACTTTTATTAGCCTACACTTAGGATGGAAGAAGAGAATTCACTTAGCCTACCCTCAGGACTTAAGCAGAGACCTTACTGAGACTATCCTTAGAATATAAGGATAGGCCTTACTTACCCTACCCTTAGGATAGAAGAAGATACCTTAATTACCTTACTCTTAGGATAGAAGCAGAGACCTTACTTAGCCGACACTTAGGATATAAGAAGAGACTTTACTTAGCCAATCCTTAGGATGGAAGAAGAGACTTTACGTAGCCTACCCTAAGGATAGGCGTAGAGACTTTAATTAACTTACTCTTAGGATAGAAGCAGAGACCTCACTTATGCTACACTTAGGATAGAAGCAGAGACCTTACTTAGCCTACCCTTAGGATGTAAGAAGAGACTTTACTTAGCCAATCCTTAGGATGGAAGAAGAGACTTTACTTAGGGTACCCTTAGGATAGAAGAAAAGACTTTACTTTGCCAAGCCTTAGGATGGAAGAAGAGACTTTATTTAGAGTACCCTTAGGATAGAAGAAAAGACCTCAGTTAGCCTACACTTAGGATATAAGAAGAGACTTTACTTAGCCAATCCTTAGGATGGAAGGAAAAACCTCACTTAGTGTAACCATTAGTTAGAAGGAAAGACCTCACTTAACCTACACATTGGAGTGACCGGCCAAAGCCTGTCAGGGATTAAAATGGAAGAAGAGACCTTACTTAGTCTACCCTTAGGACATAAGCAGATACTTAGTTTGCCTATCCTTAGGGTAGAAACAGACTGACCCGGTGGAAATGATCTACCCGCTTACCACCGCCAGCCGCGTTTTCCGTCTTAAAACAGAAAACAAACCTTAATTAACCTACTCTTAGGATAAAGGCTTAATTTACTTACCCTTAGGATAGAAGCAGAGACCTTACTTAACCTACCCATTGGGTAGAAGGAAAGACCTCATTTAGTCTATCCACTGGAAGGTGAGGCCTAACCTACACATTGGATAGAAAGAGCTATCCCAGTGGATAGATTGAGGCCGCCGGACCGAGCGGCCAAAGGCAGTGTATCTTAACTTCTGAATATTTAGTATCACCCAAAAGTTACTGAGGTGCCAATTTGAACAGAATTATTTGATCCCGAAGACAAATTTCACCAACAAATTTAGTATTACCCAAAAGCTACTAATGTGCCGATGTCACACGCTCCAGGAGTGTAGGCCCCGCGTAGCGGGGCCGTCACTCCTGGTGCCTCCTTACAAAAGCGTAGCGGTGTGTGTTGGTTTGTTTGTTGGTAATGCGTGGGTTTGCGTGGCGTTGGGTGCACTGCCTGGGTCTCTCATTTTCCCGTGCTTTCCAACCGGTGCGTGGCCCTAATTTGACGGAGTTTTGGCGGAACGTGGCCGGTCGTGCCCTTGGCGGGCGAAATTAGCCGAAATCGTTGGCCGGACAGGCCCTTCATTTCTTCCTGTTGGCGGTGGCGCCGCAGGCGCCCATGAGGGGGCGAAGCCCCCGATAGGCCGCGAAGCGGCCTGAACGTGGGGAAATTAGCCTAAATCGTTGGCCGGGCCGGTTCGCCCGCCAAGGGCACGACCGGCCACGTTCCGCCAATACTCCGTCAAATTAGGGCCAAGCAGCGGTTATAGAGTGCGGGAACATGAGAGACCCAGGCAGCGCACCCAACGCCACGCATTACCAACCAACAAACAAACCAACCAACACACCGCTACGCTTTTGTAAGGAGGGATGTAAGGAGGGCATTTGTGGAATCGGCACATCAGTAGCTTTCGAATGATGTGAAACACAACTCTGAGCGCCTGCGGCACCAACTGGGCCGCTTCGCGGCCTGACGGGGCTGCGCCCCCTCATGGGCGCCAACAGGGCCGTTACGCGGCCAATCCGGATCACTATGGTTGTGCGGTGCCTGCGGCACGTGCCAGGAGTGTAGGACCGCCGAAGGCGGGCCGTAACTCTTGGTGTGTTAAGATGACAGGGAGAGGTTATGCATTGTTTTCTTAATAATAAAAACGCTTTCAGGACGTCACGTGTTTGCTCACACGGATGCTGCTCAAGCAGTTGGAAAAGTGCCAGTCAATCTTAGTGAAATGCGGCTGGACGCTGTGACTGTAGTGGGACACAAGGTGGCTACTGTCTTCTGCCATGTTAACTTCATCCTTTCAGTTCTACGGACCGAGGATTGGGGCTCTTATTATGAGGTCTCACTACACTGTGGAAATGACGCCTTTGTTCTACGGAGGAGGACAGGAGAGAGGCCTTCGATCGGGGTAATCTTACAATATACAACAAAAGAAACGAGTAGGGGTCACGGATTTATCTGTATTGCTCAAAAGTTGTGTGCCCAAGTGTCTGCTCCCTCAGAGGTAGGCCGCCATCTGGTAGTGGTAGGTCCTGTGGATGGTGATCCACTGCTTGAAGTCCTGTCCGTGCGTCTTCTGGAGCGTTGGGAGTTCCTCCAGCGTCTGAATGAACTGAACCCGC
Organism: Oscheius sp. G VE-2021; assembly: GCA_022343465.1. NCBI lineage: Eukaryota > Metazoa > Nematoda > Chromadorea > Rhabditida > Rhabditidae > Oscheius > Oscheius sp. G VE-2021. The sequence continues at coordinate 2,035,046 of JAJQXH010000058.1, forward strand.
CTCTCCTCTTCCCATCCCTCCTACCAGCGTGCACTGGGTGTCAAACTGCTCCACAGCCTCCTGGTAGTGCACGGCCCTCTTCTCAATCTCCGTCGTCGTCTTCGCCTGCTTCACCTCGTGTCTCGCCAGATCCATCTTGTCCCTCGCCGCCTCGAACTGCGTCCATTTCTCCTGGTACTGTTTGAAGGTGGTCACGTGGAACCTCCGCATGTGGCTCATCACCTGCCGGTGCTGCTTCTGAAGCGTACCCTGTCTTCTCATTATTTCCTCTCCCACCTGCATTCCTCCGCGATAGGCGGCTGCCGTATGGGCATTATCCGCCATTTTTGCTAAGGTGTCCTTGTGTTTGGGCGCCGATTTCACATCCTTCAGTCCCTTCACCACATTCTGAACTCCCCTGTGCGTAAATGTGCTCCATTCTCACTCTGTAGTTAACGAGGGCCTTGTTCAGTTTGTCCAGCGGGTCCTCTCCCGGCGGGTATTGGATCGGCTGCTCCGGGAGGTTCCTGACGGCGTCATTCGGCTGAACCACGTGCTCCAGGCGGTAGACCAGGTGGCTCAGCTGGTTGTCGTATTCCTCGAAGGCGTCCTTTTGCTGAAATCTCTTCTTCTAAGGCAGGCATCGGCCACTGACACTGTGGAACTCGTCGGTCATCACCGTCTGCTCAAAGTCCTTGTTGTTCTTCGCCATCTTGAATTGAAGCTTCCGTTTGAAGCCGAATTCTGCATACTAAATCAGAAGGAAAGGAGTGGCACTTCTTACCAGGCATGGTGGACGACCGGTCTTTGATGCGGCAAAGGGAAAGACTGAAGGAAGGAGGGGATTTTGACGTATTGGGCAGCCATATCCAACGTAGCGTCATTCCGCGGACCTTTCACCCGCCTCCAGTGGAAACTATGTTTTTACGATGTTTTGAAGACATATTTACGTATGCTTCCAGATTAATTCTACCCAAAGCTACTCCGTAAAATATGCTAAGTGATCCCTCGTTCATTTTTCCTATGTAGCCGCCTACTAGACTATTACCCTAATTTCCTATCGGTACATGATGATTTTGCATTTCCGGCGTAAAAGGCAACATACATCGCAGCCAGGCCGTCTGGATCAGCTGCACTAATAACACAGCTGCGCTGGGTAATCCTTTGTAATCATCCGTCGCCTTGGAGACCGTACGAAATGAGGGATTGAATGAAGTGTACTCTCGAATGGCTGGGGAATGAATACTATGAGTAGTCCGGGGACGAGGGCTCTTCAAATTTCAGTAAAAACTATGCTTGTTAGCTAATAAATGATCCAGATGGTTAGACAGGAAGAGATAGGGGCTGATAGTGATGAAATATTTGGACGCTGTGCTCAGTTATTGCCATTTTCAGAACGGAGAACACTCCTATGATCGTCGGCCTCGGAACGGCGGCCAAGATTGTTTCCGAAAACTCGGAAGAAATCTTCGAAAAGTTGGCGGATATCAGAGACTATTTCGAGTCTGAACTCGACGTGGGCTTTCCCTCCTCCTCCAGTTCATTTATCTTCCAGACGCATCTGGGCGACGTATTCATCGTAAACTTCCAAAACTCGCCTCGTCTGCCAAATACCAGCAGTGTCTCCTTCCCCACCATTCCTTTCAACGGCTGTGAACTCCTCGAAAAGTGATGCATTTTGAGTCTTTCACCTCAAAACTTTCAGATGCAAGTCCTTTCACGCGAGTACTGGCGCTGCCTGTCATACCGGCAAAGTGAGCCCCGTCCTGTCTGCCTGTGGACTGTCGCACGAACAGGCATCCAGGACCATTCGGTTTAGCTTCGGAAGGGAGACCACACACGCAGAGGTAAGCCAAACTGTTATATTACCGTAACCTCCTTTAGGTGGACCGAGTGATCAAGGAATTGAAGGCTATGGTTTTCTTCTCAAAGCATGGCGGATCTCTCCTGAAGGCCATGGGCGCTGGTCCCGGTTCTGGTTTCTGATTTTGTAAATAAATATTTATATTCTCTATATTTTCTATCACAGGCTGATTACATCTTGTGGCGGATCAGTCCCTTCATCATATCGAAGGTGTTGCCGTTGTCGCCCACCGAGATTAGCTGAAACTGCGCCTTCCTTCCGTCCTTCAGAAGCCCCACCTTCCCAGGAGTCCGCTTGCTTCGTACTTGCAAGTACCCGTACTCGTCGAGTCCCCTGATGACCACCTTCTCCCCGCTCTCTTCCAGAAGAACCTCCTCTCGGCTGAAACAACAAACTGTCATCTACCGGAACCCAGTCTCACTCATGGAGCCAGTACTCGTAGTATTTGTCCAGCAGTACATTCCGCCCCTTCATTTCGTAGATATTCAGCCATCCTGAAAGACTTTTTTAAAAAGGGAGGAGGGCCTACTCTCGAACTTGTTGAGGCTCTCTGCGATGACCTCCTCCACCGTGAATTTCAAATCCTCCGATTCCGGCACAATGTCGTTCAGACAGACAGTTGGCTGAGAATTCGTCACATTCAGTCCAGCTCCTGAAGAACAAAGTTCAACAGGAAGAGAAAGGACTAACCCAGGGTGACTGACATGCTGTTGTCGCGGAATTTGGCCGTGGCCAGCATTCCACCGATTTTGTGGGAACGGTTGTAGTAGAAGTCATTCGGCCATTTGATCCTCAGGGGGAAATCCTAACAGCAGTTGATTCTAGTAGTAAGACCAGTCTGACCTTCATGTTGCTGAGACTGTTTACGGCGTCGACGACGGCCACGGCGAATATGTGCTGGATGAAGGAGGGATTATTCGCAATGGAGCACTTTTTAGGCAGCTGCATTGATACGGTAAACATGGCTGCTCCCACCGGAGAAATGAACTCGTTTCCGCCCCTTCCTACAACATACAGTAATCTGTCTACATTACCCAACCCACCAACACCGCTGACCTGTTGACCCGCGACAACCACAGCCCCGTCCATTGAGGGAACCGCATCCGACAAACTAAAAGAGCACTACAAGACCTTCAAGAAGTACCGTACCTGGCCATAACGTCCATCGTGGAAGTAGTGACAGGCACATGAAGACAGAAGCGACCAAGGCGGTTGGTGGAAAGACGGGAGAAGAACAGGGGGAAGTTGAAGGGAGCGTACTCGGACAGATTACTGAAAAGGGGATAAATGCTAAGAACCGGATAGGGGTACCTGTGGCCAACTTGGATCGGGAGGAAGGACCGACTGGGCGAAGGCATTCCCATCTGGGCGGCTGTCTCGAAGGCTCTTAGGAACAGCTGCGGCTCCTTTCCAATTTCCTCACCGTACCGTATACCCTGAAAAGAATTGTTTTCCGAACCGATTCAAACCAAAAACCTTAATTTCATCGATAGCTGTCTTTTCCTGTGCTACCATAACCCCTCCGGTGGTCTCAGGCACCTCGTGCTCTTGTACAGTGACCCCAACCCGTTGGAGGGCGTCTCGCAGGATGTGGCTGCCTGAATTAGAACTACTACAAGAACTTTAAAAAGCTACCCGGAGCGAGTAGTTGATCTGGAGTGGCGTCTGAGAACATGGCGGCCGCTTGATGAGCGCTGCTTTCCATGTACAACATAAGAGGAGTCTCTGAGAATCGAAAGTTATAAATCGACTTGGCCTCTTACCTTTGGTTTTGGTTAACACGACGGAATAGCCGACTCCTCCCGTGAGATCTTTCGAACGCAGTGTTTCGTTCACCTAAAGGAAATATCAGGCGCTTATTTTGAGAACTCACGTGGCCGTTTTTGGAGACCATTTTCAGAGATTTCTTGAGAAACGACTCGAATTCCTTGCTGACAACCACTGAATTACTCGAGCCAAGGGCCATTCGGAGGATATCCGCCTGAGATGACTTGCGTTACTATATTCTATAACCGTACCTGTTTCTTCGAAGACTCACAATTCGTCAATCCGGCCAGAAGCCTATTCTGACAGACGAAGATGATCTTTCCTGACTGAAAATCACCCTTTGCTACTGTAAAAATGAAAAAAGTACCTGGTTAAAGTAGGCTTGTATTTTACTCCAAACTTTGTCGTCGAGGCCCTCGGTTTCTGCGACAATGAGGCAAGTCTGAACGGATAATCAGGTTCACAAAGGGAATACTAGTTACAGTAGCCTTCTCCACCCATGGCTGTTTCCTGAGGGCGTCTGCGCTGATGTTGAATACGGTGTAGCAATCGAAGGGGAGCACGCGGGAGAGGGAGCCACGGATACGGCCGTAGAGGTCTTTGTGGTCTCCTGTGTACACCAAGATCTGGAAATGAGAAACTGCTACTTATAAGGGGTACATCGGATCCCGGGGGCAAATATAGAAATTCACATAAAACAATAGCTGTCTCAAAACTCACAGAAGGTGGTTTGCAGAGCGCTCTGTCCATTACAGAAGTCCTTCTGGATTGGAAGAACCGACGAGATGGCGTGTAGGACCTTGGTAATTCGAAGAACGAAACGTCTGAAATTAGTCTTCGTGAATTCGAGATACGGGGACCACGTGACTATCACGCCATCCATTGTTTTGCTCTTCTTTCTGTATGTTATTCCATTTTAACAGCCAATAAATAAAATAACCTACGTAAAACAGGGAGCAAAGTGACATTTTTGACTAGAAAGCTCCTCCAGGGCATAACTGGAGGGACGACTGCCACAATACGCAAATTCGCGTGAGGTTTAAGTTTTCGATGAAAGCGAAATTAATTAATTCATGGAGCTGATTACATGAGTATTTTAGAGCTTTCTTTAAGATAATATACTTTCTTTAAAGAATGAGGATCCCGGAAGCCCCTTCCCACAGAATATCCGGGCAGAAAATAATGAGATACAATTGTTATATTGCAATAATTGGCGGAATGTGAAATGACGCTACCTAGAATCAAAACATGAGATAGGTCGGGAGAATAACTGATCGGAGCACGCCCTGTCAGTAATAGTAGCAAGGTCGCTGTCTCAAGGACACAAGGCGGGGACAACCTAACGTAAACATTGAAACTTTGTTTTTTCTAGCACAATCGCCAGACAAATAATCATCAATCGAAAACAAGCATGTCATTTGACTGGGTTCTCAATAAGTTCACTTATGTCCTGTTTTCCTACCTCCGCAGATCGAAGCCCTCACGGACCGTCGTCCCCTCTCTCCCAGCATTGGGCTGACCGAGCGATTCCTGGCTGAAAGAGATTACTATTCTTTGTGTCTTACTGTATCTTACAAATGTCTGCCGCCGCAAATGTCGTGTTAGCGAGTGCTTCCACCATCACAGAGTGTCTTCTCCTGGAAGAAGCAGCTGGAGGAGGACAGGAGCGGGGCAGGGCTTGTATCCTCTTCTCCACATCCACTCCATTCATTCGCTTGGCGGTTCCATTGGGAGGGGCGGGGGGTTTGGAATTCCGCAGTGGCTCCTGTTCTTTGGTCGGGGAGGGTGTTGTCTGCATTCGAACGTCTGTTTCTATCTCATCCAGGTCTCCGTTGATCTTTGGAATTTGCTCTTGTTTCGCTTCCAAATCCACAATCTTTGTCATTTCGATATCAGGTTCTCCGTTTTCTTTCGCAGAGTCCAGTTTCTTCGCCTGACACATTAAAGCTGCTAAAGTGAAGTACTTTAATCTCTTAAAGGAGGGATACCGTAGGAAGAGGAGTCTGTGACGGCGAGGGGAGACGTGGGTACGGACGATTCGTCGGCGTACAGCAGGTCCGAGATGCTTCTAAATGGCTCAATTTGCGGCAGCGCTATTTCTGTTCTTCGCTATTGATCTTATAGTTCAGACGAAGGACGAATGTTTATACTAGATAACTGTTGTCATATGCCTCGATACCGTATTTTGACATAGTCTCAAACATAGTAAAGGTGTATCAACTTGTCATTAGCTGGGAAACATACTTGAAAATCATGGCTACTGTCTCTTTCATTTGAATTCCCGTAATTAGCATGTGCCCTTCCGTCACTCCCTTCCATTCCTCTCTTTCTTCCTCCCGATGGCGGTTATGCAACGTGAGATTGAAGAAGCCGTGTGTTTCATGAGCTCCTTCCTCTACAATCGAATTCCTCGCAGTCGAGTGGATGCCTTCTGTGAGAAATTGGCCAACGAACTGATCCAGGAGCAGGGAGAATGCTCCAAAATGCGGGTGTCTACAGCCAGTGGAGCTGGTCCTTTTGTGAATGCGGTGAAGGCGAGTTACCTGGACATGGAGGAGGTGCTCCACCTGCTGCCGAAGGACCTGGTCGTGGAGTTGTTCACCGGACGGGTGAGGGCCGAGTACGAGGGTAGGATGTGGACTGTCTACTGCATCGGACAGGAGCCCCGCCGGGAGGAGATGAGACCCGAACTGCTGGTTGCGTTCAATGGGGAGGATGTCAGACAGCCAATCTTCAAGGTATGAGCTGTTAGTGGTCCAAAAATACATGATCAGTTGCTGCCTATCCATCGAAATGAGAGTTTATAAACTATCGACTCCTGTCTCCCTTAATCCGATGTTTTTCTTCAGGTGAACCGCTTCCTTCCTTCGTGGATCGCCCGTGACTTCTGCGCCACTCGCTTTGGTTCCGCCAAGTTGAAGACATTCCCGGTAGGATCGGTGAAATACCAAGAAACCCATGACTTTTAGAACGCAGCGACAGGCAAAGAGGAGGCTCGGCTGCAGCACCCGTACACCGGCCCTTCGGTCTACTCCTACCTCAAGTGGGACACCAGTCTTTATGAAAACCTAGCTATTAAGGTACCTCGTCTACCTGAACCTCATCGTGTTGGCTCGGTTGCTGCACTCGCAGGAAGAAAACAAAGACAACAGGGAATGGGAGTGAATTACAGTTCCAATAAAACACTGTTACTCTTTCTGTGTCTCTCTCTCTTGTTTTCTCTCTTTCTCTCTTGGCTTACATTATGTCGTTGATATCGCCGAGATTTGTGAGGTCCAAAGTGACGGAAGGCGAGACGCCAGTACTGTTTACCGATCGGCCGGTGAACTGGTCCATGTTGCCGCTGAATAACCAAAGTTACTGAAATCCTTTGAATAACCACTTGGTAATGGAATGTTTTCTTTCGAGAAAACGGAGAAAGGGCGGCAATTGGGTTGTTGAATCGAAGAAACGACTGGATGGAGCAAAGTCGAAGAGAGGATCCTTCGATGAACGGGATGAGGAAGTACACGAGCGGAAACGGCGACGGGGAGAGGAGGAGGTAGTTCTTCTGAAAGAAGTTCTCTTTCCTATTGTGTGCACAATGCCCGTTCGGAAGGCATGTCGAATGGAGGCAACCGAGATGAAGAGAGACTGAGAGTCATAAAATTAGAGAACCCAGCGATTTTTGCAAGAACCGTGAGAGCTTCTATTACGAGATCCTGGAAAACATTCCTGGAATTTCCAGGTCTCAAGAATCTTCGAGGATTTCGATTAACAATGGAGACGGCGGATTAATATCCAAGGCAACGGCGGCCGAGGCGGAAGGTCGCCGAGGGTCGGAGGAAGAAAAACGCAAACACGGCGGATTGGCCCATTCTCAGCGAAATCTCATTAAGCTCACTCGTTTTCGACATGAAAAACTTGAAGATTGGAGCAGCAGAAAAGAAACAACGGCTTGACAAATGGGAAACGGGCACAAACAGTCTTCTCACGGACAAAAACACAGGGGTCTCTTTTAGGTAGCTTTTGCATTTTTAAAGAAGTTTACTTCTCGAGAACAACGTTCTTTCTTCTACAGGTATTGTCACGACCTATACAAATTCTGATAGATGTGTTTTAGGAAAACTTTAACAGAAACAATATTTCGTGAGTTTCGAGTGGTTTCAGGCATTTATGGGCGACGAAAGATTGAATTGCACCTGGAGAGTAAGGGATTAGCTCTCGCTTGGTCGACGCGTTTCATTTCAGACGAAAGGCCACCGATGGGCGGAGAGAAGCGATAAAAGATTAATAGTGAAATACGAGCGAATTCTCTTTAATTAGCCCGAACGAATAAGCGTAAACAGTCGGAGGTGTGTTCTACGGATTAGAAAGAAAGGAAAACAACATGTGTGTGCATGTGTGTGTGCGGGAAAGGAGGGATCTCGGCTGGGATTGAATGGATGGCTTGAAAACAGGAAACGGGGTGGTTTGCCTGGCGGAAATAAAGAATAGGAGATATAAATACTGGAAAATGGACTATTTATCACCAAAGAACTATGAGCACGAAGGCGCCGGGATAGGGAAGGGTTTCTACTTTAAAACCCTCATTTCTTTCATGCCATTTTAAGACCGTACATATTGTCTTACCTTGGAAGTGAGCCGTAGTATCCCCCATGCAGGGCAGTCTCACTGGCGTATCTCAGCTGGACTTTATTTCCTCCTTCCTCGTCCCCCCAAAATAGTTGTTCGAGTAACGGAAGTGGTTTGTGTTGCTGTGAGATAGACAGGGAAGACCCATTCATCGACCGAGTGCCGTGGACAGGAGAAGAAGAAGGCTGGTTTCCCACAGAAATAGCTTCAACCTATTTATGAAGGGAGAAACGGGAACCTACTGTGGAGTGATTCAACAAGGGCGCTGGCGTTGTTTTCAAAGAGAGCTCCTTCCGAGAAGGCGTAGACTATGTCCACAAATCTAAGACGAGATTCATAATCTTGAGAGAAACCAACCTATCGGAAGGACAGGCGTACAAGGAAGCCGGCTGCAACTTGTGCCAAGCAACGCGGTCGCAGCAGGAATCCAACTGCAATTTAGGCCTTGCTGGGTTTAAGCTGCTTGTCTAAGAGTCATTTCACAGGGCTTCTGTTCTTCCTTTTAACAAGTGTATTTCCTTTAATCTATGTTTCTTTCGTTCAAAGAATCCACCTACATAAAGGGAAAACATCCAGATTCTCACATTTTCCTAATCGTAATCCATTTGACACGCCATTTCATTAGAAACTATCTGCTATGTTTTATTCTTCATAGTTTATATCGAAACTAGAATACAAGAACTGCTGCTGGAAAGACTAATCTGTGATTTTCGAGATCTCTGAGCATTCAAACGGCTGGTGTCTGGAAACGGCTGGCTCAGGGAAGGCTAAACAATATCCCGAGCAATTGCCCGGCAGATAAAAGAAGGTTGCGTTTTCAAGGAAATATTTTTATTGTAACCTGGTTTGAAGGGATATTAGGAAAAGGTTTGTTTAGCATTAGCATATTATATAGAGAACTCACATAAACTGCTCCGTGTTCGTTCTCCTCTCCCGGCGGACATCTGCCAACCACTGCAACGAAAAAGATCCTTTCCGCATCTGCGATCGCCCATGAATCAACGAACCTCCATTCGGATGAATGCAGTTCCTAAACACCAATGAATATCCAAAAATTTCCCTACGGCTGCATTTTCTACTGCTAGTTCCGCTCTTTCAGTGCGATACAACAGTCGATGGGTGTTCATCTGAGGCTCGCTCGTGAAACGGGCGAGACGGCCGGAAGATGGAGAGAGTGGCAACGGACACTCGGGTCTGGAATAGGGATGTCTCTTTTTCCAAGTTAGTCAGTCATCTATATTTTGTTTTGTGGGGAAGATGTTGTTCAGAGGAAAAAGCAAAAGGTTCGAGCAATGGAAAAGCCCTAGAATTACAGATTCCCGAGGGAGGCACCTTGTCCGCCGGCAGACGAGCATCGAAGAGCCATTGCTGGGGTCTGCGTAGAAAGACTGGAGGAAGGCAGCCAGTCGCCGACGACGAGCCGCTTCGACCGCCGAGGACACCAGCGACCAGACGAGGACGATCATACATCCATGGACTGAAATGGGAAGAAATGGATGGGGAGGGAGACGATGGAAACACCAGCAGAGGGTGCGTGTCTGGGGACAGATCGTTTACATATGAGATGAACGAGCAGGATAGACGCAAAGGCGTTAGGGGAGAGAGATAGAGAAATAGAGTGATAAAGAGAGACATACAGAGAGAGAGAAAGAGAGATTAGATAGATAGATAGATAGATAGATAGATAGATAGATAGATAGATAGATAGATAGATAGATAGATAGATAGATAGATAGATAGATAGATAGATAGATAGATAGATAGATAGATAGATAGATAGATAGATAGATAGATAGATAGATAGATAGATAGATAGATAGATAGATAGATAGATAGATAGATAGATAGATAGATAGATAGATAGATAGATAGATAGATAGATAGATAGATAGATAGATAGATAGATAGATAGATAGATAGATAGATAGATAGATAGATAGATAGATAGATAGATAGATAGATAGATAGATAGATAGATAGATAGATAGATAGATAGATAGATAGATAGATAGATAGATAGATAGATAGATAGATAGATAGATAGATAGATAGATAGATAGATAGATAGATAGATAGATAGATAGATAGATAGATAGATAGATAGATAGATAGATAGATAGATAGATAGATAGATAGATAGATAGATAGATAGATAGATAGATAGATAGATAGATAGATAGATAGATAGATAGATAGATAGATAGATAGATAGATAGATAGATAGATAGATAGATAGATAGATAGATAGATAGATAGATAGATAGATAGATAGATAGATAGATAGATAGATAGATAGATAGATAGATAGATAGATAGATAGATAGATAGATAGATAGATAGATAGATAGATAGATAGATAGATAGATAGATAGATAGATAGATAGATAGATAGATAGATAGATAGATAGATAGATAGATAGATAGATAGATAGATAGATAGATAGATAGATAGATAGATAGATAGATAGATAGATAGATAGATAGATAGATAGATAGATAGATAGATAGATAGATAGATAGATAGATAGATAGATAGATAGATAGATAGATAGATAGATAGATAGATAGATAGATAGATAGATAGATAGATAGATAGATAGATAGATAGATAGATAGATAGATAGATAGATAGATAGATAGATAGATAGATAGATAGATAGATAGATAGATAGATAGATAGATAGATAGATAGATAGATAGATAGATAGATAGATAGATAGATAGATAGATAGATAGATAGATAGATAGATAGATAGATAGATAGATAGATAGATAGATAGATAGATAGATAGATAGATAGATAGATAGATAGATAGATAGATAGATAGATAGATAGATAGATAGATAGATAGATAGATAGATAGATAGATAGATAGATAGATAGATAGATAGATAGATAGATAGATAGATAGATAGATAGATAGATAGATAGATAGATAGATAGATAGATAGATAGATAGATAGATAGATAGATAGATAGATAGATAGATAGATAGATAGATAGATAGATAGATAGATAGATAGATAGATAGATAGATAGATAGATAGATAGATAGATAGATAGATAGATAGATAGATAGATAGATAGATAGATAGATAGATAGATAGATAGATAGATAGATAGATAGATAGATAGATAGATAGATAGATAGATAGATAGATAGATAGATAGATAGATAGATAGATAGATAGATAGATAGATAGATAGATAGATAGATAGATAGATAGATAGATAGATAGATAGATAGATAGATAGATAGATAGATAGATAGATAGATAGATAGATAGATAGATAGATAGATAGATAGATAGATAGATAGATAGATAGATAGATAGATAGATAGATAGATAGATAGATAGATAGATAGATAGATAGATAGATAGATAGATAGATAGATAGATAGATAGATAGATAGATAGATAGATAGATAGATAGATAGATAGATAGATAGATAGATAGATAGATAGATAGATAGATAGATAGATAGATAGATAGATAGATAGATAGATAGATAGATAGATAGATAGATAGATAGATAGATAGATAGATAGATAGATAGATAGATAGATAGATAGATAGATAGATAGATAGATAGATAGATAGATAGATAGATAGATAGATAGATAGATAGATAGATAGATAGATAGATAGATAGATAGATAGATAGATAGATAGATAGATAGATAGATAGATAGATAGATAGATAGATAGATAGATAGATAGATAGATAGATAGATAGATAGATAGATAGATAGATAGATAGATAGATAGATAGATAGATAGATAGATAGATAGATAGATAGATAGATAGATAGATAGATAGATAGATAGATAGATAGATAGATAGATAGATAGATAGATAGATAGATAGATAGATAGATAGATAGATAGATAGATAGATAGATAGATAGATAGATAGATAGATAGATAGATAGATAGATAGATAGATAGATAGATAGATAGATAGATAGATAGATAGATAGATAGATAGATAGATAGATAGATAGATAGATAGATAGATAGATAGATAGATAGATAGATAGATAGATAGATAGATAGATAGATAGATAGATAGATAGATAGATAGATAGATAGATAGATAGATAGATAGATAGATAGATAGATAGATAGATAGATAGATAGATAGATAGATAGATAGATAGATAGATAGATAGATAGATAGATAGATAGATAGATAGATAGATAGATAGATAGATAGATAGATAGATAGATAGATAGATAGATAGATAGATAGATAGATAGATAGATAGATAGATAGATAGATAGATAGATAGATAGATAGATAGATAGATAGATAGATAGATAGATAGATAGATAGATAGATAGATAGATAGATAGATAGATAGATAGATAGATAGATAGATAGATAGATAGATAGATAGATAGATAGATAGATAGATAGATAGATAGATAGATAGATAGATAGATAGATAGATAGATAGATAGATAGATAGATAGATAGATAGATAGATAGATAGATAGATAGATAGATAGATAGATAGATAGATAGATAGATAGATAGATAGATAGATAGATAGATAGATAGATAGATAGATAGATAGATAGATAGATAGATAGATAGATAGATAGATAGATAGATAGATAGATAGATAGATAGATAGATAGATAGATAGATAGATAGATAGATAGATAGATAGATAGATAGATAGATAGATAGATAGATAGATAGATAGATAGATAGATAGATAGATAGATAGATAGATAGATAGATAGATAGATAGATAGATAGATAGATAGATAGATAGATAGATAGATAGATAGATAGATAGATAGATAGATAGATAGATAGATAGATAGATAGATAGATAGATAGATAGATAGATAGATAGATAGATAGATAGATAGATAGATAGATAGATAGATAGATAGATAGATAGATAGATAGATAGATAGATAGATAGATAGATAGATAGATAGATAGATAGATAGATAGATAGATAGATAGATAGATAGATAGATAGATAGATAGATAGATAGATAGATAGATAGATAGATAGATAGATAGATAGATAGATAGATAGATAGATAGATAGATAGATAGATAGATAGATAGATAGATAGATAGATAGATAGATAGAGATAGAGATAGAGAGAGAGAGAGAGAGAGAGAGAGAGAGAGAGAGAGAGAGAGAGAATAGGAGAGAAAGAGAACTTATACTTGAAGGGGAGAAGTCTCGCGGGAAACTTTAAAGGTGTTGATTTATTTCTACAAATAAGTGCGTTTTCTAAATACTGTAAGGTAGTGTTTAGATGTTACTTTTCCTTCTTCATAAGGAAAAGTATTTTTCCTTCGTTCTAGACAACATAAGCATAAGAAAGATACTTAGTGGTTGCCAAAAGCAGTTGAAAACAAAGGCATAATCACATAACGTCTGAAAAACAAAACAACCGCTCGACTAATTAGATTGCAGGGAAAGGATTCGGGAGGCGTCGTTTTGATTAGATGAGACAGTCGTGAAGTATTTTCACCCAAAAAGAACAAAGTAAAACTATCAAGGCTTTAAAAATAAACAAATTGTACATTCGTACAGCTTAGTAGAAATTCTACTGCCAAGTGTGAAACATTTCAAGTCCCGGACCCACAAAATCATTTTCTGAAAAAAGAGATCAAAAGAAATAAACGACGACCCTTTACAATGCGAGTATTGCTGACTCTGAAACTTGGATAATTCGACTATGCTGGGTGAATACAAAGTGGCACAAAATATTCTCTTGTTCCATCTTTCAGGTGGTTTCCTTGATAAATTGTGTTAGCGTAGATCATAGGTCAATGAGGATGCAAGTGCTTGTGGTCGCAGAGTGCCTAATCATGGGGAAGTGGGCGGCGCGGAATCGGCTTTTTGCGTAGAAGCCGTGCACAAACAGAAGAGTACGGGGGAACAGGTGGCCTTTCTCCCTGATGACCGTAATGGAGGCGGAAGAATCGCCTAAAGGGCTAACCGACGCTAACTACATGGCACACATGGAAATCGATAGAAGCTCGGCTGGTCGGCGGCGAACAAACGCCGGAATGAGGGCCCGGGTTTTGGATTCATTTATGCTTAATGGGTACTTCAGTCGGTGGTTTATTGGCCAACAAGAAAACAACAGAGCATGATATCATCGGAGACAACAACATAGGAAACAACATAACATCAACAATTGACTACCAACAACAACACTCAGCAATTGGCCTTAATGATCGCCTTGCGCTCCTTCTTCGCCTTTTTCTTTTTATTCTCCACCTGGCTCACATCGGCGAATAGCTTCAGGTCCTGAGCCTCCTCGATCTCCAGTCGAAGCATCTCCAGGGCGGCCGCGTTGAAACCAGTCACGTCCTAAAACAGGATTTTGTAAATGGTCACAATGAACATTGTTTCTTAAAAAAAGACGAGCGGCCCATGCTTGGTATTCAGAGTAGCCGCTCAATTAAAAGCGCAAGCATCGAATTGTATGGAATGCTTCCAATTATACCTCTCGCCAAACCTAGTTCTTGGAAAAATGCTAATTCGGGCCAAAATTATAATTTTTCCGAGAACTAGGATTGGCAACAACTATAGGAATGGACCGTAAGAGCATACCCGAATATCGTTGATGCCCTTTGGCATTTCCTTCTTCAACTTCTCAACCACCGGCAGGAGCTCAATGGAATTGATGATGTAGCTGTGGTGGATCCTAAAAACCACATTTCCTTCTCAACTTCACCCTTGTTTTACCTGATCAAAAATATGGCAATTCTGGTGGAAAATTCCATTTTGTAGTGCTTGGCCACGCAGGCAGAGAGCGACTTGAGGATGTCCGCCACGTAGCTCAGAGGGACCATCAGAAGGGCACGCTCCACGTTACTTAAACTAATCGTTAAATACTCTTCTAAGGAAAATACCTCGGTCTGCATCTGGAGATGGTGTCCACCAAGAAGTGGTCCAGACTTTTGCTGTTGTAGGCGCCGATCATCGGATGGGGCTTATGCTGAAAAAGGAGGTCATTGTGATCGAAATACACTCACATCGGGGTCCTCGGCCTGCTGGATCCTCTCGTTTCTGATGATGTCGATCGCGTCAATGATATTATCCGTCTGAAACACAAATCACCATTAAATCTTCTACTTTCCCCTACGGAAACAACACTCTGGAAGTTCTTGGCTGCGGCCAGGCCGGCCTCATTTTCGTTCGTCTCTCCGGGAACGACGTCCTCCTCTTCGGCCAGCCTCTCCTCGTAGTCTCGTTCTCTGAAAAACCAAATTTAAATGTTTTGTGTCGGCATCAATAAATGCGCCTTCGAGTAAGATAAATATCCCACCGTTGTACCTCCTCCTCCTCTTCGAGTACAATAATCTCCTCAGTCAGCTCCCAGCAACGGATCGACTTGTCGTGGGAGGCAGAGAACTGGAACATTTGCTATTACTGGTTAGAGGAAAAAGCCTACCAGCAGACTGCCGGTGTCCGACTGGGTGAGTGCCCTGACCTCCGCCGTGTGTCTGTCCAAGACCTGCACTCTCTGTTGTTTCTTAGCATCCCATTGCTTCACTTTCCCGTCTCTTCCGGCCGACCAGACCAACATTTCGTCCGAAGGGGAGAACAACACACACGACACTCTGAAAACAGGTAACATGCACAAGATTATCACCAGTCGGCTTATTCCATCTTTTTCTTGATGAGAATTTTTATGCCAAGCTAAATGAATCCTATGGCAAAATGAACAATTGATGCCCCGAACGAGTAAAAAACCAACACATCGTCGTGAGCATGGAATGACTTGTGGCAGTCACCAAAGTCCAGTCCCCAGATTTTGATAGATTTGTCAGCTGATCCAGTTACAACCAGTTTGCTGTCCTAAAACTAACATTTTTCAAAATAGAGAATTCTGGACTACCGGGGAAATGGAAACGGCAGTGACGGGCAGCGAATGGCCGTAGAGCGAGACAAAGAATTTCAGAGTGTCCAGGAAATAGACGCCGGCCGTGTTGTCCAGGAGACCACAGACGACGAACTAAAGTGTTTCTGTTAAACAACAGCAAGCACAACAATTTCAATGACAAAAATGCATTTCCCTACCTTTCCATCGGGAGATACGGCGCATGAGAGAGCTTCATCGGGGACATTGAGCACCCGCTGCTCACGGATCGAAAGTCGCTTCCTGGTTCCCTCGGAGACCAACTCGTACGACCAGAACTTGAGGGTTTTGTCAGCAGAGGCAGAGATAAAGCCCTGAAATGAAGGGTTTGTACAATTAATAAAATACGGCTACTTTTTTGTCTGGAAGGGGAACGAGGCTCCAGATGGCTCCCTCGTGAGCCTTTGTCGTCTCCAGGAGCTCACAGCTACTCAATTCCCATAGGAATACTGTACCCGACTGAAAATACAAATGACTAAGCATACAAGGTTTAGAAAAACCTTGTTGGCTGAGAGAATGTGGTTATCTCCGACGACGAACATCACACAGGTGACGTCCTTCATGGAATCGTCAGTGAAGGAGACCACGGGACGAAGGGAGTGCGTATTCCACACGATCAGCTGGAAAATGACAGTTCCTCCAAATCAACAGGACCTACTTCATCTCCGCCGCCAGAGACCACGGCGCTGTTGGAGGAGGAGATGGAGAGGCCGCGGATGTCGTTGCGATGACCGAGCTTATCTAGATTTCCGATGGATTCCGTCTCAATAGCGTTCGAAGTCAAGTCCACTTGGATCTTCAGGTTGTGGACAGTGTTGTTCGCAAAAAGGGCGTACATCTGTAAAAAAAATCTTATAATCTTTCTAATCCTACACACCTGGTGGGACACATTGGCGTCGTCCACTTTGTAAGATGGCGCAAAGTCGATCCATTTCATCTTGACACTCGTGCGATAGTCTCCGATGCGAGTGACGAGGATGGTGACGTCCTTTCGAACCTCTTCCTCGGTTACGGCAGCCACAATTCCGTCGTCTGAGCTAAAACATCGATTGCTGGCAATTGACACTTAATAACGAACGTGTTCTTCCTCTTAGCTGCTTTCATCTTCTTCGTTAGCCTCTTCGAAGACTCGTCTTTCGTGAAAACGCGATAGAGATCCATCAACTTGTCCGCTCCCTGAAAACCAACCTTGTTGCTTCACAAAAACTTCCGTTTCCTCACCAGACAGGCCAGAAGTCGCTGATCCGGCGAAACAGCCAACTGAAGGGCGCGTCCTTTGCACTGACGAAGGAGTTTTCCACGGAGTTTCACATTCACGTATCGCTAAAGAAAGCTACGTTTCAACAACAAAATGTATTTACGTTCTGCATGTCGCCTAGAATCTCTTCCTCGCTGTTCTTCTTTTTCGCCAAAGGCTCACTAGCCTCGCTTTGTTCCAGAGCTCCCGACATCCAATTCAGCTCGAAAACTAACAACTCCAACTCCGTACCGGCCGTGATTAAGAGAGAATCGTCCTCCAGAAGGACAAAGGAGTACACCTATATGAAGTTTCATGAAACTGGTAATAATCGAACCTCCGAGTGACTATCGAGAAGGGTGTAGAAGCAACTTTGACTGGCGATACTCCAGAACTTGATGAACGTATCTTTCGACCTAAATTATGTATTTAGTTGCAAAAATCTACAAACTCACGAGGAAATGATGAATTTGTCATTTAGGGTAAACTCTAGATGGGTGATGGACTCCTTGTGGCCGTTCAGGCGGTACAATCCACTTTCAGACACAATATCCCACAGGATCACAGTGCAGTCCTACGTCATAATTAGTTAAAGAAATCTAAACGTCATACCTTTCCACCAGAGGCCAAAGTCAGTCCGTCGTGGCTGAAAGCGAGGCAGTTGACGCCCTTCTTGTGACCCGAAAACACAACACTGGCTGCATCTGAATCAAGGTCTGTTTTCTTACAAAGACCCCAAACCTTCGGAATGACGATCGAACAACTTGATGGATCCGTCGGCGTAGCCCACAGCCATCCACCTCATGTCATGGCTGAATTTCATGCAAGTCACAGACTTCTCGGATTCAGAAATCTCGTGTACCTTAAATGAATGAAATGCATTTGATCTCCCAAAAACCAACTTTTTCAGTCGTCTTCATATTGTAGAAAGAAACATTTTCACAGGCAGTTACAGCGCAGACGGACGAATCCACAGCACAAATGGCGCCGTTGGCCGAACCCACGCAGCCGCAGGAGCCTCCGTGGACGTACCGAAGATAGTCCTTGGTGATACCCATTCTAGAAACAAAATAATTATTTTATTATAAAGAAATTCACAAAGAAACACGATTTATGCGATACATTTTGAATGTCGGGAGGTTCGGGAGGGTACTGTAATCATGGAGCCGAAAATATATCTTCACTACGTATTTGGATAAAGGTTCGACGGCGTAACTACTGTACTTTGATTTTTCCATTTAGTTTTGCGTACGTAATTTCTATTTTCATCCAGCTTTTTGTGAATGCATTCCTCCGTACGGAGGTGGAGGTAAAAGGCGATGGGCTCATTAATGAACTTAAATAATTTAGTATTTTCAGGGCTGCGATGGGCGATGCACCCGGTCCGATTCGACGGAGACATTTCAATAACGCCAAGATTCAGCCGGTACGTTTTTCCACACTGGAATTGGATATAAAATTGTTGAGGCGAGGGTGAAGAGGGTCATCCAAGCGGACGAGGATATCGGAAGAATGTCTACGTCCGTGCCGGCTGCTGTAGGTAAAGCAATGGAACACTTTGCCGAGAAATTCCTCCTGGTTCGTTGTTTTCATCTTCCCAATTTCCTCCTTTTCAGGCTGTTATGAGGGAGACTCAGAATTCCAAGTCCCGCACTGTCAGTCCAGTGCACATGTACGCTCCTTCTCATCAACAATGCAAATGTTACTTTAGGAAGCTGGCTATGCTGAATAATCCCCATTTCGCTTTCCTGAAACCGGTTCTGGGGGAAATCGCCGTTCCTGGGAGGGCTGGGAACTGTTGTGACGACGATGATGAGGTAAATATTATGTTTTGTTATCCGAATATCGTCTTTTCAGGTGCGTAAATAGCAGTGAATTCCGTCGTTTGCTCGCAAGATTCTTCGGGTTTCACATCCAGGGCTTGTCCGGCCCATTTCCTAGCTGGTTGTGTCATTGTTTCCACAGCAAAAGTCTGTCATTCATGTATTTATATAGCAATAAACAATTGTTTTTTATTCGGCTTCTGGAACGAAGGGCTGCTGTCTGGTGAAGTAGTCCATCCATGGCTGAATGTTTTTCAGTCCAATCTCCTCTGCCTTTTTGTGACAACGAGGTGGTACGATGTACTTGTCGCGGGAGAGAACGGCCTTCTGCCTGGCGCGAGACATACGGCACTGGGAGGAATGTTCGGGGAAAGGTGGTTCGAACCTTGGAGACGAGGGTGGCCGAGTAGACGATGAAGACGCCGGAGAGGATCATTCCGACTGAGACGTACAGCAGAATAAGCTGCAATGGTCGGTCCCTGGGTCTTCCTACGCCTACCTCGGGCTCCGGAACTTCGAGTGGCCGGTAAACGACCGACACTGGCCGTCCCATAACAAGAAATGATGTATTTACGCAATGTTAGAACGCTAAGCCATAAGTTTAAACTGCTGAAACACGAATGTTTATAGAACTACAGTCTTCAAAGTGTTTTAAACCAGAAATCAAAAACCCGCTTCGCGGGTTTTCGCTTTCTGGATGGGCGGCCTTCGGCCGCTTCAGGGCCGCTTCGCGGCCTCAAAAGAACTACCAAATTTTTGGGTGAGCGCTCGGGTCGGGTACCAAAGTGCGGCCGACCGCTCCGGCGCTTCGCGCCTCCGCGGATGGCGGCCGCACTTTGGTAGCCTCCCCTCGCTTAATTACCGCGCACCCATTTCCACCCTCTGGAAATGAGAAAACCCTATTCCTAGAAATTTCACGTTGCGCTGTTAACAAAGAGAAAGAAAACGGCCAAATGTATGTTTTAAATTAGTATAATAATTTGCTTATTTTCCTTAAAGTCTATATTTATGCTTTGAAAAAACGTTACATATATCACTATATTGTGAAAACCTCTTAAATTTACAAGTTATGAACCTTTACTCTTCGAGTCTAAACGATGGGTCCTACCACGAAAGGAGAGGCATTCTCGCAAAAGTTTTACAGGAACGGTTTCCTAGCGTGTACGCATTTGCGTCCACTAATTTCGTAAATATTTTTTGGGACCAGTTACTGTACTTCCAATATTTTTATTTCTTTTTCGTGTTTGTTTTTACTTTGTTAACGCGTTTTTTATATTTAAAATTGAAGAAATATTAATATTGATTTTTCAGGGTACCTAGCCTTCATAATGGCTAAACTGTGCTTGAGTGAGTTGTCACTTCCAATGTAATTACAGTTGTTCTTCAGAAAAGGCGAGTAAACGGGTCAGCTGTGCCAAGAGGTACAAGATCGAGAAGAAGGTACGCGATCACAACAGAAAGGTGAAGAAAGAGGCGAAGAAAGCTGGTAACAATCGTGGGTTTTGCAAAGTTCCAGTTAGTATTTCTTTCAGCTAACAAAAGGAAGAAGGAGAAGACCATTTCTGTGCCCAACTCCTGCCCTTTCAAGGAGGAGATCCTCGTTGAAGCAGAAAAGGAGCGCGAGCGTCTGAAAGCTCAGCAAGAGATGAAGAAAGAAGCTGCCAAGGAGGCTAGGAAGAGAAAGCTCAATACTCCCGTGGATCTCAATTCTTTGACTGCCAAGGCCGCTAAGCAGGTGCTGGCTCATTATTATTGTCTTCATCTTCCAATTTAGGCTCATGAGTTTGCCCAGAAGCAACAGATCATGTCGGAAGAGAAGTGCAACCCGATGGATGACAAGACCATCAAGGCGTACGCGAGTGAGGTCCGTAAGACCATCGAGACGGCCGATATCATCATCCAGGTGATTGTGTTAAACACTGAAGTGTAATTTATTACTTTTTTAGGTCTTGGATGCCCGCGATCCCCTTGGTAGCCGCAGTGCTTCCGTTGAAGAGCAGGTTGTTAAGGCCGGCAAGCGTTTGGTCCTTCTCCTGAACAAGGTATGATGTAAGTCTTTCCAAACCTTATCCTTCAGATCGATCTCGTCCCTCGTGAAAATGTCCAGAAGTGGCTTGCTCACCTTCGCGGACAGCTGCCCACGATTGCTTTCAAGGCCAGTACTCAAGATCAGAAGAACAACTTGGTAGGTGTTTTAGAAGCTCTTGTAGTTTTTGTGTTCAGGGCCGTTGCAACAGTTCCAGTCTCAACAGCGGAACTTCGAGGTGCATAGGAGCTGATCTCGTGATGAAGCTCCTGGGCAACTACTGCCGTAACAAGGACATTAAGACCAGCATTCGTGTTGGAATCATCGGATTTCCGAATGTCGGAAAGAGCAGTGTCATCAACAGTTTGAAACGGAAGAGGGCCTGCAACGTTGGTGCAGTGCCGGGAGTCACCAAGTATGTTCTGACTATCATGTATAAGTAATAATTGTTTTAGGGAAATCCAGGAGATCGAGTTGGACAAACACATCCGTCTCCTCGATTCGCCCGGAGTCGTTCTCATCAGCAATAAGAACCTTGACCCTATCGAGGTAAGTAGCACTTTTAAAAAGAAAAATAATCATCTTATTTCTAAGGTAGCTTTGAAAAACGCCGTGAAGGTGGACACCCTGATCGACCCCGTCGCTCCCGTCCACGCCATCCTCAGAAGGTGCAGCAAGGAGACTGTAGGTCTTATGCCAATCTTTTATTATTTCAATGTTCAGCTGATGTTGCACTACACTATCCCCGAGTTCAAGTCCTGCGATCAGTTCCTCGCCTTTTTGGCCCGCAAGTTGGGAAAACTGAAGAAGGGCGCTCGTCCGGATACCAACGCCGCTGCCAAATACGTGAGATTTCTTGGATTTCTTAGTTGAATAATTAGTCTTTAGGTTCTGCACGACTGGAATCACGGTCGTCTGCGCTACTACACGCAGCCTCCTGAGGATACCAAGACTGACGCCGGATACCAGGTGCCGGCCGAGGTCGTATCCGAGTTCAGCAAGGAGTTCGATATTGATGCCCTCAACGAGGAGCAGAACCAGATCGTGGAAGGTTAGTTACGGAAAAGACATAAGCTGGAGTAGGCGAAGGGCATTTAAAAACAAGTTTGTAGAAAGTGAGTGACTTCATTCATTTCTATTATGTCTCATGTCTATGCGATTCCACCACTCTTTGAGCGGCGTTTCCGAGCTGCACTGACGATCTTCGGAGGATTGGTCCGAGCCTTCAGCGTTGCGAACGAACATTCCATGTCATGGGTGACTGTCATCACGGCTGCAGCATTGTCGAACTCTCCACAGTAGCGAGGGGCTGAGAACACCGTCACCAGATGACGGTCTCCGAAGAATTCGTATCCATCCTGGACGACTTGGTGTCCCCTAGACACTTTGTGATTTCTCCTCCATTCTCTCACCTCACGATGAGGTCGATGTCCATCTTCCGGCAGAATTCACGCACCACGTCTTCTCCGAAGACGAAGGAGACTCCCCTCGAATTCTTGGCCCACCCGGAAGTGTTTGGGTCGGGATCCGCCCACAGCAGGTCCTACAACGATTGGAGCATCCACAGTGATCTCTTACTGATGCGAGACACTTGGACGGAGGCTCCAGAGGTCGGATGATCTTCGTGTCGTCGATGAGATCCCAGCTGGTGAGCAAAGGGCTGATTCCCCCGTGCATTCCGAAGATCCTCCCTCCAATGAGGGCACAGAGGGGAAGGCAGTTGAACATACTCTGTTGAAAAGATGGTATTGTGAATGGTGAGAGACTGACCTGGAAGGAGTTGTACAAGTTGACCGAGTAACGGCGCTTGCACTCCTCGTAGAAGCCGTAGGTTCGGTTGATGGAGGAGCACTCGTGGTTGCCTCGAAGGAGAAAGAACGACTCTGGGTACATCACCTTGTACCCCATCAGTACCGATATCACCTGTCGTACTTTTCTTTCTTGTCTGATTAACCACTACCTCAATCTGCTGTTTTCCTCTATCCACGTAGTCTCCCAAGAAGAGGTAGGCGGTGTCGTTCGGATAGCCGCACTTGTTGAAGATCCTTAGCAAATCCGTGAACTGACCGTGGATGTCACCGCACACCTGTAACACCTCATATGTCTTCTGCTCTGGAAACCGACCTTCATCGGGGGCTGTATCTCCACCATCACCGGTTGTTTCATCAGAATTTGAATGCATTTCTTGATGATTTCCCGGATTTCTTCTTCTTGAACTGCGAATGTCAGACTTGCGTTTTGTTGGTCGTTCACTTAATAATATCTTCATGTGGATGACGATGAGAGAGATGGCTTACCGCCAAGGATGCGGTCAACGAATTTGCTGACCCGCTCCCTGTCGTCGACCATCAGCCACCCGCTGCCAAGGCGAACTGTGAAATGATTTCTAGAGTGGTCAAGTCCACGCAAAGAGTCACGTTTGACGAATAGTCTAATTAACACTGCATTCAAATACAATCTTTGTGAATAACTCTTAATTCATTGTTTTAGGTCTTCCTATGGACACAGCCAACGAAGGAATGGAGGAGGAAGACAGCGAAGACGACTATGGGGACGAGGATATGGAGACCGAAATAAAGGGTACTTATCGCCAACATTACATTTTTTTACGAAATGTTCCAGAGACCAAGATCGTGGTGACCAGTGGCCGCAAAGTAAAGTCTTCGACCGCCGATGAGGACGACAAGGACGTTCTGCCGAAGGACCTCTCGATTGACGGAAACGTGCAGCTGAACAAATTTATCAAGAAAGCCGTAAAGGACAAGAAGAAGCGCATGAAGAAGCTGGGTGAGTGGCCCCACGGCACCCTTATATGACCTCTGTTTCAGACAAGAGGACCGACAAATTGGCCGACTCCCTCGACTTTTCTAAGATGGAGGAGTGAGCCCTTCCCCAACCAACATTGTTACCTTGTTCTCGTTGTACCTGACACTACCCGTTTGTTTGCCTTATTCTTGGCTAGTTTTTGTTGCGAGATGAATTCTTTGTTACTCAAAATGGGTTTTGAAACGAAATTTAAAAGCTATTTGACTTTATCCTGAGATGAGATTATTAACGATGTGGTGGATAGCTAAAATTTCTGGTTATAATGGGTTGAAAGATTGTTGATACTGGGACGTTTTCGCCCATGATCGTGTACCCAGATTGCTCAAAACCAAGGATTGATTCCGGTCGGCGCTTTGTCTTTTTTGCTTAACATTTATTCAAATTAAATAGCTTAGAAATAATTATATCATTCTTCAAAAAAAAATTGCCAGATCTTCGCTCACAATCCTCGCCCCTGTTTCCAACAAAAACATGAATTCTGTGATCTATACTTTATTTCATCAAACGGATCTGTCGAGGAACACAAATATGGCATCATCATAGGGAAAATCAGATTATTAGATTCACAGGTTGGCGAGGCTCTGCTGCTGCATTCCCATCAGAGCTTGGGGATCGAACGACGAAAGAGCCGCGAAGAGACCGGAGTTCGGCATGAGACCTGCAAACGAGAGATCAGAAGAGAAATGGAGATCGGATAAAAGAAGGAAGGAAACTAACTGGTATAGTCCGTGGCGGGGTTTCCAACCACTACGTTGTTGGTGTTGACAGCGGCCGCAGCCCCTCCGTAGAGATCGTAGATGGAGCCGTTGTAGGCCATGGGAGTAGGGATGGCGATCGAGGACCCCAGAGACAGGTAGTCTGCGTAGGAGTTGGGAGGAGGGAGCACAGCCACGTCGGTCACAGCAGTTGTGGGCTTCTCCTTCCACGTGGGAGAGGTCTCCTCGGCGGGAGGGCTGGAACGAGGAGTGGCCATGGGAGAATCCAAAGCAGCCTTTAGGGCGGGGTGTTCGAACAGCAGCTTCTGCTTAAAATAGAAAGCTAAGGAGGGAGAGGGGACTTACATCAACGGGGCTGACGCTCTTATTACGAGGGCTTTCCGCAGAGGCGGCCTGAGGTTCCTCCCTGGCCAGATGTTGCTCCTGGGGCGGCTGGACCATCTCCTGTTGGTGGCTCATCGCCTGCTCTTCGGCCTGGGGTTCCTTCTTCGGAGAAGGCCTTGGAGCAGCCACGCGGGGAGAGTCAGTATGACTGAAAAGAGTCTTTAACAACAAGTTAATTTATAGAGGATGTTTTTAAGAACATTAAAAGACATTAGTATTAAACGTACATTTTCCCCTCCTTCTTGTCCTTGGCTCGTCTGTTCTGGAACCAAGTCTTCACTTGGATCTCCTGCAGCTGAAGCATCTCCGCCACGGCGGCCCTCTTGCTGCTGTCCATGTACCGGTCAGTCACGTATTCCTAAACCTTCGTTTCAGCACCGTTGAATTCCAAACGAACCCTCTCCAAAGTGGCCGTCTGTTCCGGGGTGAATGTGGTCCTGCGACGACGGGCCTTGTCCGCCTTTCCCGGGGAGGAAGACATCATGGGTTCTGGACTCGAATACAGGTGCCTGAAAACAAGGCATTCAATGGACATTCGTGGGTTGTAGTCAGAAATTGAGGAAAAGAACCCACCTTTGGTTGATGGCCTGGTCGTAGCCATGGGACGTGTGGGCGACCACCGGCTTGTAGTAGGGTCGGAAGGCGGATTCTCCAATCATCATAACTCCCTGGAAGGGTACTGTAGAGTGGAAGGGAAGTGAAAAGTCTCGAGAGAATTGGTAAAACAAACAAACGGGAATGTTTTGTGTTGCTATTAATACACGGCAGTAGTTCCTCTGCCTGTGTGGGACTAATTGCGGGCGGAATCATTCCAGTTGTGCTAATTAGCTAATTCGATAAACGAGAAGGGATTGAGAGGGAAGCGAACCAATTACGCCTCGTGCAGACCAATAAGTGCCGGACTGGAATTAACTAACGTAATTAGCGCAGATTCCTACAAGGTCTTCAACAAAAAGGAGGAAGGAAAAGGTGGAAATTGGGGGAGGGGTTAACAACGGAGAGACAGAGGATGGACTGAATGGCCAAATGCTAGCGACAGAAAGCAGATGAGGGCGGGAAAGGCATCCAAAAGCGGAAGAAACGCGGGATTTATCGTTCAACAGCGGAATCAAAGCGACCGCCGCGTCCTCCGGTCGGACGCGGCTTCTTCCGTTCACTGGTCCATTTCGAGCAAACTACATCAGACAATGAATGGAAGAAAGGCCCATTTATTAGTAGAATTTTTCCATTTTCTGGTTATACGCGGGTTCTCCAAAATTGTTATCGTGACGACCCAGGTTCGATCTCGTATCTCTTCCTTTTAGGATTTTCTGGCGAAGCATTAATCATTTTGGCGAGGTTTAAACTTTTACGTGAATTCCGGTTAAGACAGTGAGGAGAGCGAGGGGAGATATGCGACGAAACCTGGAAAATTTACCGGTTGCCAATTTTACAGGAATACAATCAGCACAACCTTGTATACTAATGTGATTGGAAGAAGTTGGCCTCTGTTATTACAGAAGTTTACAAAGACTCTATTTACGAGTATATAGGTAGAAGGGAATATATAGGTCTTGTGTGGCTGGGGGAAGAGCAAAAGAAAGTTTTCGCTTGTGAGAGGATTACTCAGTTCGTTAGAGCCGCGGTGAAAATGAGCGGAAGAGAGTGAACAGATTTCCCCCAGGTGCAATTAAAAGCAGCAAACAAGCGCAACCGCTGGTCAATGTTAAATTTAGAAAGTGAATCAGCCAGCGCCACGGAAAATACAATTCAGCTGTGCCATTCTACGTCCAAGTCTGGGAAACAGAATGGCAGTGCAGCAGTGTTGCCTTCAGGAAAGGTGATTCGGATAACAACGGGTTAAAATCGGAGAGACGACAGAAGAGGGAGATGGGGAGGGCGGAACGCCAGAGATCGGCGCCCCGGGCTCAGACTCGACGGGGTGGTAATTGAGCCCTCGGGCATGGGGCCACAGAGAAGGCGATGCCGGTGGTTGCAGGGGTTGGATAAGAACGGAGACAATAGATGTACATAAGAATAGGTATATCTAAATATAAAAGAGATAGATGGAGAAAGAGACGCCTTAAAATGAAAAACGTTGAGGTAAAGAGTCTATGTCAAAAACCCCTCGAACTGAGTGGCGGGAGATGAAATGACGATTGGAGGGTGTAGCGGGCCTTAGGAGGCAGTTGTATGTAAACGGAAGGGCGAATGTATAAGACAGACAGCTGGAGGCTACAAACAAACAGCCGGCTGGCGGCAGGGTCCTCACATGAGCGTTAATCGAGCTAATTGCCGTGCGGATTCCGCAAACATATTGCCCTAACGAAGTCGGATCGACAGCGTTTGATTAGCAGCCCAATTAGGGACAACAAAGAGACGGCCGAGGGAGATTTTGGATTGAAGCCAGAATAGAGAGTGTTCTTCAGGTAACATATTCTTAGAAAAACAGTTCAGATAAGCTAACTCTGAACTCGTGGGAAAGGAACGATTCTAGAGTTTCTCACGTTCCGGAACATTATTTCACACAAGTTTAGGGAAATTCAGGTGTATTCCTTTGAAATCGGCGGATATAAAAAGAACTGTGTATAAAGAAACTTTTATTTATGCCTAACAAAGTGTATTTTTAACTATCTGTATTTTAGTTATGTTTCAAGGATGATGTATTTATTAAAAGTTTATTTGAATTCATAAGAAGCAAGCTAATTTAAATCAAAATAAAAGCGATGGAAGAGATAAGACACTGTTCACATAAGACTACTGCCACTTTTAAATAATAAATCTGGTCTATTTGCAGTTTGCAGTTGAAACGGGAGGATATAATTTGAAAAGGTGGACGAAAACATTACAATTAGCCGACTATTAAATTTTCCGCGAAACATCCGTTTTTAGAATACAGGCGTCTGAAACGGATGTTCCGCTTCAAAACACATTTGGTGCAATTGCATCTTTAGTCGTCTCTGTGTAAAATAACGGTGATCCTTCTTTTTGCGAAAAGAAGTGAGGTACAAGTCAAAGGTTACTCTCGAGGGCTATCATTGCAAGAAAAGATTCCCGTTTTCAGAAATAAATTCAAACGTTAGGGAATATCAGACTATGAGCTGGGCTCTGACTATGTGTGGTTGTTATGGAAGAGAATGGGTGCGTGGAGGGAAGGTGCGAATGGCAGTTGGCGTGTGGAGTGCCATTGGGGAGGAGGAAGGGCCAGAAGGCGACCCACCGGAGGACCAAGGATCGCCTCCCGTCGTGTGGCAGATGCGACCTCGTTAATCCCATGAATGGCGTTGAGGGCTGCGCGATTAATATAAACGATGCTCGGTCAGAGCACGGGAATTTCCAGAGAAAATACAAACAAAGAGGGAAGACTTGGAAGGACTATATTCAGATGAAGGAAAGGTTTCAGGCAACATCATTAGGCGGGTAGAAGGCACGTGGGAATCAGCAGGGCTTTCGATGTACCCGTGGAATGGCTAAAGATAGACACGTACTTCAACGCAGAGGCTTACTGAATATTAGAGTTTTCTAAAGACTCTCTTTATCCTATACTTCTCTGAATATTCGTTGCGCTGCTCATGGAAGAATATCTTACGCAGGCCATCAGAGTTCAATCCCATTTGGACAGTTCTTTCAAATGCAATGAACGATAAATTAATTATGAATTCATTTATATGGTTAAATGTGCCAAAATAGTAGAAAATTCTGAACTGAGGTAATAGAATCATCACTAATTTTAACAATTTTAAGCAATTCCTTTGGTTTTCTCATTCTGAAGGATTTTGTTGGAGTAATTGAGGCTGAATGCGAGGTGGTTGTGAGTGGAGGGATAAGGTCAACAAATGGGAAAGCAATCAAGCGCCGATTGAAGCAGAAGGCTTCTAATCTAGGAGGCGTTCTGACGATGACACTCGATTAGTAGGCGGCTAATGGAAAACCAACGTGACGACCG
This sequence comes from Oscheius sp. G VE-2021, assembly GCA_022343465.1. Classification (NCBI taxonomy): domain Eukaryota; kingdom Metazoa; phylum Nematoda; class Chromadorea; order Rhabditida; family Rhabditidae; genus Oscheius; species Oscheius sp. G VE-2021. The sequence goes on from JAJQXH010000058.1 coordinate 2,064,122, forward strand.
CCGACAGCCCGGACTTCGAAGGAGCCCAAGCCAGTCGGTACCGGAAATGGACGGCTGCGCGAGGCGGAAGTCAGCTCTAAATAGCGTATCCGTGGAGGGTTGCAGAAGGTCAAATGGCCTCAAAATGTAATCAACAGGGTCCTCTTTATTTCACAGGTGGAGACGAAAAACGGAAACAACCGAAATTTGAATATGAGCCGCAAAGGGTCAAGAAAAGAGCAGCCGATGTGATACTCGGACTGAGAACATACAACGAAATTTACAACTGTGATGTTAATAGGATCTCGGCAGAAACGGCTGATCGACAGCGAAAGAAAGGTATTGATCAGTGATGGAGGCCGGAGAAATCAACAGGGCCCGTGGAGTCGGCGGCGGTGGTCGGTGCCTTCAGGGTGCTCTCTCCACCGGAACGAGTGTCCATGTCGAAGCGGCCGAGCAGGGAAGCCATGGCGTCGGCCTCGGGGCGAATCTGAATGGAGGGATTGTATCAGGAGCCAAGAGAGGGAAACTAACCACGATCTCCGTCAGTTTTCCCAGCACAGGCTCGTTCTCCAGATTGTGGCCGTCGTAGTCCTGCAAAGTATATTTAGACGTCGAAGGAAGGATCTCACTGACCATATCCTCATCAACGCTGTGCATAGAAGTATTGAGGGAATCGCATTCCGTCTCCGATCCAGCAACAGATTCGGACGGTTCCTCGCCACAGACGACGTAAAGACGCCTCTTCCAGATACGAATCTACAAAAGCCACGGTTACAGCCAATAAACAAATCAACCTGAGAGTCCCAAGAACGGCGCGAGTAGTTGAGCAGCTTGTTGGGCGTCTTCGGGTGGATCCTGGAGTCGAGGCGGGTTTGCTTGGGGACCATGTCAAGATACTTCTTATATATAGGCTTCTCCTTGGCCCTGTCGATCTCCTAAAACAACAAAAGGTAAGTTTCAAACGATTTAATCGAGCGAATAAAGATAAAACCAACCTTGGTCCTACGAGCGAGGGTCTTCTCGTCCTTGCACCACTTCACATCTTCAGGCGCATTGTTCACGCTGGGGCGCTCAGAAGACTTGGAATCTGTGAACAACCTATAAACTTAGGTTGTACAAAAAAACAAAGAGAATCAAAGAAGCAATTACATTGAAAAACAAAAATAAAACCCCACCTGACACGAGCAGGATTTGCCTTGGTAGTTTCCTCCTTGGCCACCTTGCGTACGGGGCGGCCGGTGCTGCTGGCTCCCCTCATGGGCCTCTTGCTGGGCGAGGCTCCTTCGGACTCATCGACAGTGGATGATGAAAGTTGGCGCTTACGAGACTGCTAAAATACGTAAATATTTAATGATAAAGAGGTGGCATACCTGCTTAGAGGCACTGGGGAAATAGTTGTCGATTTTGGTCTCACGCGTTTTACGCTCAGACTTCCTTCCACTGCCATAAATAGCATCAGTCAGCTTCAGCGACTTCTCGAAATTGTTCTTGGAAGTGGCCTGAAATGGTACAACTTGAATACTGACAACGGATGACGGTCAATGTTAGACAAAGAAAAGACCATCAAAATGTTTTTGAGTGTCCAAAGTGGAAATTTAAGTATTTTTAAACACAAAAATAACGCCGTTGTGGAAATGGAAACCTACCCTCTTGGGAGTGGTGGTCTTCCTGGACCTCTCAGATTTGCATGAGTCGACCAGACGGCTGGTGAGGGCGGTGTCCTCCTCGGTGACCTCGGCCCATGACTTGTTCAAAGGCGAAAAGTCCTCCTCCTTCTAAAGGAAAAAAAAACTCAAGGGGGAATATTATTAAACTTACGAAAATCGAAGAAACGAGTTTGCTGGCGTTCTTTACGGGAGATGCCCAAGCCTTCTTACGAGGAGATGTGCGCGTGGGCGTTTTCGCTTTGGTCGGAGTCTTCGACATTTTCCTTAAAAGTACATAGCAAAAAAATAAAAGGGCAACATATCAAAAGAATGCAACCAAATTTTTTGTTGGTCCAGTTCGTTAGTTTTTAGCTTCAAAAGGTAGAAAATTCAACAATTATGACACTCAGTCACTCTAATATCAGGGCAGTCTAACCAGGCTAAGAAATGCTAACGAACCCTGCCACGCGGTCCACCGCACCATTTCCCGAATGGCTATTACCAAAGCAACAATTTCAAAAGTCTTCAAAATATAAAGTAAATTTAGAAATGTGCTTTACAAAATTATAAATGAAATAAAGCAACATTTAGGAAAATATGAAAATTTTACGGAAAGACGCGGGAAAACATTTGAACGCACACTTTTACCGCGTTTAGTTGGAGCGCGATTAGGGATGTGATCAGTTGGAAAAAATACTGCAATATGCAACAACATTAAAATAATTTTTTTTAATTCGATGGTATAAAATATATAAAAATATAAATATAAGTTAAATTAATGCCCAGCTGTCCTCAAACCAAACACACTAAACAATGATGCTAACTGGCAGCTCACCAGGTGGCTTTTGGCGCACTAACGCAATTCAAACGCGGCGTGGGTCATTAGCTGGAATTAGACAGTGAGAGAGCGGATGAGATGGGCAGACACGCAGATTACAGTAGCACGAGTGGGCGGAGTCAAGGACGGCTGTCCTCATCAGGTCAGCAGGGATTACGTCAGAGCCTGGGAAACAACAACTCACCTGTCAAAGGTTGGAAGACCCGACACAAGGAATAGTTCTGGTGGAAGGAGACACTCCGGAAATGAGGATAAGACCGAATTAGATACGAGCTTGTGCTTAAAGTGTAAGTACGGTCAATGGCAATCTGTCTCTTACAATTAACGGTCAGAGATGTGAAAGTCCAGTGATATAGTTCGTATTTCTACACTGGGTTGAGACAGAAATATTTTGATTCTCTCTCTCACTCACTCACTCACTCACTCACTCACTCACTCACTCACTCACTCTCCCTCCCTCTTTCTCTCTGTCTCTCCATTCCTCTCCCCTCTTTTTCACCACTTCTCTATGAATTTCTTAACATTCCGTTGTCCTCCAATTAACCTGCCAGTTTGGCGCAATTCCCGCCAACCCTGGTGACCCTTCTGTCGTCTGTTTACGCGGCAACTCCGCGGGTCACAGCGGTGACCCAGAATTGGCTAGGTGCCAAACCCATTTGGCTCCAAATGAAGCCAAACAAACACAAAACAACAGGAGACCCCACAAAAGACGAGAAACCTCAGTGAGGCATTGGCCAGTGAAAGAGACTTAGACTTCTAACCAAAACTTCAAACCCACACTCTCCTGTGTCAATCCCTTTAATTCCCATTCATGTGTACGTAAAATGATCAAACATAAGTACTCGGCCACAGTTTTCTCGTGGTGGTCACTCTCTCGAAAGTTTCCTTGGTTACAGTCTCCTCTCGTACTTGTGGCTCCTGAAATGTTCGGTTTTGACGAAATCATAATGAATTACCTCATAAAAGGTTGGGTACTCCATGTCGCAATTGAAGCTTTGAGAACGACCGTTGCTTCTAAATTTGTTTTTTCATAGGAAAGCGGGGGACTCACTTCCTCTGGGGGCCGGGTGTGTTTCTATGTTGAAAGGGAGCATCTCTCTCAGATGACTCTACAGTGATTTTCCTCTGTCTCGGACGGGAATCCCCCTTTGGCTCTGGAGTTCCACGAGGAGATGGCTGTTCCGCCATGTAGACAGGGGGACGACTGCGGACACTACCGGAGACCGACTGCACACGGGCGAAACGACTCTCCCCACTCTGAAATCGATTGTTTCTAGAATTTCTAAACTCTAAAGTTTCAGTATTCGTTTTCCTGAATGTGCTTACCCTGATGCTAGTTCTCATGCTGGTTCTAGTGCTCCGGCGGCTTAGAGACTTATTGGAAGGTTCCATTACTTTCTCAGGCTCCTTGGTCATGATGAAGGTTTCATCATGGCCTTCCTAAAATATTGGGATTTCTTGATACCAAATGGCAAAATTTCTTGATACCAAATGGGAACGACGAGGGGGCTCCTGCAAATACTCGATTGGTTCCAACAATACACGATTAATATTAGTTTCTTTGAATATTACGGTTTTTGTTTACCTGAATGGACAGACGAGTGAAACCTTGGCGATGGGCCGGCTTCTCAGGTGCCACCGAATCCCTGACGGGGTTTGTTTCCATTGAGGTTAGCAATTGTCTTTCCCAGGCTTTTTCAGAATGGGACAGTCTTCTGAATATTTCTGTAAGAATCCCATGTTTATTTCTCACCTAGGAGCGGGGACAGGAGCAGTTTCCTTGCGAATGATCGAGGATTGACGAGAAGAATCATTGAGAGAAATTGTTTTCTCCGAAATGTGGGTGCAACACGAAGATGTGCGAATTGGAGGGCGGTAGTCGCAGATGGGAAATTCTGGATTTGACCTTAAAAAGTAAGCTATAATTATAGAAAATTAGATTACTGGACTACAGTTTCCTCCTTTCCTGAAGGGAAGGCGCTACGGTTGGAGCGCGGAACCTCTTCCTCCTTTCTTTTTATTTCTTGACTCGATCTGGAAAATAGTATAATTAAGCCGTTCATCTTCATTACTTTTTTGTAACATTTTGTGTTATTTATATGGTAAACACGTTAAAAAAAACCTGCGTCAAGGTTGCGCAAAATCATTTGATTACATATGCAAATCAAGTATGCAAGCGTGGATAAAGTGACGTGCCTCATGTTCTCTCTTTTGTGTCACTTCATTCTACCTCTTTCTCTCCGGATGGTCGATTTCCCTTTCTCTCCTCAACTGTTTCCCATTCCAGGCCTCATCTAACCAAGAAACGGAACTCCGCCAGAGTTGCATGGCTCTCCTCAAGAAGGGAAAGAAGCACAGCACCTGCTGTGACCACGGATCCGGATGTGGAAAACAGAAGCCTAACGAGTCCAAGTTGGATGGTTTCTACGAAAACCTTGAACCCACACAGGGAACCAAGGAGAGGAAGAGCGATAATGGGAGTAGGGAGGCTTTGAGGAAGCAGTCCATCAGCAATGTGGACGACAGCAGGTAAACATAATGAGATTGATATATTGAGGAAAAAAGAAGACAAAGGATTCTATTTTAGCAAGTCCAAGACCGAGAGCAGTCGTGGTGGCCCCAAGAAGACCAAGTCGGCCGTTGCGAAGAAGAACAAGACGGATGGGATCTACGAGTCGGTTGGCGACCAGGACAATTCTGATGATCAGAAGGACAAGGCTAAGACCCACTTCCTCGGAATGAAGACCTGGAAGGAAGCGGAGAAGGAGGCGGGCAGTGGAATCAAGCTCTACTACCAGAGGGACCCCGGCACTAGGGTCAGCCTTCAGCCGGTGATGCCTCTCTTTGCTGTCTACCGCAATGAGATTGGGGTCTTCAAGTGGGTTATTCTCGGAGAGATAGAGGCAAACAATATCCTTCAGGCACTACCGTATTACGACCAAGTTCGTGGGCGGATCGCCCTCGTACTTCCTGGAACACGGAGACCCGAAGGCACCGACCCATGGGACCCAGGAAGAGTTGCTGCGTTTCTACATGGAGAAGTCCTTCCAGAACTGAGGGTACAGCCACCGAAAATGTTTCTTCCACACTTCAAAGAATGAAGATTCATTCGCAGCTTAATATTGTCTTGTCCCACTCCTATCTGTCTATCATCACTCATTTTTTGTTATCGTTTAAAAAAATCTGGGCCGAGCGTTGTTTGCTGATTATTAAATGCATCCAGTAACAAGAAGCTTATATTTACCTCGTCCAACAGTCCCTGCATTTCTGGATTCCTCCTGGAGGCGAACTGTCATGGTGCAAAATGTGTGAGCTGGCTATGGAATTAGTCCTAAATGTCGCAGAATCAGAAAAGAAATGACTGTTTAAAAGCAGGGATGTGTCCGTATGAAGAATACCCTACTTCACAGCGCCAGTGGCCTTTCCTTTGGATAAAAACTAACAGCGAAATTATGCCCTCCGAATCTTCAAAAAGCTTACCCGGTAATGGTGTCTTCGCGATAGTTTGTGAGTTGAGCCCCCTCGCCAGATGGAATCTCTGCTTTCACAAGGATGGGAGCACTGAGGCAATAGTTTGAACTGAAACTGAATATTGAACATTTTTCCCAAACTGGCCAACACGCCATTATGCACACCTAGTAAAGCTGTGTTCTCTTCGGAAGTTGCACGGAAGAACGTCGTTTGTTGGAGCAAATACTTCTTCCACAACAACGTCAATCTGCTTGTTTATCGTCGAGTTAGACCTAAAACAGCCATTTGGAATTGCTACAAATCCTATTTTCCAAAAAGAAACTGTTGTTATTTGACTTCGACCGATTTCAGTTGAACCTTCTTCCTCATTCGCTGTCAAAAGTACCTCGTGGAGCTTTGTGTTCTCCGGAAATTGCATGGCAAAATGTCCTTCGCCGGACAAAGGACATCCGCCGCCTCAGCACTTGGCTTCCATGACTCACACAGCTTCACATCGTTTGGGACCTCTTCTAGCTCAGTTCGGAACTTCTGAACCAGTTCCTATGGGATTCTTAAATTACATACCTCCTGAATCCGTTGAAACTCCCAGTCTCCGTCATTCAGTCTCTTTCCTTCGAGAACAGCGACTGAGTTCAATTTCGTCCCATCGCACAGATCGAATCTAGATTGACTATGTGATTAACGTAGAAGACGTTAAGCTTATTAAGTTTTACTCGTAAATCAAGTTAAATCATAAACAGAAGAAAATACCAACTGTTCTGTGGTTTCTTTGCGGTACTTCTCCATGCTCTCAACCATCCTCCTTTCCTTCAGACGCCGTTGTGGACAGTCGTCGGCTAAGGCTGAAAAAGAATTGAAATAAAGGAAAAGACAAACCACAACGCTGTCGTCCGTCGACCATACTGTCTGCCGATTCGGGGGAAATTTGGGAAACAAGGCTGCATCAGAGAATTCGGGATGACGCAGCCACGCTGAACATTCACTGTACGAATGCTATTGTCTCGGACGCCTTTCTGTCGAACCTCATTCGGCATGTTTCTAGTAATGCGACAAGACTTGTGTGAAATGTTTGTTATTCGCATTATCGAATGCCTCAACCACCATGCAACATTTTATTAAAAGACGTTTAAAAAGTCAAGAAAACAGACTGGTAACAAAAAAGTCACATAGATTAGGGAATTGCGATAAACAAATAAAAGAGCAAAGGAGAGAAACGAGTTAACCTAATTCTTCGGCTACATAACTCCATCCCACAACCTGTACTTGTCCATGCCTGGTCCTTAACCAAAGTCCTCTGTTTACGTGTCTAAGCCGTCGAGAGTCCTCGTTTCTGCTCCGCCCGCAGCATAATGCGATAGTGACGTGTGCTTTCCGACAGCTACGAGTACCCCACCCTCGTTAGTGACAGCCGGGTCCGAATAAAAGACACCTGAGTCCGCCGCCTCAATCCTACTGGCTCCCACTTTCCATTAGAGAGCGTCTGGTGCAGATGACAGCAGAATCAACACATTTCCTGCCACCGGATCCTCACATAAACAACGCACGATCAGACTGAGGAGGAACGGAAGGCACATCCGATTGAGGGGGAGGGTGACGCATTTATTCCAAAGTATTCCAAGAAGTTATTTTCAGCTTCGACGGTTCTTTTCACAATCTTCTTTCCTCTTCAAAACACGACTCTCGATATCTACAATTTTAGATTTCACATTACTCTTGAGTCACGCTGCCACACCAAGAATTTTGAGGTCACTATTTCGACCAGTTCGTATTTCTCGATCTTCGCATTTTTCGACTTCCCGTTTGAACTTATCCCTTTGTCGCTAGACGTCTCCGTATTTCCCCATAGAGACGAAACAGCAAATACGTCACATTCTGGAATCTATGAAAGGCATTTTCCCCATTTACACTTTACCACAGATAGCCTAAAATCCACCACGTCATCTTTTGGAATGAGGAGAGGGACGCTCGAATGAAAATTGTTGTAACAATTAGATGGAAAACAATACGAAGAATTGAACTGACTCATTCTGACGTTATTTCGTAGGCGTCATGTCTACTTCCTGAAAAAGAGAATGCTTTGCAAAACTTCCTTTTTGTTTAAAAATATAAACACCTGTTATGAGAATTTGAAATCTAAGAACTTCAATTGGTAGAGCAGAGACCTCACACAAGTCCTGAAAGTAAGCATAAATGCGAATTGTGACTGCGGCAAACTAAAAGTGGGCTCTCTGGTTCCGCCCCTGAAGAGCCCTCCCCTTGCTCTTCTTCCCCGCCCTGCCCCTCGCATGGCCGTGGCCCCGCCTCTCTCTTTCCGCCCCTTTGTCTTCCTTCCCTCAATCGCTGTTTACTTTGTCCAGTCGATTGACGACCGGAAGTTACATTCTGGTTTATTTTCAGCCCGAGATTGGCTATAAATCATCAACGACCGGAAGCCCCTCGGACAGTCGCAGACCATCGCGCACTCAGCCCTTCTGTTTCCCTTCCTTATCGCCCATTTTAATTGGGAAAGATCACGACTCACCCAATCAGGCGGCGCACTCAGGGGGAAAATTGGATGATTTAGATAAACTTTTGTGATTTGCAGAACAGTTGTAGCATGCGAAGTCCTCATCAGAACTCACTAACCTCCTTTTGATTTGGTTGCAGCGAACGACTTGGAAGCACAATCCAATCAAAATTTTGCGACAATAAATCAAGTCTTGCGATCACATTAGGACAGTTCTGTGATGTGTGCTGCAGAAGGTGCCATCCATCATTTTATGTCAGTTTTTAGAGTGTTGCAAGTGCACAATAGTACCTTTCTAACACATTCTTCGCCCCAGACCAGAAAAGAAAGCACACCACCGCGTGCACTATTAAATTTTCGGCACGCCTCCTAGTGAAGTTCAAACCTCTTATTCATTAAACAAACGGTTTCTGTTCTCTCTTCTCAATGAGCATTTTGACAAGCTACAAAAACCTTTAGTAGCTGCTTCCACGCGAGTGAATCCATCAAAAAGGCTATTTTTGGTTTTTCGCGTCGCAACTTTCAGCGAAATCTTTTCTTTTCCCGTGCGACATTCTACTATCTGTTCCAAATTCGGTATCATCTGGGCGTTCCATTGGTCATTTCAAGTCACATGAGACGACTGCAGAGACGATAGGCTTCATTTCTCATCTAATATACGTAAAACCTATCCATGTAATATTCTGTTGTTAATCCTACTCCAACTCTTGTGAATTTAAAGCAGTGACAGCCCTTGACTCTAGTTTTTCCTCCCATTCATTTGCAGTTCATCTTCCTCTCCATTTGGCATCTGCCATTGTTTATGCTTCTCTGCGGGGTGCAATGTCCTCTGTGTAAATTACTAGTGCTAGACAACGAGACGCATAAACGCCCTTTTCACCTGGTTTCCTCGTGCTTGCGTAGAGAAAGGAATGCCTAAATTTAGCTAGCCGCAACAGTTAAATCAAATTCTTGACGTGGGCTGAATAAGGAAAATTGAATGTCCGATTCAGAAATCAATTGGCACTTGCAAAGTAAGCATTAAATGTTTCGAAAAGTAAAAGTGTATAACTTACCGTACTACTGTTTCTTTCTTTCTGGAGTCTTCCTCAGTTCCTCCATTGCCCAATGTCTCGGTCCATCGCGTTGTCCATCGAAGCGTAATCGTCCGTCCACTGATAAGCTTTGGTCTGCGAACATATTGCCCTTTCTCCAAAGGACCTCCCATTGCCTCCGTTTCAGATGCTCTTTTGTATTTTGATCTCGTCCTCCTTCGTCTTTACGCAGGCAGCCATCACGGGAGAGTGGGATGACGTCAGCAGGGACTCCTACCAGCCGAAGATGGGCAGGCCTTGCTCTCAGGAGGAGGAACCCACCCTCAGTCCGGGTCTCAACGTTAGTCATAGGTGGTTTCTATCCTCGCTCCTCTCGTTTCTTTCGCCTTAAAATGTGTTTTCTATTTGCCAAAGTTTATCGATATAAACTTTGCATCAAAATTTATAAAAGTACAAAGTCTCCTATTTTCGCATCCAATCGCGTGAAGTACATATAATGGCTCCAGCTGTCAGCTATGATGCCCAAATAGGCACTGCCATGCCGAATTACGGTCGTTTCAGTTCTATGTGGACGTGTTTCGTGAAAAAGTCTATGCTTTCAATTTCCGAGGCTGCGAAGGAGATGAAAATGCCTACGGCGATGTTCAGACGGCCGAAAAAAATCTCCCGAGTAAGTTGAAGAAAGACATGGCTATCAAGAGGTTTCAGCTGACAGTGCCCAATGCGCGGGGTTCAATATGACCGGCTGGCCGGAATACGGTAATACCGAGAGCGAGTATAAATGTCCACCTGGCAGCAGCTACCTTCCCTATGGAGAAGTCTCGGCCATTTGCTGTGATGATACAACTGCTGGTAAGTCATGAGCCAACTAACTCTATATAATCTAAAACATTTCTATGTTTGCAGAGAGGTATCGGAAAGAACAGCTGAAGGTGTGTCCAGGGGGTGATGAGCCTCTGACGCATGTAGTCACCTACCTCAACTCAGACGAAGAGGTCGAAAAGGAGGAGACTCATCGTCTGATCGGCAGAAACTGTTCCCATGATTTTTGTCCAGAGACACACGTCTGTTGGCAGGGAGAGTTCGAGGCCTTCTGTTGTCCTTCTCCTCCTCCGACAGAGGCTGCCACCAATGAAACAGTGGAGGAATCCGATGTGCCTGAGACCCCGGCCGCCTTCGAGGTGGGTTTTCGTTTGGCTTATGTTTATGCGCCCTTTGAAGACGTAACCATTAAAATTCAGGCGGTGGCGGAGGATGGCTCAACCCCGTGGCTTCTGATGATGGGCGCCGTGGTGTTCGTGGCTGTGATGGGCGCAGCCTTCGTTTGGCGTCGAAAGTCCTCCCGAAGGTTTGCGTTCGACGAAAAAGAAGTCGCCGCCTTGAACCCGTGAACTGTGCTCTTTCCTCGATCTCCCGGGTGCCACTTCCACAGAATAAAACATTAGACTCTCACGTGGCGACACGTATGATGCACATCCGATTGTTTGCAGATCTGCTAAACTGCTGTAAACCACCGCCGAACTGAAGAAAACTGGGCCATCGCTCAAAGTTCAGGGAAAAAGTTGAGAGATTGAGAACAGGCGGCGACCGAACACCGCTTTTAAAACAAAGGGTGAATAATAGCCTTTAAACTGAAATGACGGGGATAATTCGTGAGTGAGAATAGGAGGGTCCCCCCAAATATGGCAACCTTCTTCGTAAAATCGGTTGATAGCTCAACCACGTTCTTGTCTAAGATTCAACACAAGGAACAAAAAAAGAAAATGAATCGTTTAATGGAAACCATGGCTTTGAACTATTCCCTGGATGGGGTTTATGGGTTTATTCGATAACAAACAACAACAAGAATACCCGAAACGACCTAAACACAACGGCTAGTGGAAGGCCTTGCCGGCCCTCTGCTGCGTGTCGAAGATGATCGCCTCGATGGACTTGAGCGTGGGCCCACTCTTGTGGTCATCCTCCTCCACAATCACACGGGGACCGTAGTTGTCGTTCACTGCAAACAGATTATTATTTCCATAGGAAAAGAGGACGAACGGCTGTTCTCCCACTTCCAAATGCACTGATTGGCTGTCTGGATGTCCACGGGACGGCCGGTCTTCTTTATCAGACACACGTCCCAGAACGATGCACACAGATCGTGGCTGAAAATAATTTAAGTCTGCTACAATACAAATTTACTCAAACCTCTCGAAATCCTTTTCGAAAATCGAGTTCCTTCCTTGCTTGAACGCATACATCAAATTCTGACTACGAGACCATCCCATTTTGTAATCACCTTAACATAATTATTATGTTTATCAATAAAGAAAATATATAATAGTGATGTAAACGGCTTATTGGGTACGTAACGGCTTATTGGGTGTGTAACGGCACCGCACGTGTACTAACGGCACCGCACGTGTACTTGGGGCGCCCCAGCAGCACAGCAGCCAACGCACTGTTGGTGGATTGCCTTGCGGCGCCGTCCACCCATAAGGCCATGGTTCGGTCCCCCTCGCGGTCAATGACGAAATCACACGACGGTCTTCAGACAAGATATCACTGGTGATAACTTTACGTGTCCTGAGACTTTTGCACCTCAGAAAATATTCTTTTTTTTTTGCCAAAAGATATACGATAAAAGGATAATTTAATACTTTGCTTGGGGTCTCTCCAGCTGCCTCATTCTGTGGAAGACTAAATTCCGATTCCTTACTTTTGAGAACTCTAGCGAAGCGCATTCCATAGCAGGTGAGGGTCCTTCCGTCTTCCTCGAACGTCAACAGCTCGTTTCCCTTATGTCTGACCAGTTTGAAGCTGTTTTTCAGCTAAAACCCTATTTTTCCAAATCAGAATAAATTCTCTACACTGCTCAGTTTCTCGGGAGAGAAGATCTTGGCGACAACCAGCTGTCTCGGAGTGAATTTCCTGGGCGGATCCCTCGGTCTCACGCGCATTTCGAACACAGAATTCACCTGAATTATCGGAAATAAGGGGTTTCAATAGGTAAAAGTACCCTCTCGAGGGCTAGACAGAACTTCTCAGCTGCCTGCAACCGATTAGAATAAGAGAGTTTAGAGACGTCGTCGCCATGCAGAACGGCGGCGTCGATTATACGGACGATCTTGGAATCCTCGTTCAATCTGTTCTAAAACAAATGACAATGGGGTAATAATGCATGAAATATTGACCTGTTCATATCGGAAAACATCGGCCAATTCGACGAAGATGACAGTCTTGTCGGGGATTCTCATCTCGGTGTTGTCGAATCTCTTCCACTCCCTGTCGTACACCCACGCCGTCTTCTGAAAGCCTATTTTACACCGAAATAGACCTTTAACCGACTCCCGAAGACACGAGGAGCTTCGGCTGCGTCCTCTCGGTCAGAATGGAGCAGGTCCATTCGGCGTACTTCAGCTGCTTATCTCCCGGATTGGCAAAGATTTCGGCAGAGAATTGGGGAATCCGGAGGATGAGGTCATTGTCTCCAAAGAGCTGAAAGGACAATGACAGCAGAACAATGGGCTACAGTACCTTGGTGGCGAAGGAACCGAGGATGCCGAGTGGATTGAGGTTCTGCCGGTTGATGTCTGCGTCCCTGGCCCTCTGTTTGTTGGGAACCTGCCAATACTCGAGGCATTTGTCCCTGATGTCACCCTGGTCCTTATCGATCAATCCCTGGTTTTTCGCAAAGCTGAGGTACTTCCGGAGGTAGGTCGTCTGCCGAATGGCCATCCTAAGGAGAGATTAAAGGTCTAACCATCTCCTACCGTTCGTTGTGTCTAATGAGGTAGCGCATGAATTCGGCGTCGTTCTTCATGACATCCGCAGGAACGCAGGAGACCACGTCAGAAGACTCGCTCTTTCCCTCCTTCTTCAGTTGATCCAACTTTACATTCACCCTGAAACCGACAATACAAACAGAAAAAGGCCACAATTACCGCTTGAGGTAATCCCTGATCCTGTCAGAGTAGTTCTTCCGCAGACCCCGGCAAATAATGTACCTAAACCTGTCATGAATACATCGATAGAAGTAAAAACCTCTCAGAATTGGCAGGTCGGCTGGTGTGTGGCTTGTGAAGGGAAATCTGGTCGTAACACGCGTACATCAGGTAGATCAAACCGACGCTGCAATTGAATATTAGATTAAAATGATGAAATTAACCTGAAGGGAGTGAAAATGTCGAAGAGTTTGCAGAAGAAACTGCCTCCTTCACGGACGATGCAAAGAGAGACGAGCAATTGGCAGAGGTAGAGTCGTTTCGAGAGGATTTCCTAGACAAGGGGGTATACGGCAGACGAAAGGGAGGATTACCTGGATGTTCTCCTGTCCCTCAACACTGAAGCCTCCGTCGGCCATCATCATATGCACTCCCTCACCGTTCGTGCCTAAAATATTACTATAACTGAAGGAATCCATGAAACAACCGACCTTTCATAATAAAGTCCTGGAGAGTGTCGATGTTCTCGGGGTTCATAACGTCTCCATCGCCGTATTTTCCATAGAAAGCTTCAAAGAAATGAGGAGAAGACGCCGTGAATTTGTCCAGTTTGAAGTCGTCTTTTCCTAAAAGAATATTTACGCGTTTAACTATATATATTATATATATATATATATATATATATATATATATATATATATATATATATATATATATATATACAGTAAGGCAAAAGCCCTGACCCTAGTTATTTCTATCTGAGAATCCTCTAAATAGCCTCTTTCACTCACCAGCCAACGTGAATCCAAATCCCTTGGTGTTGTAGTATCCCTTCCTCCACAACATATACTCGGAGAAGCCACCCGGGCCTGAACATGCAATTGGCATTTCGCCAAAATAATATCTACCGGCACAAACGTCGGCAAAGTAGAAGAGTGGTTTGTTCCTGTCGGTGTTGGTTCCCTTGTCGTTCACATTCACCGGGTTCTTCTTGGTCAGCGTCTCCGGGTCCTCGAGACTGAAGATCCAATCGAAGACCTTGTCCATGTTGGCCGCCTTCATGGCCGCCCTGTTCTGGAAGAAGGCCCCTCCGACCGTCTCGTAGGGATTAGCCCTTGTTCTGGCCTCTCTCAACTCTCGATCCGTCAGATGATCAAACACCTGAAGACATATTTGAGGGAAATGTGAGGAGACCCACGTCTTTGGCCTTGAGCATGTCCACCAGAATCTGAGGATCGCAGTATTCCGTCTCGTCGTCGAGTGTCTTCTTAGTCTTTCCCAATTCCATCCAACCGTCTGACTCGCAGTCCAACGCCGCCTCCTCCCTGGAAAACGATTTGCGCTTTGAACATTAAATCCAAACTACAAACCTAACGTCTTCGGGACACTGATCCAACCAGACGACTGTCTCCTCGTGAGTCTTGTCCTCCACCGATTCGTCCCACGTCTCACTGAGATCTCGACCGACAGCCTGAACTAATAGATATACACAAAAACAAAATTGACAACCTTGGTCGCTCCGTGACCCAGGCCGACGCGACCACGCTGCGTTGACAGACCGACCGGCTCCACCCGACCTAGAATGGACATTTAATGTGGAAAACTGTTTTCCCGAATCAAACAAGATCAAAACAGCTTACCCTGTCCGCTCTTTCCGAGACCCTCTCCCTTCTTGTGACCCATCTTCGCCATCAACTGCTCGGCCACAGTCAATTTCTTAGGCTCCGGCTGTTCGATGGGCTCCTTGCCCTCATCCCCAGAATCAGAATCCGAGAGAGTCTCCCCCTTTCCATCGCTGTATCTCCGCTTGCGCTGAATTAGGACAAGTGAATCGACGCCAAGGCCTGACTTACGGAAAATGACTCCATTTCCTCGTCGTAGGTCTCTCTCATCTCGGCTCTCCTCGCCTGGGCAATCTGCTCCATTCTCCCATTGTGAGAGTCGTTGAATCCACCACTGTGCTGCGGGGAATCCTCATCTGATTCCTGGGAAAGCCAACAATTATTTATTATAAAAATCACTCACCGACATCCCGAACATCGTCGGTTTACCTGCCCAAATACTGAAAATATTGTATTTATATATTCAATTGTAAACAAAACAATTAAAACATTTGCGCAAGTAGAATTTTAACCTTAAAGTAGATTTTTAAAATAAATTTAATAAAACCCTCCGTTGCTAGAGTGTTGCAGAGGTCGCATACAAATTTGGGGCAATCGCTGTGGGACCTAGCGTAATCAAACATTTCTAGTATTAGTAAAAGTGTAAATCAAAAGTTTCGCACACAAAATAGTTCAAAAGGATTGTTGATGATCATGTCAATTAAATACCCGTTACCCTCGTTTCATGCCCTCGTAGACCCTCGTTTCATATACCAACGGATTTTCCAACGCCAGCAGTCAATTCAACAACTTTGTCTCGGATGTTCCAATCTGTTTTTGTTCTACTTGTCTTCAGCTGGGTTACCGTTAATTCCCAAGAAACTACAGATGTATTTGTGAGTTTTTCTCCAAATTTGATTACATTAATCGTTAAATAAATTGATTTAATCCTTATGCTCCTTCCTTTACAGATTCCCACCTCTGCGTCAATCGTAGAACTCCCAAACCCTACCTCAACCCCAGAGGGCCCTTTGGAAGAATGCTTTACCGCCAATCCCGCTTGGCTGTCGTGGACCGAGTGGTCCAATTGCTCAGATTCCTGCGGCAGCTGTGGTTACAGAACAAGGACAAGAGCCTGCCTCACAGGTTCTCCCTCTTGCGGCTGCACAGGGTGAGGAGAGGAATATTTTAAAATGACAATCACAATTCTTTTATGTCATAAAGTGGAATTCACGTTTTTTTCAGCGAGTCTGCCCAGATCGAGTACTGTATGATTGAAGTATGCCGTTATCCCCGATCCCCGTGCTGCAATAATTTTGTGGTCAGGTTTTCTTTCTATTAATTCAAAGGTATAATTAGGCTTAACGACTTTTTTATTTCTAACCGTAAGCTTCTTTAAATGGACATCTGAATATAACATCGTAATGGGCTGGCGCACGTGACAATTCGTTGTGACAAATGCAAATCATTACCATTTGTGCAAGTGGAAAGACTGAGTCATCTCCCCGTGGAGATGACCTTCGAAGGACGCCCAGTCACTCTCGTGACGTAGACAGTTGGAAACAAGAACGTCGGCGATTGAATTAAAGTGTGGCCAGAGAACTGTCTGAGCTGTAGGAATTCGCAAAAGATACGTCACAAGTGATCTTCGGCGAAGAACGCACTGCTCTCTAGGATGAAGATTTACTAAGAAACAGTTCTGATTATCCATTTAAGTGAATATAGTAACGAAGTTTGTTCTGAATTTTCAGAGACGACAGTACTTAGTTTTTTTGCTGACTGCAAAAACTTTCGAATTTTAAAGGGACAGTCAGGCGGCTTTTTCATTTCCTTTTCATTGGATACGGTCGGTTATTTTGCATAATCAAAAATGCTAAATCGTCTCGCGCCCTCCTCATTTCCCTCATTCTCTCATTCAAATTAGACTGCCACTAAACGCAGGACACATTGACCGTCCGGGCCATCTACACTTTCTGTAGATGGAAACCCGAAATCGGCCACTTCGAGGCCGATTTTCTCAAAAACTAGGGCTTTGCGACATAAGGTCCAAAATAGTTTTTTATACAACTGAATTTTCTCTTTCATATGAGACAAAGTTGCAAAAGCCGCCTGACTGTCCCTTTAAGAAAGTGGCACGCGAACATCACCTTTATTTAATTGCGTGAATTCATCGTGTGCTTGGGTCATCTATTTTCTGCAACTGACACAATTCCATTTTCAGGCGACATCCCAAGGCGGTCACTTCGTTTGTCTTCAGTCGAGTACAAGGACCTCCAATTGAAGCGACCAACAAAATAAGTGTAATATTTATTGTAGTAATTAATGTACAAATGAGATCATTCAGAAACGCTGAACCATAACCTCCGCCGAGGCCGAGGGTTCCGAATCGTCGAAACTAGCTCGTCCGCTGTCTGTCTGAAACTCAATTGATTTATGTCTTATTGGTATCTGTCATGTTTCCTTTGCCAGGGGAAAACAAAGATTTACAACGCGGAAACAGGCGAATTTCTTGTTGTGAGATACGAGACGAGTTCCAGGTTGTAACAGATAAATACCGGAATCACTGCTTGGCAGGGGAACTCACAAGGCATTCGCGCTTCTGGATGGCTGCTTGCTCCGACATCAGACGACGCAGGATGCCATCGTTGAAGGAATCCAACTGCACCTGAACATAAAGCATGAAAGCTCTCTCTCTCTCTCTCTCTCTCTCTATTTCGATCCCTCAGTCTTCTACTATCAATTTCTTGCCCCACTCCACTGAAGTTGCGAAACAATTCGAGTGTTCAGTTTACGGTTCTCTCAATTGTCTGCAATCTGTCCATTGCGAAACCAACCGTTTGGTCCCTCTTGGCGTCCGCGGTGTTCACTCTGATGAGGGTCACATGTCTGGGGTCCTCCTCTTCCTCCGGAAACTCTTCGTCTCGTGGACGAGACTCTGATTTCTCTGCCTTTTCCTGTACATCAGAAGAAGTTTTCATCAAAAGCTTTGAAGATAAACGGCGCAAAACAGCAGTTATTCCGCCTGTAATAAAAAAATTAAATCATTACAAAAAGAATGAGCTCTTCAATTTAAGAGGAATTGTAATTGAGCTCACCTGAAGGCTTCTCCTCAATTTCGTCTGTGATCATCTTCTTAGTCATCACCTTCTGGATGATCTCCTGCCACATGATCTGCGGGGTCTCGGTGGAAGTGGGAACTCCGTTGAGGAGAACCCTTCCGTCGAGGGTGTATGTCCTGCTGTCCTTTGACATCTTCCTGTGGTCATAGAGGGAAGACTGCCTGGCGGACGAGTAAAACTCCACGTTCGACTCTGCGCCTACATTCATCATTCCGATCATTTTCACTGAAAGGTAGCTTTTTGTTTTAAAATATGAAGAGAAGAAGACAGCGGTGGAAGAACGTTTGAAACTTTGAATGAGACAATTCACTCGGGGTGAACCGGTTGTGGAGCATGTAAATAGGGTCTCGAAATGATCGTTAGTATTGTCACAATGACAAGAAGTCTCTCGGTTCGCCAAAGTCGAGAGCCGCCTTCTGGTGTCTGGTTTATGCGTTTAGCTTCAAGGTCAAGTGTCGTCGTCCTTTTCACTTTGACGCTCTTTTCATGCGGAAGGCTTGTTTTTAACGAACCGCGAAAATCTACGTCCCGACAGAGAACTGTGAAAATCTCCAGGAAACAAAAGATAGAATCTCAGACCAAGATACTTTCGATTAATTGCACTTATTTTGTGAGTTGCGTATGAACAAATGGTCTAAGGACGTCCAACAAGAAAAGGACATTTCTATTCCTTGGGCAAGTTCCCTTTTAAAAGTTAATATTGAAGCAATATATATCCAACGGCGAACATTTCGACAAAATATAATAAACTTAAGTCCCGAATTCACTGGTTAAGAAACCTACGTTGATCAAGTGATATCATTTTCTGAAAGCAGCCCATCATTTCCGACACTTAAACTCACGTGCACATTGTGATTCTAGGCGGCCAAGGTTCAATTCAGTCAAAAACAAGATTTTGCTGTTGTTTTCATTATGTCATGGGTAGAAAACAGAGATAAAAAGAGAATGTGAGATTCCAAGGAGCCTCCTCTGAGATCCAGAGGCTCTGAATGCTTCCTCAGATGAGACAATATATAGGGAGTCTAGTTTGGCGAAGTTCGTTGCACGAAAGGGGCGGAGCTAAGGCGGTGAAACGGATGACGACACTTTGGTATACGGTAAACACGGTACGTCAGGGCTTCCGGAGGGGTTTCTGGGGAAACCACTGCGGAGACGCGCGGAACCGGCCGCCGCCACGGTACTCGGACGCTGTAATGGAAAGAATCGATACTCGAAGGAATGACGTCCCGGTGACCACAAAAACTGACCATGTGATGGGAAGAAGATGCCCATGTCAATTATGCAACGCCCATTCTACTTTCCTTTTGACAGACGCATCTCACGTTTCATATGATGTAATTCCTTTACATACTTGCCTAAACTAGAGAGTGTGATGTAGTTGAACTTGCTAGTTCGCTTCGTTTGTAGTTTAAATCCTTTGGTATGCCGTGAAAGAAGTTACATGACAAGATATTTCCTTTATATTCAATTCCAGACTATTATATAGACACAGTTATGGTTATCTCGACTGCTCCATGCCTACAAAATAATCTGCAATTTAGTGTAAGGGTTCATTTCACGTACCAAAAAGGGGCTCAAGTTTGTCAAACCTCTAGTTATTTATAAGGAGGGCACTGTGGCTGGATAGTGATGTCATCGAAAGGTAATCTCTAACTGGTCTATATGATCTCCAGGGTCTCCTTAGTCTAATGTGATTTTTAACGAAGAAAAAACAGAAATCAGACGAATTTGGGCATAATTTGTACAAGAATAGAAGGGCAGAAGGGCTAAACAGGCCCTGTGATGGCTGTGTGGAACTGGTTCTTTTCCTGGAAAAGTCTTTGAATGGATTGTTATTTTTAGTTTATTCACATCATGTCAAGTAGAGTAAACTATGAGTGATTTTCGGCAAAGAGTCTCCTTCTGACAGGTCATATCCCACCCAGTCAACCATCCATCCGTTGGATTCGGTGGGCCTTCGTTGGGCGTGTAGTTTGCACCCAGCGGGTTCCCTGCAACCGCAGCAACTGACCGAGATCCCAGATGATGTCATGACCGACGGACTGCTGATTCAGCGAATTAGCGCAGTCGTTTGGCGAAGGAGCGTGCGGTGTGGATGTGAAGGAGAAGCTGTGGCACAGGGGAACGAACGGCGCTCGATGGACACTGGGGTCGTAAATAAAACACCAAACGAGATACATCAAAAGTGGCTACAATGCGAATTTCACGCCGCAATTGCTCTAATAATGTTAGGTAAGTGGAATTAACAGAACAGTGGCACCATAAAAAGAAGTTTTTGAAAATTTGGGGCAGCCATCCAAGGGTTTCTAAGAGTCGTCTCTCTCTCTCTCTCTCTCTCTCTCTCTCTCTCTCTCTCTCTCTTTCTTTCTTTCTTTCTTTCTTAACGTATTTGTGTATGTATGTATGTATATGTAAATGTGTGTGTGTGTGCGTGTATTTCCCTGTTTACAAAGATTTCTAGACTGAGAAACAGGTCAAATGCCAATATGATTCTTTAAACTTTTATAAGGGATCGCCGCGTTTAAAAATCATCCATTTTAAATTAAACTTACAGTCTCTGTTTTTTCTCCATTTTTAATGAGAGTCATAATTGCTAAACCAGATTCCAAGTGATGTTTCTGGTTTACATCTAGTTTCTATAGGTGTTTTTAAAACGCCAGGACTTTGCTACAAAGTCTTCGCATGGTTGAAAAGCACTCGAAGCGAAAGAAAAAAGTTGACTGAGAAGAAGAACTAAAATGTTTATATTGAAGGGCGAAAGTGTTGGCCAATGAACTGATAAAAAGGCTTTGACACTCGACATCGTAAAAGTTTAAAAAAATTTTAAAAAATAAAATCCATTTGAAATCCCCCATTCGGTGCCTGGAACGCCAGTTTCCTTTCTTCGATCCCTGAATTTCCGTCTCACGTGGATGCCGCAGAGTTTGTGTTTATTCAGGATTGTTTGAGCAATCGTTTTGCCGACCGACGCAATTTCAAGCCTTTTCCGCCGCCAAACAACGTTCTTCTGCTCAAATCAACATGCTCCCCTTACCCTCCTCATTGACCACTTATACTGTTAGCAGAAATTAAACTAACTCTGTTACAATGCAAAAACATTTAAAAATAACTCAAGGGGCTTGAAACTTATTCGCTTGATGTGTTCTGTCGCGGCGTTCAAAGAGAGAGAAACAAAATTCGAGATTACAAAGAAACTTTCTTTTGTATTGGTGCGTTTTGAAAGAGTTAGTCATTTCGGAGTACTATAATCATAATCTTCTTTTTATATATCCTGTTTGTTTTCATTATGTTTGGTCACATATTAACAATTCTGATAAACGAATGAAAAGACTCTATTCTGCCGAGTGCTCTTTTCGTTTGTAATCATTGAAGCAAAGGAGAAGTGGTGAGATTTTCGCTTATCCGTAGTTTCATTTGAATTCCCCCATCGCTGCCGATCTCCTTCCTTCAGATGACCCTCGTCTCCACTTCCCTTCCCTCCGTTCGCCCAGAAGAGCACATTTCCCTCCGAGCGCCCTCTCGTCCTTCTGCCTTGTCTGCGTCTCCTCCCTCCCATACACTCTCTCTCTTTTCTGTCTGCACCCTCTCTTCTTCCTCAATCCACCGCCCTCCATCGATGTTTTTTTTGCAGTTTTTCGCAACGCGCGTGTTGCCAACAACTTCTTTGATGCACTGTTATTTTCGGCCACGGACTTTGAGAAAGGGCGGCGATTATCCGCCGAGATTCATGTTGACAAACAAAATGATAAACAAAGATGTAAACAAAAATGGATTTTTCTCGTTTAATAAGATTAAAGGTTAAACACAGTTCATTAAATCTTCGCTTGAAACAAGTCTCATTTCCCCTGAATTCCTTTTCGTCCGAAATCGGTTATGGCTATCAGTTGTCCGCATCGACTTCGCGCAGGACGTCATTCCACTCACTTTCAGACAATTGTTGCCAACTAAGGGTTTAGGAGAACTTTAGATTGAACACCAAGGCTGCCTTTGCACGAGAAATGAGGCTCATTTTATACTGAAAACAAGCTAATTTCGTGTGATTCTCACGGGTCTTTAGTGCTGTTGTTGAACAATACTCATGTGTAGAAGACAATCTGCTACACTCTTTTAACAATTTATGCAGAGATATTTTTATGAACAAATTTGATGAAGTTTATGGATGCTCACTGGGAAGATGTCTAAATTTGGAAATTGATTATCTTGTAAAAAAGACAGAAAGAGCCGATAGAACACGAATGAAAGAAGGGGACACCCTTCGAACGCATCTTTTTGAGGAAGCGTGTAAATCAAAGAACAGTGTTGCGTTTAAACGTATCTTTAGCCGTCAATGAGCAACACTTGCCGTGCTAAATGCTGATACCTCATTTAGAGAACAAATGTTGCTCTGCGAAAAGAAGCCTATAAATAATCAGCGCGTAACGGGGACGTTTGTTTATAAAACAATCATGAATGCCGGCGTCCTTCCCGCACAACTTTGCTTTGACGTCCAGGTTTCAAGGATCTCGTCTCTCTGTCTCTGTCTCTATCTCTCTATCTATCTATCTCTCTCTCTGTCTCTCTCACTGTCTCTCTCTCTCTCTCTCTCTCTCTCTCTCTCTCTCTCTCTCTCTCTCTCTCTCTCTCTCTCTCTAGTCTCTTTGCATGTTGGCAGACCCATATTGCGCCGACTCCACCCTCCTAATCAAGCTGCTGGAAGAAATCGTGCAGTTTTATAAATGTGAGCACCCTTGTAGTAAGCCTCTGAGTGGTTGAGATATGAAACCATTCGATCTCTCCTGCCTCGTGGGAGCACCTTTCCTCTCTTCCAAAACCAGCCCCAACCGCGAGTTCGTCGACCTGTGGCGTGTCGAATACTGTGTGTTTCTGCCGCCACCTGATCGAATCAATCTCTTTTTTCACCCGGCGCAACTTGTTTCGAGGTCAGACACGCAGAGGCCGTGGGAACCCGCAGTTAGAGCCCAGACCACCAGATTCTCGCCCAATCGCCATGTTGCCAGCCGGCTGCCGGGTGCAGCCGTCCTTAGCCACATGACATCACTCTCCATACAGGCAGACGGTTGTCACTTTCTTACTCGAACTAACATCGGTTTCCACCCTTTCTTGGTTCTTTCGGCGCCCCACTCTCTCGGTTCCCATGGTGTTTGCTCAAGGTTCCGGCAATCAGTAACCCTGTTGTGTTTGTAGTTTGGACTGGCACGGTAGGAAGTCAGAGAGAGAGAGAGAGAGAGAGAGAGAGAGAGAGAGAGAGAGAGAGAAAGAGAGAAAGAGAGAGAGAGAAAGAGAGAAAGAGAAAGAGAAAGAGAGAGAGAGAGAGAGAGAGAGAGAGAGAAAGAGAGAGAGAAAGAGAGAGAGACGACTCTTGGAAACTCTTGGATGTGTGTGTCTGTGTATTTGTGTGTGAAAGAGAACTGGAATCTGTAAAGAGATGATAACAGAGAGAACTGGAATCTGTAAAGAGATGATAACAGATTTAATGTAAGAAAACGAAGTTCTGTCATAGCTTGAAGGTCACCTTCGGTAAAGAAGGAAACAACCAGTAACTTTCGTGCTGATCAGCTCTATTAAACCGGAAGTGATCTCTGAAACTCGCATATTTTCCCTGGATCAAAGCGAGGTTTCATGCAATTTCCTTTTACATGTGATTCAGATGTGACAAAATGGATTCCCACCAAATCCATTTGATTGGTTTAAACATTTCGAATTGTAAGCACGCAATACCATTTATCGTATACATTTGTGGTAACGATAGATAAAGGCAAAATGAAACACCCAACTCTTTTTTGCCCCCACTGCTTTTCTTGTGTCGATCTCTGTCCGGGTTCAAAATACACCAAGGCGTAGAAGCAATGCTTGATGGTATACTATTTGCCAGTATTAGTTGTCGAGTTTTACTTTTCCCTTTTAATATTCCTCAACCAAGCCCAAAAGAGAATGTAAAACGAACGGGTGTTGGAGACGACTGTAATTGTGAATTCCTCATGACGCTACCGTAATCACAGAAACAAAGTTACGGCGTTTTCTGTATGTCTCTGCAGTTCATATGGAACATCTGCCTTTCCAACAGTTTGGTCCCTACTCCTCCCCGTGCGTTGGTGCATGTCTTGGTTACATATATGCTCCATAATAAGCCTTGATCTGGATTAGCAACCGCCATAATCCAGATGAACGTTCTATATTCAGAGTGCCTCTAATTGAATTACCAAAACTCTGCTAAAATGTGATCTCTCATTTGAGATCGAAATTTCACTCATCCTCAGGCATATGAAATAAAGTTTTCTGAAACGACGGGTCTCCTGTGACCGTGGCAATTCGTGATAGGCAACGAATTATTTTTATTTGAGCCGATACGAGTCCGAACTGGTTCTGTTGAAACCTTCGAGAGAGACATTCGAGAACGACAACCCAAGAAACCATCACAGTTAAAAAATATTTACAGAGAAAGGAAAAAGTAATCATAAACAAAGTTTATATGTGTAAGTAAATCCATCCTGACTTTTTTTTATTGATTCCTATTTACTTTTATATAATTCATTTTGGCCTCTCCACATCTTCCCTTTGTTTGCATTACAAAATCATTCTTCTTCTTTGTAATAGAAAAGGAAAACCGGTTTATCTTGGAAAAATAAATGGGATGCGGCAAACGGCTGACGCTTCGTTCGGCTGTCACTGTAAAGTTGAAAGAGAAGAACTCTCCTGGTTTTCCACTTTCTTCTATTTTCTTCCTTTTTACGTTTTAAGAGGATTTTGAAGGGCAGTTTTAATTCATATTTTTCATATTGACTGCGACCAAAACCAATTTTCAAGAAATTTTATAGTTTCAGGTTGCGGCTAAGCAAATTACGAAAGGTTGAAAAGTGGATAAACTCCGAAATTATGAAATTATGAAAAAAAATACAACATCATAAAGAAAACACAAAACATGTTGTATGCATAAATTGTTCATTAATACATGAAAGCGCAGAAAGAACGTTCCGTAGAAGAAGAATGCTTCCCCAGATACTTCCCATTGCAAAAAAGGTGTGATGCTGCTTTCTTAAAATTGGTAAAATATCAAAAGTTGTGTTCCCGTGAAAGTCTGATTGTTTGGAATGAATACCGTTTGGCTACCGTTCCCCGCGGCGTTCTCCGAGTTTCAAATGTCAAAGTGTAAACAAGGCTGATTCCACGTGGATTTGCATTGTTTGTCGATCATTCCTGCGGTTGGGGCCAATCCCCGCGGAAATCCTCTCTTTTCCGGCAATTAGCTTCGCATTCAAGTGCACTCATAATCGGAATGCGGGGAACAGGAAGAAACGTCCAGCGGAAGAATGGCCGAAGATCCACGTCGAAGGGAAATGGGACTTTTCAATAGTCACTGTGACTCATGTTAGTTTCCCTAACTATCTTTGAATACTCCCCGCGTTTTCCATTATTTGGCTACTGTTTCTGACGTTTCTTCTCCGTTTCTGCCAGCCGACCGGGGCAAATCATTGTTGACAGCCGATACCGTAGGCCGTTGAAAAAGAGGGACTGGAACGGGCCGGGTTTCTGATAAAGGAATCCTTTCGGTTCTTAATTTGCCATTAATATTCCAGTCACAATTTTCCTTCCGCTAATTTAGTCTGCGAATGTGCTGCTCATTTTACACACGAAACGGAGGGAAATTTATGGAGAAAGATCTAAAAACAAACACACCTCGAAGATCAGAGGGACTGGGGAGATGATGCCGGTGGACTACAGGTATATCACTCATTTCCAAAGGATCAGCTGGAATGTCGTATTTCGTATACAGGTTCACTAGTTATCAGATCCAGTTGTTCTCTCTGCCTTTCACTCCATTTGTCTATCCCTCCCTCTGTCCCCTTCTCTCTCTCCCTCCCTCCCTCCCCCCCTCTCTCTCTCTCTCTCTCTCTCGCCCCCGCATTCCCTCTCCCTCCACGTGATCCGCGATTCGTTCTCTATGTATGCTGCTTATTGCCCGAGGCAACAACAAACAGCTGAGTGCCAGGCGCCGGCCGGCACGCCGCGAATTATATAGAAACACTCCCGCCCCTATTATGAACTCACCGCAATTCCTCCTAATGAGCGCTTGCGCCAGTCGGATGTCAGCTACACGCTGGTGACAGCCAGGCACGGCGTCTTCCGACAACAGCCTGTTGGGGCCAGGAGGGATTCAGGTTCTTGGTTTTCAAAAACAAGTCCAGGTTTCAGAGTTCTTTCCCAACGCCCTTTTCCTCCTCTCCGTTCCAAACCAAAACAAAAAGGAGGATCCACTGGTGCTTTGGTTGTTTATAGTTTTCCATACCAAACAGCCGGCGTCGAGTGCTTTGCAAAGAAAATTGGCTCCCGTGAGCGGCAGAAAAAAATGCGGACGTCGCAGATGTAAACTATTCCCTGCGGCGTCCGTTCGCCGCATGGAAGGCCCTCTTTTTCCATTGTTTCTTTGAACATACCCTTGTAAATGGGCTAAAAATAGTTCACATATATGTATACTCTCAATTTTACGTGACGAAAAAGAAAAAAAGCGCAATTCATTAAGTGGCGCTGTCCAGAATCCCCTCAAATCCTAAGAAGTTCGAAAGATCAAGCGTTGCAAAAACAGACGACGCTCTGGGATTAGATACTGAGAATATGACAAAAACCAAAAGATATTTTGCACGGTGGCCCATGTTGCTCTAGAGGTGGCACCATCTGAGCCTGCATGGCAAAACATCAAATGGTTTTAATTAGAATCTGACAGAATCTTAACCAAGTTTTGGTTTATAAAGCCTCATCTTTGCACCTGCGTTTTGGAAAAGTGTTCTCTGAGTGGCCCTGTTACGTAAAACTGCAAAATGATTGGCCAACGGTCCGTCTTTTAAGAACTGGATGTGAGCTGCAGTCGTCCTGATCCTTCATTAAATCCCGAATTCATGTTAGTCAAACGTAATATTTCAATGATATACATTGTTATATGTTCATCGTCATTGCCGGCGTTCGTTTTGTTTCCACGGGCGTTCCCAAATAGCCCGTGTTGCATGGAATCAATGCCTCTGTGTTGATATTCCTGCAACCGAATTGTCAACAGCAATCTGGCCGTGCCACCCGTGACTTTGACGTTTCAAGAACAATTACAGAAGCAGCTTTGGTTTGTTCCCAAGCATTGCCATTATGACAGCTAAGGGGTGGTTGGAGGGTGGAATTTGCAGGAAGGGGGCATTTAGAAAGTTGCGGGAGGAAACGGCCACAGATTCAAATGTGATCTCGGCAACGGAACTACCTTCTTGAACTTCTTCACATCTTTTTTCCTTTTATAACATTGTAAACCCCCTGTATTCTCCTTTTTCTCAGAAACCAGCAACTCCTTCATTTTTTTCCTTTGCTCCCTCTGCGTCTCGTGTCTTCAAAGCGTCGGCGCCCCTTTCCAATAGCGTTCGTCCGCCGGCCATTCATTTCGCGCCAAGTTGCAAATACTCGGCCCACTTTTCTTTCCCACACCTCACCCTCAGTCTCTCTGTTCTCTGTGTTCTCCGCCGCTAACTATGTTGCGGTAAACTCTACGCAAAACACGCACGCGCCCTCTTCTGTTCTTGCCTCTTTTTGGGCCGACACGGATCGTCTTGCAAATAGAGGTTGGGAGAAAGAAAGAAAGAAAGAAAGAGAGACAGAGAGACAGAGAGAGACAGAGAGAGAGACAGAGAGAGATAAAAAGGGGAAAATAGAGAAAGGTTGGGAGAAAGAGAGAGAGAGACAGAGAGACAGAAAGAGACAGAGAGAGATAAAAAGGGAAAAATAGAGAAAGAAGAAAGAGCGAGAAGAAAAAAGAGAACTGGACAAACATACAAATGCACAAGAGAAAGCCAGCGAGAGATGCAGAGAAGGAGAGGGACAGATAGATTTATAGAGATGTTTTCCGTTTGTGTACATTCTGATTTAAAAAATCCCTCTAAATCCAAACCCCAAAAAGAAATTTGATGCGCGCTCGTTGGGCGGCGGCCGTTGCCAAAATCTCGTTATCGCGACCACTCCTCTTTTTCTGTCGCTTTGTCGCCACATGTTTCTTCCAAAGCCTTCCCTTCGTTCTATATTCTACCCAAATGCCCCTCATTTACCCAGAAACCCTTCTTCCCATATGTGTCGTCTCTGTCTCACCAATGCCTTTTCAAGTCCTCCGAATCATCGCTGTTCGCTGCCTATTTGTAAGCACCCGCGGCGCCCATCACTTTTTGTAGTTGCCTGCCAGCCGACTGCCTCGTGACTTTCCAAATAAAGACACAAACTACGTAAAGATTTTCTGACGTCAAAATATTCCTCTCGCAACTTTCCTACAAATCGGGGGAAAGGCAGCCGTGCGAGTCTTTTTTGACAGCTGGTTGCCTCGAAGACCACCCATCCATACTTCCGATTTGCCTTGTAAAAAAAGAAAAGAGCACTTTAAGACTGCTGCAACAACGAGGCACTGAAGTACACTTGTCATTCTTCTTCCCTCTTTTACCCTACCACACCCCTAATGCAACATTGTTGTTTCCCTCATTTGACGCCTCCTTTTCGAATCCCACAATCTTTTCTGTGCCACAACCGCAGGAGAACAAACAAGTCAGCCAAAATTATCGTAATCTAGAGGGAGATAAGGGCCATGTGCGACTTCTGCCGAGTTTATAGCCGACTGATAGGCCAGCCCCGGCTGCCACGAAAAACCCACTGACAGAAGCTTGGGTACCACTGAAGACTATTTGAATGTTACACCAGCAAGAGCTAATGAATCGATATTGATTATACATTGAAAAAAAAACAGCAGAGCACGCATTTGGAGCGAGAGGACACTCGAGCACATATTGAAATGGAGACATTCCTCGCGCGTCGTGTATTTGCAGAAAACGGAATGCGGAACATTGAAACATTCGAATTTTCAAGAAAGTGGCAGCAAAACGATGTACTAAAGTATCAGTGAAACGGTAAACGGCAGGTCGACGTGTTTGCCGTTATATTTCCCTACTCACAGATTCAAGGCACACCTTTTGGAATTTAGTTGCTGCAGCCTCCAACTTCCAAATATTCCTCGATTGTGGCGCAGTTGAAACCTCGAATTTGTATGCGCCACGTGATGCGCAGCGCACAAACACCCAGTGCGGTAAACATTGAAAGTACTCGGTTGAATGAAAGAAACCCGGTGACCGGTCAACCCGTTCCATCGATTACTTCAGGGAAATGATGACTCACTCTGGAACCACATATGATTATCAGACTCTGCCAGGTTGTTCATATGACATCATTCGAAGCATCCGAAGGTGAATCAAGTGGAAATTCCAATTCTGAGCGATAAGAAAAACAAAGGGAATCAAAATGTTGAGGGTGTCCCATCTGCCGACCATTCGCAATCGGCCCATCGATTGGGAAGCCTTTCGCTATTTCTGCTTAGTTCCCTGAATGTCTCACATCTTCTCCTTGACCATCCGGAGACCCCTGTTTACGGGCGGTTGTTTATATAATCCATCTGCCGCACTATCATTCCTTTGTCTGTTTACGACCCCCGTTTTCTGCATCGGAAAAATCCACTCGCAACAACAAAGTGGACCTTCATTGTTTCTCTTAAACAAACAATCAAACATGCAAATTGTGTTTACATTTTGAATAATTTTATCTAATTTTTGACCATTGCAAATTAACTTACGAATTTTATGCCTAGGGCGCCTATAATATATAATAAATAACAAAAACTCGATTAAATAGCAATAATATAACACTAACCAATATACCCCTCGCCCATCAAGCTTGGCAATTGAAGTGGCTATCGTTATGCTAATTTACCTGAGGCGCAGGTTTTCGTAATCTCATTCCAAGCTCGATGGGCAACGAGCATATGTTCAATTTGCTCAATACTTTCATTTTATCGTAATTTTAATGAACTATAGTTTACAAACAGATGTGCATTTAATATTCTATAGTATATTAACGCTCTGTGCAACACATTATTTCCTATTGTAAACAGCCAGAATTTATGTTTCCCTCGTGAATTCGCTCTGATTTCATTCACCTGTGACCCCCTCATTACGGCTATTTATCCCAATCCACAGATGAAACCCGAGAAAGTGGATGCCAATTGGCAAATCACCGCCTAATTGGCGCAATCAGCCCCGCCCCTTTGCAGCCTAACCTTCTAATTGTCTCTCTTTCCCTCATTCCCTTCTATCTCTCCATTCAGATCCGAAATGGATCTGGGCGAGGGCCAGTGCATGGTTTGTGGGGACAGATCGGCAGGGAAACACTACGGAGTGATGGCCTGCTACGGTAGATTCCAACTCTTCAAGAAGCAATTGGGGTTTAGGTTGCAAAGGCTTCTTCCGACGCACAATCCGCAGCCAACAGACCTACAACTGCAGGTTCAAACAGAACTGCAGCATTGACAAAGGTGAGGGAAAGAGAGGAAGAAAAGCAGGGGTCTTCAGATCAGAGGAACGCCTGCCGATTCTGCCGATTCAAGAGATGCATCGATGTTG
This sequence comes from Oscheius sp. G VE-2021, assembly GCA_022343465.1. Classification (NCBI taxonomy): domain Eukaryota; kingdom Metazoa; phylum Nematoda; class Chromadorea; order Rhabditida; family Rhabditidae; genus Oscheius; species Oscheius sp. G VE-2021. The sequence goes on from JAJQXH010000058.1 coordinate 2,094,700, forward strand.
GAATGGAGCCCGACGGTTAGTTCAGGATCACTGGCACCTAAGTATTTGCTCCTTGTAAAGAATGAATGTCATCTTGAAAATATAAACTTTCTTCTTTTGTAAATGTCATTTTCCAGCAATTCGCCCGGACAGAGATATAATTGGAAAGCAGAAGAATCCCCGGAGGAAGAAGATCAAATCAGAAGATTCGTCCCTGCCCTCGCCCGACTCCGAGTCACAGTCAGTTTTTGCTTGCAATTCGGTGGTGACCAACACATTTCTTTATTGGAAAATCAGTTTGAAGAGTTTAACGCAGAGAATTGCTGCTTTTCTCTGTTTTTCAAAGTTCAATAGAGGGATCAGAAATCATCAGATTGTATTTCTACCAGAATTCAAAACCCCGCTTCGCGGGTTTTTTCATTCTGGGTTGGGCGGCCTTCGGCCGCCTCGGGGCCGCTTCGCGGCCCTACCTAATTAGCGTAATTGCGTGAACGTGAGTGAGCGCTCGGGTCGGGTACCAAAGTGCGGCCGACCGCTCCGGCGCTTCGCGCCTCCACGGATGGCGGCCGCACTTTGGTACCCTCCCCTCGCTTATCCGACCGCACTACCTCTCCCTTCCTGGGAAATGGGTAGGGGCCCCGGAGGGCCAAGTGCGAACCAAGAGAGACGATTACCCAATTGTATATATGGACCAGGAGTTACGGCCCGCCTTCGGCGGTCCTACACTCCTGGCATGTGTGGGGCCAGCACATCAGTAGCTTTTTTTACAGTAAACTTGTTGGTAAAAATTGAAGCAGGCGGCCTTCGGCCGCTCATACAGACGGCCTTCGGCCGCACATGCAGGCGGCCTACGGCCGCAGTGTACGCGGCCTTCGGCCGCTCATACAGACGGCCTTCGGCCGCACATGCAGGCGGCCTACGGCCACCGTGTACGCGGCCTTCGGCCGCTCATACAGACGGCCTTCGGCCGCACATGCAGGCAACCTTCGGCCGCTCATACAGACGGCCTTCGGCCGCACATGCAGGCGGCCTACGGCCGCAGTGTACGAGGACCGACCGCCCTCGGGGGTGCAGCGAGGAAGAGTGACCTCCAAGGCAGCAACCCCACGTGGCGGTTTTCACGTAGGCCGGCCATTTCCAACCGAAAATGGCCAAACCCACGAGGAAATAAACCCTCGTGTGAGACTCACTCTGAAGCTTTTCGGCCAAAAAATAGGCTAATTGCAAGACAACCGGCGAGAGACGGGCGAGAGATAGGGGAAATGAGGAGGCGCAGGCAGCGCACGCGGGTAGCGCACTTCACCACGGGACATCAAAAGCTTCAGAGTGAGTCTCAGAGACCATAAGCGAATTGTATAAGAGAGGATTTTCCAGTTGTTCTTTTCCTCGTACGCAACCTTTTGCCTTTTAATTAAACATCTACCGTAACCCCTCCCTTTTATGTCGCACGACCTCCTACAAACAGATTGTAGTGACCCACCGCATTGCAATTGTATGTCGTGAGTAAGCATTTAATTTCTGCGAAATTAGTTTTTTATTTGGAGAAAGTGGAATTGTAGTCTTCAGACGTGACGTCATGAAATAAGTTTCAGAGTGTCTCATGACGACGTCTTGGTCAACTACCTGATGGACATTGAAGTTCAAAGCGCAGCCGCCCGTAATCAGAATGGAATCTCTCCGACACTCATGAGAGTCAAAGTAAATCTACAATTGAATGTGGCAAAGCAATGGTTTAGGATGATCCAGACTTTGACATCAGTCTGCTCTTCAGCCCCGCCTTTGCCAATTACGTAGACTGTTTTGAGGTATATCAGCATTCTTTGGCCATTATGTTCTTCTCCAGATGGGGTACACTCTCGGGCGAATCGCCAGTGTCGAGGACTTTGGGACATCGATGCGTCGTTATCTGGCGTCTACTGTACAGTGGATTGACTCTCTCTTCTCCATAGCACAGCTGACGGATGCACGTGAAAAGGTGAACGGACAGGGGGTCGGCTGATTCTCTTTTCAGGTCGGAGTCCTCCGCCATGTCTTTGCCCAGTTCACTCTTTTCACAGTGGCTGCTCGTACTGCACAGGTGACTTTTACAATTCATAAACAACCATCGACAATTCAGATTGGAGGCGACTTCTCCGCCATCTGCATCTGCAACAGAACTGTCGTTCCGAGGGATCTTCCTCGTCATCTTCAGAACACAAAGTGAGAATTCACAGGAAACGAAGAAATTGTCCCTTTTTCAGTCTCTTGGCCAACAATCTGGTAGGCAGAGTCCTGGATGAAGTGGTTTCCCCCATGAGGAAGCTACAGCTGAGCGAAGTGGAAGTGATTGTTCTGATGGCGATGGTCGTCCTAGACCCCGGTAGAAGAAGTCGTTTTGGTGGCTTCAATCGAAAGTTCAGATAGTCCGAGTCTGTCGGTGCAGAGCTCCATGGCCATCTCACAGCTGAGAGACAGAACACAGAACGCTCTCTTCATGCTGATTCGTGAGCAGGCTCCCTCTCTTCACGCAGTTACCAGCCGCTTTGGAAATCTTCTGCTGCTCCTGCCACCTCTGGCGGTAGGTCTCAGGCTATTCATTCAATAGAGAAAGGCGACAAGATAAATAGAAGGCAAATAAGGAGATATACGGTAGTAAAATATGAAAGTGATTTTCAGAAACTGAGCTCTCTCTTTAACGAGAATGTCCATCTCTACCGTGTCTTCGGTAACTCTTCTCTGGATCCAATGCTTTCTGAGCTATATTTTACCAACCCACATGAGGTACGGGTAATTTCAAAACCCTTTAAAGGTGATATTTCAGCAACTGATCCCATCGCCAACCTCCTTCGACCGCTCGGACGTCTCCACCCAGACTCTGACCCACTCCACCTCCCCCAGTCTGCCTTCTGACCTCAGTGACGTCATTCAGGTATATTTGTGTGGTCAGTCACAATTTAATGAAACTTCAGGATGACCTCCAATGCAATGAGCCTCCGCGACCGGCTCCCGTCATGCCCACTCCCCAAGGTAAGTCATCGCGCAAACATGTGTCCTTCGTAAAGTTGATGCTAGGGATACCGTCCTTATAAACTCTTTCAAATGTTTGAGTTTCAGTGAATGGATACGCAAATGGCTTCTACTTCCCACAGCAGCAGTTCTACGGTGCTGGTCCCACCGCTTACTCGGCTCCAGCCTTCTTCGACTCGTCGCAGACGCAGTTCCGGTTCATGTAAGGCCGGTCCTCCGATTCCTGGGTTCCAACCCTCCCTATGTACCGATTGTGACGTCATCGGGCGTCGCGGCGATCTCGCTGTCGTTTTACGGAGTCCTCATCTACCTGAGCATAATAAGTTTAAGTACATTAGTTGTAGCATCGGCTGGCGCCGGTTTACGGTAGCCACGGCCTGCGAAGGCCACCTAGTCAACGATTGTTCATTTGTTTTCTCTGTTGATACTTGTTAATAGGCACCGATCGTTGCTGGCGCGTCGTGGGTTTCCATCCAACGACGCTCCAGACTACGGAGAGAATGGTATCCGACGGGCAGCCCTCCGGTTTGAGTTGTTTGTACGTAGTGCGTAGTGTTCCGGTGATTTCTCCCAGTATTAGAACCGTTTGAATCCGCAGAAACCACCTCACATTTTCCTCCTCACGCCACTTTCCTCTGTACGGCCTCTCTACGGATTCCTACCTTCACACACGCGTGTAAATAGTTTACAAATAAATATTTTCGCACCGTTTTTATGGATTTAGTGATCAAGTGGAAATTTGTGTGACTGGTGAGTTTGTGAAATGACTTGACTAAGGGCATAGTCTGCCTTTTCTATTGGGAGAAAAAAGATAAGGCAAAGAGAGTGCGAGAGAAATGAAGAAACTGTATTGCCTCCCTCGTTATAAAATCCCGCATAGATCCATAGATTCGTCATTGAGAAGGAGATAATTGCAGACGAGTAAACACAGACAAAGTATTTATCCCGAATTGTTTGTTTTATAGCCAAATATGAGAGATTTCTGGTCTCCCTGACACTTCAAAATAGACCATTCAAATCTTCTCAGCCGAATGCACTATTCGAAACTTTTCCAGAAAAAAAACATTGATATCAAAAGCCGCATTCAGTATTACTCTTCGCCTGAAGAAATCTTCTTGGAGACATGTTTCTTCCTTTCCCTATTTTTATACCCGCCCTCTTCCAAACGGAACAAATATTCCCGCGGCCATCTATTTTCCATCGTGTTCACAAAACATTCGAATTTATACCACTGCCCACTCACAGGAAAAAACTTTACCTAACTCAAATGTACTTCTAACATCACTTTTTTCTTTTCAATTACTTTGGTTATCAAACATTACAGACTAAATATAACGGTAAATCGAAGTATTCGTGGCTGACAGTCTGTAGCATAGTAACCATCGAATCAGTCGCCCATTGATCTTCTGAAGTTGAAGTACACTGGATTCTGAAGAATGTTTACATTATGTGGCATTACATGATGGAAACCGTTAATCATTTTTGAAATGTATAAATAAGTTCGTGATTAAGAGTTTTACAGTCAGATCTATGGAACGCCTTACCATTTTTTGCGATAGGAAAGGTGTTTCAATTAGATAGGTGGCGCTTGCGAACAGCCTCATCCATTTGCTGTTTGCTGTAGAATTAGAACATGAATTATCCCAGTTGACATTCGGCTGTGGAAAACAACACAACGACTTTTGCCTCAGATAACATCTCATCTCTGTCGCGGACAGTTCTCTTTTTTCCTCTTGCTTTTTCAAATCTATGTTTCAAAGTAAAACTTTAGAAAGATCGGGTTCTAATCGTTTGTACTGATTACAAAGTTCAAGCAGATTTATGTCGTCAACTTCCCCAGTGGACTGAAGTTCTCGTGGAATTAGTCATTCCATGCGATCTCTCGAAAGCCTCCTGCCCTTATTAACGTTGTTACTCGTCGAACACTCTCAGCAGTCGAAAATCCCCTTCGGCACGTCATCCCTTTCTTTCGGTCTGGTCACTTGAATGAGTCAAACTATAACAAGGAATTTAAATTCCAGTCCGTAATTACTCTTTAATTCGGCGTGAAGGGCTGTCGAATAATTCATTGTTTGTCCTATTAGCTAACGAATCGCTCACACATTCTCTCTTTTTATCCGAGGAATCTAAGCCTCTAAAATCATAGACGAAAGTCCTCTAATCACTCATTTAGAAGACATTCAGACTGCCTCAAAATCAAATGTTTTTGGGACTCAAGAGAAGGTAAATATTTTTGATGACCGGAGACCAAACCTACCCTGTACGGTCATGCCTCCTTCCGTGGCGCCTGCCTTGACTCTGCTCTTCTGAAGCAATGCGTTCATTCCCCAAATTTCTTTAATTACGCCCCTTAACCGGAAATGGAGCCCGTGCATTGGAGGGCCATATTGTCTATTCGTCTGTCAGACGAACTTTTGATTTTCTCACGATCAAAGTACATTTTCATCAGATTTCTTTTATGATTCTAAATATACTTTTTATTCCAGTCAAGTGAAATCAATGGTCAAACTTAATATATAGTAAACTAATACATCTCTACTCTTTATGAGGGTAGATGATCTCCAGTTTATCTCCCAATATCCTCAGATAATCTTCCAAACTCGGCGTCATATCGTTCAGTCATCAGTAGAATCAGACTTTTCTATGCCTATCTCACATCAGAATTTCAGACCAGATGTGTTCGAACTATGTTGTTCTTAAAGACCAATAGTTTCATTTTCTGAACGTCCGTAGTAGATTGGAAGTAGATCTCGTCGGCGGAGTGTAAAGTACATACAATCACCGCAGTCCGGTTCGATGATTCGATTGAAAAACGCTAGTTCCACCCTTTCTTTCCAATTCAGATGTGTCACCAGAAGATTTTCGAATTCGCAAATTCTGCCTTAACAGAAAGTTGCATCCACCCAAGGGCTTCTTCAAATGATTATAGTGTTTTTGCTCAAAATCAATACCGGCCGAGATAAACTACAAAATACACAAAAAGTCGTCGTTTTTTCTAACTTTGCCATGTTATAACTAACGACTGAGAAGTCCAATCGGGTTAGGGTTTCAACAGAGTAATATCTATCATAAGGCCTCTCAATAGCAACATTTTTTGTTTTTGATTTCGCAATAGGGACCAAAATTTTTTTTTATAATGTTCCAATTTTTTTTTTTTGCGATTTTGGGGTCGCGACCTGTGTCAGTTTTTCCATTATAGGGCATTGTTGAACAATATCACATTGATTTAGTTTTGAAATGAGTTTTTGATTATTTAGAATTTTTTGAAGGATTTTCATGTGACGGAATGGCATGTTTGACCAAGTGGTATTCCGTCATTTCTTTAGCTGAGGCACTGATTTTCAGTAGGGTCAACATAAGTAAAGCAATCTTCCATTCTGCAAAGTTAGAGGCTTTGACACTTATCACTGCATGACTAATGGCACTTCAAAACTTGCCTTTCGTGAAATGTGTTTTGGTCTTCGAATGGTAATATCAGGCCATCCCGTCCGATCTGGCAAGTCAAACAACGTTGGGCCCAGTTAGTACTTGGATCGACACCCCGACTTTTATATTTCGGTTCATTGTGAACCGATTTTGTTGAAATTTGGATATGTTTTTGCATTTGTATATATTTTTCACACATCCTTCGTTATTTAACCTATTTTGTTGTGTTTCTATGAAACAATGCATATTTTTCTTGCTTCACTGGAATACACACGTGCAAAGAGCATAGATCGCCTTGCAATCAAATTTGGCGTCGGCTAATTACGAAAATTAATTTGTGGATTCCGATTTCCACAACGTTACTCTCGAAATGGTTTGCTATTTTGAACATTCCAGAAAATTTTGTAAGTCTGCCGCGAGATTGCACAGAATTCCTCTCTCCTACTTTGTGCTTTCTTTCTATACACCTCTACATTTCCTTCCTTCAGCTAGTGTATGGAATGATTCCAATGATTCTCAAAGCCAGAACAGACTGTTTTTCAAACGTGACTGAGCACATTGAATTCGAAGACGTAAGTTGCACCAATCAGTGTTTCAAGGCCAGACCTCAGAGTGTGGATGACCCCGAACTGGAAAACATCTTCCGCGTCTACTTCGGCTGGCTTCTGATTCCATTTGCCGTAGCAGCCAATGTAGTTACTCCTCTTTTCATCTACGTTGTTTACAAGGTAAATTATTCTTCATGTTTTAAACTTCTCTTTCCAGGCAATTAACACCCGTCGTGTTTCTAGAAAATGCTACATTTTGCTCCTAAACAGGGCAGTGAGTGATTTCATGGCAAGTCTAGTAGCCATCGGAGTGTGTGCCTATGTTATAATAGCCCATAAAGTCAAGTGAGATATTTAAGCCTCTTTCCTATGAAAGTCCCTTTAAGCCGTGACGTGGTCCTATTGATGGAATCAGTGTTCATTGGTTCCTTCTGGACAGCCACTGTCTCCTACGTGGCTCTGTCTATTCTGAAGCTACTTGTCATCTGGAAGCCACTTCACCACAGGAAATGGTTCACGATGAAATGCTGCATGCACATAGTCATATTCAGGTTTTGATTTATACTTTCGATCGTAAATTGTTTCAGTTGGTTCTTCTACGTTTTTATGGTCTCCTATGCTGCTGGAGCCACTGCGATGGTCAAAGTTCCTCTGCTCACGGAATGGTCAGGCTGCAAGATTGAAACCTGTCTCAGAGTCATGTACAGGTAGTTTCTCTTGTTCGAATTTCATAGGCTTTATTGTAGGTCTCGCCACTTCTTGGCAGTGGTAGTCTACTGTATCACCCTTGTAGTCTTCACAGTCACAGGTTATACATCTTTCAATTCATGTTTATCATCTTTCAGTTGTCTTGATCAAAAGAGGCCAACGTAATTCCATCAGAATCAAAACGTCGAGTATTTCCCAAAGAGAACCCAGTGTCCAGTCAACGGGATCTCTGTGGAAGAGACAGTTCCCTCTCTGGAAGTTGGCCCTAAACATCCTAAATTTTGCAGTTCTCCACCTCTCTTATGTTATTTGGTAAGAACATTTAGTTAAGGAACTTACTTTGAATTGCAGGTGTGTTTACCGTTTAACAACGACCGACCGTTGCTTTCTCTTGACCCATTTCATGGACTTGATCCATCTACTAGCCCTAATCAAGTACACTCTCATGATGAGGATAATAGTTGATCCGCTGATTTCTTTTATAACTGATTCTCAGGTTTGAATTCTTTCAGTTATTCACACCATGTTTAGCTTCGGCGTTGTCTTCTGCGGGAGATCGGCTGTCTTCTGTACTTTGCAGACAGAGATAGCACCACTTTTGACCAACCAAGGGGCTCTCTCCAAGTGTCCCTCGGCCCTTCCAACAGTACAAAAACTGTGTGTTCCTCAGTGTTGTAGTGAGCAAAGCATGTCTGCATGAAAGTTCGTATTGTTATTTTAATGTTACATTGTAATTTGCATTCTTATATTTATTAACCTTTTCAGATGGTTACTGCCGATCGTCAGCCGCTGTGCCAGCCATCCAGAGGTGACCCAAGGATCTCTTTCGATCTCTAGTGTGTTTTGGAATAAATAAACATATCAAATGCCTACTTGCTCTTTCAACTATTCCTTATCGATGTGATCGACGCAACAAAATAGATGTTGTTGTGTGGGCTATCTGAAGCCTATCTTTGGTATAGGCTATCATGGGAGTGTGAATAGGGATAATGGAGATAATTACACCGACAAGGGCAAGTGTAGGAAGGTATTTAAAGGCAAAGCAGTTTCTTCAAATTCTCAATGCCTCAATTTTCCTCTACAAATGTTAAACCCGCTCCCGGAAACGAGATCGCGTACAAACTATGTATACACTCATCTAGAATCCCTCAAATCCAACATGACCGTTCATATTTGGCGAAAACCAAATGATTGCGTCAATTGCCTCCTGTCCTTTTGGCTCTGAAATTTAATCTCCTTACTCTCTTGGCAACATTCTTTGTTTACTGAGAGCGGGTGATTATTTCTTGTTTCATTCAGTAATTGTCTTAAGTACTGGCTGAGGAAAATGTAGTTTTATTAAATTGTGTAAAATAAATTAATATAATCTAAGGGTCCAATTACAATCGCTTGGCTAGCGAAATGTCAATCCATTCTGTTTAATCTAATATGTCTCTTTCCTTTCTCGGCTGAGTGTCCTTTTGGAATCAGTCTGGTCATTCTCCAGATATGCTTAATTGGGTTCCCAAAACGGAAATAGAAACAGAGGAGAAAAAAACAATTTCTCTTTCAAAGAATGCCTGGTCTCTTACTTCATTTTTACAAATGGTTACCCAAAACTGCTTATTCAACTCATTTTTACAACACGAAAATAAAACATTTAACTCTTCATTCGTTTTCAATATTTTGCTATTCTAAGCATAGGGATTATCTAATTCCACCATCTACAGAGTACAATTAGAGAATAGTTCCTGGCAAACACGAAATCTGATGCTTTTTGGAAAACACGTCCTTGGTCAAATAGGTACCGACCCACTTCTTGCCGGATTCCCTCAGATGAAAAATGACATCATTTTAATTGAAATTCTAAGGGTTCTTTTAATTCCCGCTGAACTTTTCAGACTCTTGTTTCACATTTACAAAACAGTAAAAGTATACGTTCTGTTGGCCACAAATCATAAAATACGTTAAATTCCCGTTTTGAAAGGGCATTGTTTCTTTTCCTTCTGTTTGTACTATTTGGCGAATATCGTCATATTGTTTTCATTAAATAATCTACCCATTCTATCCAATATCTTCCACCTGTTGTGTGAACAATTAATATTCAGCAACAAAGAATATCCGATGGCTGAACATACGGAGATATTCTCCAGAAATGGGTACGTCCCTTAGGTTGCAACCAACGTTTTATTTGCTATTAACCAATAGCTGGCTAGAGAATAGACTGTCTAATGTGGAGATTCCGGTTTCCTCGACGGGTCTCTCGAAATGACCTTGTCTCTTTCGGACGACTCGTCGTCAATTTGGAAGAACACAGTTTTGTTTTAGTTCAACCACTTCAATTACACTTTGTCTGATTTTAGATGTTTCATTCTTTTCTTCAAAACACGTTTGGCCTTTGTTTAGAGACTAAAACATTTGTTTAGCAATCTGTCGGCGAAACAATTACCCGCCAGATGTGAAGAAACGCGATTCTCTCACTTGTGAAAGAAAGATCGAAATTACAACTTCCTGCTTGAAATACTTTTTTAAAAATTTCAATAGCTTTATAGCTATTGCTTACTGTTGTTGTTCATTTCATTTTCAAATGAGAGTTTTGATTAAATTTCCAAACTCACAAACTATTTGGTCTGGAAAATATTATGCATCCTGGCCCGGCAAGCCTAATATATGTGCCGTTTTCGTCTTGGATCAACCGATTAACTCATTATCCGCTTTTTAACCATTTTATGGTTTGCTTTTGAGCCTTCTAAATTGTTTTCGTTTCCCTATTTTAGACTCAACTATGTGATGATTCTCAAAGGCCGCACCGACTGTTTCTCCAACCTCTCTGATCAGTTGGGATCCCAAGATGTACGTTAAATGCACTCCCATTTGAGTTCTGCCACTTCAGAGTGACCCTGCAATCGGGGACAAATTCCGTGTTTACTTCGGCTGGGGGTTGTTGCCCTTTGCTTTGGCGGCCAATGTCGTCACTCCACTTTTTATCTACATCGTTCACAAAGTAATTTCGTTTCCATTTTAGTTAAATTCCCTATTGCAGGCTATTCAAACCCGTCGTGTTTCTAGAAAATGCTACATTTTGCTCCTAAACCGGTCAATAAGCGATTTCTTGGCCAGCCTTGTTGCCATGGGAGTCACTTCCTATGTTATACTAGCCCGGAATGTCAAGTGAGAGCCCGTCTGTTTATTTCGTTGTTTTTATTTAGTCGTGACGTAGTTCTGTTGATGGAATCAGTGTTCATTGGCTCCTTCTGGACAGCCACTGTGTCCTACGTTGCCCTTTCTATTCTGAAGCTGATTGTGATATGGAAGCCACTCCATCACAGGAAAATATTCACCATCAGACGATGTATACAAGTTGTGGTCTTTAGGTTTCTTAACCATCAACCGTAAGCATTCACTATTTCAGTTGGTTGTGCTATATTTTCATGGTCTCTGTCGCCGCAGGAGCTACGGGAGTTTTAAAGCCTCCCATTGAATGGGGTTTACCTATTGAAACGTACTTCAGGATTTTGTTCAGGTACAAGCCATCTTTGCGTTTCAGAAGTATAGGGTCACCACACATGCATGACAGATACCAATCAATATTTGATGCAAAATAATCCCAATGTGTTAATTGTTGGTCCCACACCCTAAGCACACTTGCACCTCAAGCGTTCAACCATTGTTTAGGACTCGCCACTTCCTTGCGATATTGGTTTACTTTGTCACCCTCATAGTATTTACAGTCACAGGTAAATGCCGCTATTTCCTTATACTTTCTTCAGTCATTTTAATCAAAAGAGCACATCGAAGTTCTCTCAAAATAAAGGCGTCAAGTGCGTCGCAGGCGAGTGTCCATTCGAGTGGTTCTATTTTGAAAAGGCAATTTCCTCTCTGGAAAATTACCCTGAATATTCTTAATTTCGCCTTTCTGCACATATTTTATGTCGTTTGGTAAGTGCTATTGCAAAACTATATGCTCTGCCTTTCAGGTGTTTTTATCGGTTGAAATCTGCGGACAGATGCTTCCTTTTGGTTAATTTCATGGATCTGATCCACGTATTGGCCTTCATAAAATACTCCCTTGTGTTGAGGATAGTGGTGGATCCTCTCATTTCTTTCATAACTGATTCTCAGGTAATTTCTTTTCCTCTTGCCCTGTCAATTTCTTCAGTTGCGGCGTTGTTTAATGCGAGAGCTGGGATGTGACCGTTTCTTGGAAAGAAACAGTTCGAGTGTGGATCAACATGTATTTTCCTTCAAAACCAGCCCTTCGAATAGCGCTAAGACTGTGTGTACCTCTGTGTTGTGAATGTTTGTATTGCATGATGCATGAAATATAAATTAAATAATTTAGATGAGTGTCATAGTAAAAGTTGTCACAAATTTATAAGAACCTAACCAATTCCTTGGAATGTCATTGATATTTGTGGTTTTTGTGGTTGTATGTTTAAACCTTCCTTTTAAAGCGGGTTCTTTCAGATAATTCCCCATGAACGGCAACCACTCAACCCCCCATCCAACACCGGGACAAGGATTTATTTTGATCTCTGAGTGAAATGCAGAATTACTTTTTTTTTCTTTTTTTATGTAGATGTAAGCTTAGTAAGACCCGTTTCTTATATTCTACAAACAGCATAGGGGTGCGATTCCCATTGATCTTTGACAACGTTCGCAAGTAACATATTTCTACCCTTTAATCGATTTCTTATTTAAAACAGCTTTGGTAACTTCTCCTTATTCCGGGGCGTCAATCGATACAAAAAGAAGTCAATGAGCCTCATTTCGTAGGGTGAAACATGGTGGAAGCTAACCATTTGGGGACTAAAGTTTTCCACTTCCTGAAAACACTGTTGAAGCTGTTTGTTATGTTTTCCTCACTTTCAGTGGAGGATAATAGGCAAATACTCTTGCAAAAGGTTCCTTGTACATTTCCAAGTGTTCGGCCAAATGGTAGTGGTGGAACCTCAAAAAAACATTGTTTTATAAGTCCGTGGAGTACCTGTCAGATCCGAAGCGATCTCTCGTGTCCTCCGGGTAGATTCCTATTTTTTCCAGACATTTGGCCAACTAATGCTTCGCAGTTTACAGAAAATTAAGGATCAAACAAACCTCCTGATCCTCTTCTGCTCTGTGGTGGTCGGGACACAATGCGGGGTTCTTCATGACTTCTGCAAATGCCTCCACCGTGGGTCTTGAGAGGACATAGGCACCTCCATCTGCGTAACCGTGATTCTGAAAACATTTATTTAACAAACAGAATTCTTGGATGAAATATAGGTAGACGGGCGTGATTCACTTACAACAAAGAAATTCCACTTGTATCCAAAGTAATGTGTTTCCTCCGGAGAATAATGTCTTAAGAACGCCCTCAGATTCTCCACCACTACGAATGCATCGTCATCTGCACGTATGTACCAGTCAAACTTCTTCTGATTTGCCAACATTCTGTTTCTTTTCGTTTTTTTTTTTCAAAATCCACTTTCCACTCACGCGAATATTCTTCTGATCTTCTCCCAGCTGTGGTCTCGACTGCTTAGCTCAGGGAAATGGACGAATGGGATCCCACTTCTCATGGGAGAGTCAGTGAAGAACACAAAGTCATCGCAGCGCTGAGCCCAAGTGGCAAAGATTGTTTCTGCCTAAAAACCAAAGTTGCCTTATTTTCTCATTAACTCTATCTCTACGTCTTTCAATCGTCCGTTCTCAACTTCTAAATCATACCCTTGTGTTGTGACTCGGCGTGGCTGTATGTATGAGACAAAATATTGTCTGATTCTCCGAAGCGGTTAGAAGCGGAAGAAGTAAAAGAGGAAGCAGCCAGAGGGAGAGCATGTGGAAATGCCTATCGAAGGCTAGATCTCCCATGGTTTGCGCGTGCTGAAAAACAATCCCGAAGGACGATTCGCATTTTGATCCTGATATATTCATCTTGATTAGTGGGATGTGATCCCAAACATTCTAATAAAGTTCTTTAACTATTGGTTTTCTTGTATTTTTGTTGGAATTTGTGACGTAATGGCGTTGTTTATAGAAAGTAACTCATTTGAATCCGTTGATCCTTCCCGTCACCTTTTTATTGCTAAAGCTGCGCACAAATCACAATCGCAAGAATCCAGAGATCGTTCGATCTCGAAAGAAATTGAATACAGCGTAAGCGATCTCATGGAAACAAAGTCTTTTTCTACATCAAATGCCGAATATGAAGAGACAATAAAACACAAGAAGGAAGTAAGAAGGGCCGGTACGGTACGCCGTTTGGAGAGGAGTTGGAATGGCCAGAGTCGACCAGATCAGTCTCCAACGACACATGCGAGTACAGTTAGGCTCAGAATGGCCAATAATACGTCCTGGTGTTCATTCTTTGTTAGGAAAATGAAAAGAAATAGAAATAGAGAACGCGTTTATTCACTCCGTATCACATTGATTACATCACAAGCCCAGGTACTCGGCCACACTGTCGTCGTATCGGAAGGCACTCCTGAATTCCCTGGCGATGCGTTGTTCCTTGTCCGCCTGTCGCTTCGCAGTCTTCTTCCACGAGTGTTTCGGAGCGTTCTCCCACCTAAACTTTTCTTCGCTTCATTCTCAAAAGACTGACCGTGGATGTGCGATGGCCCGTTCGTCGTGTGGGCGGAAGTGGGTCACCTTCGGCTTCGATTTCTCCAAACCCAGTCCGGCCCGGTTCTGCTTCAGTATCGTCCTGACCTGAAAGAACGTTCTTCATCGTACAAATGGAGACCAACCGGGAACTTTTGTCCACTGCCCTCCGGCCCAAGGCCCTGCTCCTCCGTCCAGCCATTCTGTTTCAGCATTTTGTACCCTAAATGACCAACTATCCACTTTCGTCAGTTCCACACTGACCAATGTTGGATTCTGGAATCACAAATCCAGAGTGCGTGGTGCCCCTTTTGCCAGCATTGTAGATGTGCAGAGTGGTTGTCAGATGGTCAGTCTCCGACCCACTGAAAAAGATGACATCACGACCACCGGGAAAAGGAGAGTGTGAATCGGAAGAAAAACTCACGAAAACTTCTTCTGACAGGTGTCGCAAAAGGACTCGTCATCGGTTATCTCGATGAAGGAGGAGGAAGCCCTGAAGATCTCAACTAAATCCTCATTTGCTACAGTAACCTCACCTTTCGTTCTCAGAAATGAATTCTATCAATCTCTGTGAGAGTTCTTCGTTCTTCACCTCTTCAAGAACGTCGAATACCGTCTGATCCTTCAGATTCGCCAGCTCGTAGTTGGCCCCAGCCGTCACCAGAAACCTAGAAGTTCTTTAACTAATAGCCTCTTCTCTCCTAAACCTGCACATTCCCTCGTTTCCAGCGGCGGCTGCAATCATGAGGGGAGTCCAGCAGTAGTCGTCCATGGCGTCCACCGGCATCCCTGAACCCAGTGGATTACTGTAAGGCAGGAGCTCCTGCCTTTCTTCAGATATCCCCCAACGGCCTGCTTATCTCCTGCCTGGACGGCATTCAGGAAGAGGTTCCTGTCCTTCTCTGTGATATCCGCCAGTTGGACCCTCTTTCTCTTCTTATTTTTCTTCAACCTTTGGCTAGGCTCTACTTTCACTTCGTCATCGTCCAGAATCTCCTCCTTGATGGGTCCTAAACAGATGGGCATTTATGGGGGGAATGGAATTACTTGAAGTTGAGGGTTCTTCTAGAAGACTTTCGTAGAAACTCCGGGCATCCTGGCCACTCAGGGTTCCCGCTGGCTCTGCCTTTTTGGGCTCTGAAATCTAGGCATTTTAACTTCTATTGTTGGGTTTCTACGTTTTTTTGCGAGTATTAATTTTTTTAAAATCTCGTAAAATTTCAGTTTTCATTTAGTTTATCTTTTGAACATTTCGTTTGAATTTCCCTCTTCGACGGAATAAATATAATATATTCCCAGTCTCTCCCCAGTACCTGTGGCAGCGGAATCCTTGTCGTTTGGCCGAACGAACGCAATCCTCTGGGAAGGATCGAGGAGGCCCAGTTGTTGGCAGGGAAGGTCGGCCATCACTGCGAAAGAGCGCATTTCGAATTTCAAGAGGCGAAGACAGCAGTTTCGAAACTCGGAGGCTAAGCCAAAAAGAGGTCAACATGCGTAATCTTCATTTTGAACAATCTGTTATTACCCAGAACAATGTTCCGAAAATGCAAAATGCATCGGCGGTCTTCTCAGAATCGTTGTAAGCCTGAGCGCAGTAAATACAAAGGAATTAAACAGAATGACACAAAGGGTAAACAACCGGGATAAGTGAAATAAATAGGGGTTAATCGGGCTGAAAGAGGACGGGAATAAATAGGCTGGCCTTGGGAATGCATAAAGGCGGAGATCGTGGTTACAGGTCGGGGAAGCGGGTCGGATCCTCGCGATACGAGGTAGGCACACGGAACATTTTGTCGGAGATGTCGTCGCAGAATTCGAACTTTTGGAAAGTCACCTTGGCAGAGATCGTCGGCAGCAGGGGTATCTCTGCAAACACCACAATTAAAGTCAAAGGAAAGAGACCGACCGACTCGGACGGGGAAGCCGGGGGGCAACCGAGCCTCGCAGAATCTTCTCAACTTCTGTAGGTGTTTGAAAGGAGCGACTATCTCTAAAATATCCAGCAGAATATCCACTCCCAGGGGGAAATCCTCGCTCTGAACATGGTATATTCTGGAAACAAAGAAATCTAACCATTCCGACAAGAGCCTTGAAGTTCTTGTCGTTGTGTTTGAGCATCTGAGCTCTACCGAGGGGCGGGGGCATTCCAACGGGAGACCCGCTGTATTCTTCCCAAGTGGTCGGCATCCGACCAGGAGGAGCCAGGGATTTTCGGTGTTGGAGGGTCTAAAGTATGTTATTTGATCTGCTATTCCCTTCCTTACATTGTAGTCCTCGTCTGCGACTGCCGCTCCTCCTGCCAATGACTGCATGAACGTCTTGTTCTTCTTTATATCCTCCGCCGTGAGGTGTTCCCTCCGCTTGCGGGAGACCAGCGTCAATCCCTCCACAACGTAGAAATTCACAGCATAATCGCCAATCTGTTCCTAAAACGCACATTTAAACAGCTTATAATGTGAAGCTCAACGTATCGTCAATCTGTGAAAAAATCGGATCTGGCAGCAGTTCTACCGTTTAAACAAAACTCCATGCACTGAAACGGTCCCTCTGCACCCGCAATACCTCTCTGGCGTGCTTGAAGACCCATCCGGAGAAGGCCTGGCTGAACGTGATGGTTTTGGTGGACATCTGGGCGGAGACTATGTCGGATGACATGAGGACATCCACCTCCTCGTCTATTTCAGTCTCAGATTCTTCGCTTCGAATTCTCTGGAAGACCTGAACCACGGATATGAAAAATAAGAGATATTGACAAGCCTTGGCCTTGTTATCCATGATGACCAGCTGATCTCTTTTCCGCTCGGCTGTCGCATTGAAAAGGAAGGAAATGTCTCCCCTCTCGAGGTTGCGTTCGCTGAAAAGGGAATTGTAAGCAAAATAAAGAAAGCCAACCTGAAATCTGCGAGGGTTGTATCCATTCGAAGCTTGGTTCCTTTCTTGTAGATTTGGCAGACGTCGGAGGGCAACATTCGAGACAAAAGAGGGACTAAAACAGTATTTTGCTACAGAAAACAAGGAAATTATAGAATTCTTAAGAAACTCACTCCAGCTATGAAAGTCCCACTTGAGTTCCAGATAAAAATCGCCGAGGTCCTGTAGCATTTCCACCAAATGGGGTTTCCTCGAAGACATTCCCTCCCTCGACTGGGATTTCAGTTTCCGCAGCATCTCAGTTACTTAAAAAAGAGAATAAAAATATGGAAATAGGAAAAGCCAACTGATTTGGCGGTCTCCGTAGCTCACAGCCTCCATCAGGGAGTTCCATCCTTCGCAGTTTTTAATCTTCACGGGAGCGTTATGGGAGAGGAGGAGGGCGATGGCTTCTGAAATAAGACCGGAGTATCGATTAAACTGAATATAGGTTATGAAAAAATGCTAATAAACATAATATTTGAAGAAGAAAGACCAACCCCTGTGGCCCAGCATAGTCGAGATGTGAAGGGGAGTATTTCCATGCTTGTCTTGCTCACACACACTGCGACCTGAATGAAAATATCAATTATTCTGTAGTTTAAATTAAATAAAATATAGACAAATAGAAACGCTCGCTTAACTGGAGCTTGCATTGCATTGAAGAATGCAGTCTCCGCAAGTTGATTATTGATTGACTAGGCTCGAACCAAGCGGCTGCCTGATTACTTTTTAGAACTACGTTTAGTCTGTTATTTTTCAGTTAATTTATTAATAAATGGACAAATTACATGCTTGCATGTCCATTAAAACTAATGATGAACGTATTGACATGTACCAAGCGGCTGTCACTAAATGAACCGAATTGACATTTAAAAAAATTCCTTTTTTAAAATTAAAACATACATAAAATTTTATGATTTTCATCAGCAGGGTGAATTAATGTATATACCTCGCCCTATTTGTCCATAATCCGAAACTTTACTCACCAGATCTAATCAGCTCCGCAATGGAGCGTGTGTCGTTGAAGAAGGCGGCCTTGTGTAGCGGAAACCCCTCGAAATCCCCCATCTCCTGAAAAAAGGCGCTTTAAAGGTTGGGTGAAGAAGAAAAGAGAGTGGATTGTGGAATAAAGTCAACAAAGGGAGAGAAAGTGTCAGATAACGGCTGATCAATAGGAGACTGTGATCAAACAGAGCAGTAAACTGCGGAATAAACAATATTCGGATGGAATCCATTAAATGGGAAATTATTTCAAAAGGGAAATAAGAAAAGAGCCCCGGGGAATACAAAGACGGAGGAGAGTACAAGGGCGTGGCTGGCGTAACGGAAACCGCGAGCACAAGGTCAGCTGACGCACAATTATTAATAGCCGAACATCCAACGATCATCGGCAGCTACGAATGAAAATTAGTGTTTATTCATAACAAGTCAGAAAAAGTGACATTCTAAATTTACAAAACGGAATTAGCAAAGGGTTTGAAAAATCTAAGTTAGTAAAATGAGACAGTTTCAAAAGATATCCCGGCACGAAAACATAATAATGGACGAAAAATCGCGCCACTGTGGTGAATCTCTTTTGTTATTGTTTGAGTCTCACTACCCTCGCGCTTCTTATTCATAAAATACATAAATAAGCTAGACGATCAAATAAAGTTTGCAAAAATACACTTATGAACCCAATATGGATTCAAACTATGCTCTGATGCTGTCATCAAAGTTGACCGCTGGAGGAGGAGGACATGAATAATTGAGCGGATATCGGACTCTTCGAGTGCCACCCTAAACCATGGTTCCATTAGAAGAAGGTTTACGCATGTTTTGTGACTGAAAAATGAGTGTGACCGCAGTAAATCGCAAGTGTAAGTGATACCCAAACGGAGCTGCCGCGGAAACGCTCACTTTTTATGGCGGCGACCGGGTGGCGCTAACGCGGGCGTTTCTCTTTCCCACGAGAAAAGTCACACACGACATGGCAACAGATGAACATCGCATGTCTAAGCGAAAAGGGAGTAAATGAGTCATTTGACCACAAATCGTAGCGTTCGGTTGCTGAGACCACTTTTTGATGTGTGTTCCACGGGAGGGGCATTCATTGGCCTCTTTCTCGCACACAAGAGGACCAGCGGCGCAATAACCATGCCTAATTGCGAGATAACAGCCATTGAAGAGTAAATCGCAGTGACAACCGGTTGTCATACTCGCTCAGCACTACAATGGACATAAGGAAAGGACAGCCAATTGGCAAAACACTCATTGATGTCGAAAGGGCCGGTTCTACTTGAGTGTCATTTGAAAGGAATGGGAACAGGTATTTCCGAAATAGATATGTCGCACATAACAATTAGTTTCCGAGTTTTAGTGTTATTTTGCATTTAGCGCTGAAAACTAGTAATTCTCTCCACGTGTGAGAGACATTCCATCGAAACTAATAAAAGGACACAGCTGTGGGTGCGAACGGAGGAAAGAACTGTGAGGAACGACCCATTCGCGGCGAGGACCTATGCAATCCTGATGTGCAGCTGCCTTTTTTCTATCGGCTGTCACATCTAAATTGGAACCCACAAACTTTGTTCTCTTTGGAACACGGCAAAAGAGAGATCAACAAAAGAAGAGCAGGCATTGGCTAGGGAAGGAATTCCGGTAAGGGTGAGATAAGTGGAGGTTTCGAAACCGGCGACTGAGATGGCAAATTGGGGTTGAAAGACAGTGAAACTTTCACATTTTAGATTTTTTAATTAACTTTTGACATTGAATCAACGAAGTCGCTCGAATACTCCAATACGTAGGATATGACCGTTTCTTTCTTATTGTCAATGTATTTTGGTTGCAAGACGACAAAATTGACCAATAAGGACGAACATGATGAAATAGGTTAGATGAAATAGGTTACTAATAGTTGAATTGGCCACTCTTTTCTATAAAACTCCCATAAAAGGAACAATTTCTCTTATCAAAGGAATTCATAAGGACAATTACTATTTGGTCAAAGCTGTGGTAGTTCTCATTAAACCGTGTTTCTTTGGCTGATGCTCAATTGTTTCCAGGCACAATTTGTCATGGTTGACTGAGCAAATGTCTCCAACAATGAGAGGTAAATAGCAGTGTGCGTAAACATTACGCGAGGAAAAGAGATCAAATAAGTCAAGGAACGGCCCTTGAAGGGAATAATAGGACGGAGAGTCGTATGGCAGAACCAGGTTCTGAATGGGAGTGAGCAAAACATCCGGGAAGGCTGGGATTGAGCCAAACAGCCGAGGGAGCGCCTAATCCAGAGATACATTGGGATCAGCTGATATTTATGTTGCATGGCATAGTCTAAAGTGATAGCATCGAATGTTACACTATCGTATTTCCTATGGAATGGCCAGTTATGCCGGATGTTTTCAAAAACAGACAATAACAGCCATCACGTGGCTTCATCAGTTGCCAACGGACAAATGGATTCACAATACATGGCTTCCCAGATAGAAATAAAGATGGATTAAGTCGGGTCTTTATGAAAGTCTTTGACCCACTTTGACTACCAGCTCAAAACCTTCATGTAGGCGTCGATCTCTGCAAAGACAATGCAATTTGCGTGATGATTATGAGCCATTTCTTTTGTTTTGCAGAAGTCGGAGCACCGGGCGGAATGAGTTATGGGATCGGCGTGATTGCGGTCGTTGACAACTCGGCTGAGTCAATCAGCGAAGGCCGACTCCCAACGCCCGGAAACTTTTCCCCGCCTGCGAGGGAGGCTGTTGTCGTCGAAAATACATTGAATTTACACTGACAAAATAATATGCATGTCTCAAAATAAATATAACTTGTTTTCCCTTGAGCCTAGGGCAGTCATTGAACAAGCTCGCTGAAAAAGGAGAGACCATCTTTCTTAAAAACATTTAATTTGCATAAGACAATCTCTTTCTCTCTCTCTCTCTCTCTCTCTCTCTCTCTCTCTCTCTCTCTCTCTCTCTCTCTCTTGTCTTGTCTCTCTGCGATTTTGCCCTTTTGATCTGAAAAGCCTCTTCCGGAAAAAGTGAACCAGACAATGTTTTTTCTGCAAAAGCTCAGCTTATAAGCCAAAGCGTAATCGATTGGCGGCCGCCGAGTTCTCAATCGTCGGCGGATGGAAGGCGGATTAGCATGGAACAACAGCCACGGAGAGCTTACAACGGAGAAAAAGAGGCGGAAGTGACAGTTCTTAGGGAGACTGAGAGCGAGGGAAAACAAGGGTCAGCAGGGGAAAACAAGCAGGGCTTTGTTTTTCACAGGGAGCCAAGATGTCCTCTGAGGAATGAAGTTCAGAAATACGAAAGATAGGTTAAATACCTTTTGTTGAACAGATATCTAACGTTTAAACCGTGATAGGTAATTGTGAAGAACTTGTGATGGATTCTGTATAATTATAACAAAATTTGTTTGTTAAGCGGGAAGTGGAACACATTCGACTCGAGTGAAATTCAAATCCTCGTTGGCGGGAAGATGTCAGTTCAAATTAGAAATGAGCGTGCGAACGAAAATTGTAGTTTTCGCATTCACGCATGATCATGCGAAAGAAGGCAAAGTACATTTGGACTTGTACTAGGAGGAAAGTTTTCAATAGACTAGACCTTTTCACATGACAAATCGATTTCTTTAAAAAAACAATCGAGACCGTCTATGTCGACAGCACAACATTTGTCATCATGTATTTGACATTGCCAAAGATTCCGATCAATTGCACAATTTGAGGAAACATGAAAGTCAAGCGTACTGGGCTCGTCGACAATGGTCCTGCCTGTAAATTGCCCATACCCAAATGATCTGCCCATTCTTCGCAGCTTTCTTCTGTGTCTAATCAATCTGTCCTGTATTAAAAGGAAACTGGTTATGGTTTCATTTTTCGAGCGTAGACCACCCTGCTCCACAGTTTCTATCGATCTCTGCGCTGCCTTGACCCTATCTCCATATCCATCGGCGGCTGCGCGCACTCTCTTCTTCCGACCGACGCAGTCCTTTTCTCAAGGATTCCACATACCTTCTGCATATTATAAACATAACTTTTTATTTATAAACAGCATTGAAGACATGACTGAATTACAGATGGCTCCCCACACTCCGAAGAATGTGATGATCACCGGCGGATGTGGATTTATTGGGTCAAACTTTGTGAATTACATCTTCCGTGCATGGCCACAATGTAACTTTGTGAATGTGGACAAGCTCATTCTCAACAGCGACACCCAACATGTGGACGAAGAGGTGCGAAGTGAAAGGGAAAAGTTTGCTAAACAGAGGGGAGAACCACCAAAAGGAAGAGAAAGAGAGATGTTGTGTCATCGCAGGCAACTGAAACCTCTTCTTTTAACCATAACGTTAAAAATGGTTTAACATAAAATAAGTTTAGGTGCGTTCCTCTCCCCGCTACAAGCTGGTCTTGGCCGACATCAAGAATCGCAAGGCCATTTCCAAAGCCCTGGAGGAGAACAACATCGACAGTATCATCCACTTCGCCGCCGACTGCACCTCCACTCGATGCTACAACGAAACAGTGGAGGCTGTTGAGAACAACGTGGTGGCCTTTGTGGAATTCCTGGATGTCGTCGGGGAATACGGAAATGTCAAGAGGTTCCTGCACATCTCCACTGATGAGGTAATACTAAATTTTTTTTTATTCTTTTGTAAAGTATTCGTTATTCGGAAAATAAAAAAAAATGTAAATGTTATTGCGCGAAGAAAAATCAACGCAAAATGCGCATTGTATTATCGGAAGAATTTGAAAAATTAAAAATAAAATAGATTCGTATAGTTTTCATGAAATTTCCGGAATAGTGACATCAGTAGTGCTTTAAATGGGTTTAATTTAGGTCTACGGTGATTCTGGTCTCGGGGACGATGAGACAGGAAAGGATGAGAACTGTCTCCTTCTACCCGGAAACCCATACGCCGCCACCAAGGTATTCTTTGAGAAGTGTCCATGTTAGCAGGATATACTCCACTAGCTTACTAGATCCATGTAATGTTTAATTAAGATTGCTGGAGAAGCGTTTGTCCATGCCTTCCGTGCCCAATACAACCTTCCGATTGTCACTGCTCGCATGAACAACATCTACGGACCCAGTCAGTGGGACGTTAAGGCAAGAAGGGAATCATCACAGCAACTCAAGAGATCTTAAGGTTGTACCCAGGTTCATCGAGATTGCAAAGGTTCAGGGAGAGTACACAATCCAAGGATCCGGAAAACAACTGAGGTCCCATTTACACTTTACAGGCACCAAACCTCATCCACCATCACTCCATTTAAATCTAAAGATAAAATCTCTTTGTTTCAGGTCGTGGTTGTTTGTCGATGACGCCAGTGCTGGAATCCAGGCTGTGTTTGAAAAGGGGACTCTCGGCGAAATGTACAACCTGGGAACCTACTATGAAAAGAGCGGTCAGGAAACTATGAGGCATTATGAAAGACATCGTTTCAGTCGCTGATTTGGCAAAGTTTCTGCAGGCAGAGGTCGACAAACAAATGTGCAGACCTGTGACAGAAGCCCGTTTTGTGTCGATTCCTGACAGGTCAACAGCTTCTTCCAACTGATCAAACAACGAGTTCAGGCCATACAACGACCTTCGATACCTCATTGACATTGGGAAGGCAGAGAGGGAACTGGGATGGAAACCTACCACTTCTTTCGAGGAAGGTCGGACTATGGGTGTATATCATTCTCTCTCTCTCTCTCTCTCTCTCTCTCTCTCTCTCTCTTCAATTTTCAATTTATTCTTTCTCAATTTATTCAACTCTTTAAGCCAAAGAAATAGTCGACTGGAAAAGGAGTTGTTTATGAAGTGGCGGAATTACCTGCGGCAGGCAGGCTAATTGTAGGATGACTAATAGGCGCCTCGGGCTTCGGATAAAGAAATTATTATAAATTTTCACTATGCGAATTTCGTTATCTCATCCTTTGTCTTTTTAACATTTGCGTAGTTCTTGAATTGTCAAATCGTTTGATATCATATGCTTCAGCTAAGAATTTCAATGAAATGAGAAAATGGCTCATCTTTCCCCCGGTAATCATGCTCTAATCACCCACTATCCGCCCTTTAAACAATGCCGGCTCAGGCTTCAATGAAATAAACGATGTAACCTTTCATAATTTTTGTATTGTAAAACTTACAAATGGGAACAAAAGCCACGACAATTGCAGGTTGTAGTTTAATAATATTGTATTTCAATCATAAAACTGAGTTACATAATATTAAGGAATGAGTCGTACTGTGGCTGCTGCACTGAAGCCGAAGGAGAGTGTTAAGATGCACGTGGCCATCTACGGAAAGGGATACGTTGGCCAAGCTTTCCAGAAGGTTCCTCTGGGTCCAAAACTTAGAGAACTCAATGTTCAGACTCTGGAAGAGCGTGGTGTTCCCTTCCAATTCGCCGAATGTCGTGTAGGGACAAGCAGCGACGAAGACGTTGAGAAGGAGCTGATCAACATGAACGTGTCTCATGTGGTCTGTGTGACGGGTAGAACCCATGGACCTGGCTGCAACACCATTGAATACCTGGAGGGAGGACCTGACAGGGTCTATCAGAATGTCAGAGACAACATGTACAGGTGGGAGATATGGCCGATAATGAGTGTTTAAAAAATGATTTTAAAATGTTATTTTCAGTGCTACTGCCCTCGCCCACATCTGCCGTCGATTGGGAATCCACTACACATACATCGGCACTGGCTATATCTTTGCCTACGACGCCGAACATCCTATCGGAGCCCCTGGATTCACTGAGGAAAGAATATCAGTTGACTGATAATAGAATGAGTTATAGGAAGACATTTCTATGTTCTTCGGATCCTCTTACTCTGTGACTAAGGGAATCACCGACAGACAGATGCTTCACTTCAACGAGAAGGGATGGGAGAACATCTGTGCCAGGATCACCCTTCCTTTGACCTATGAGTTGGATCAGCCTAGGAACCTCCTGTCGAAGATCATCAACTACAAGTAACCCTATTTGTTTTTAGATACCAATGTTTTCTCAGGGAGTTGTTCGACATCCCCGTGTCCATTTCCATTCTCCCGGATTGTAACGACGCCTTGGTGACCCTGATGGAGAAGAGGTTCGGAGGCCACGTGAACCTGGTCAATCCCGAGCCCATCAGTCTCTACGAGATCGTTCAGCTGTACAAGGAGGTAGACCCAACTGTTGCTGAAAAGATAATTCAGGTTGTCGATCCAAAGGTGAATCCCACCCCCATTTCCGCTGATTCCGAGAGGGGTCAGCAGTTGCTGGCGACCAAAGGAAACTGCGCCCTGACCACCGATGTGCTCCAGCAGACGGCGCCCATTCTGTCGTCCTCCGAGAGCCTCAGGAAGAATTTCCAGAAAATGGCTTCAAAGACTGCATAGACTGAATGTGTAATAAAGTGATTGTTATGTCAGGTCGGGCGCATCAGAAAGTTAATAGCATCGGGCGCATCAGAAAGTTAATAGCACCTTGGATTCACTGTAGTCTAACGCACTATAAGAAGTACATATAGTTTGTTATCCAAAACTTTCAGTCCTTATCTGCTTCTTTGTTGTTTTTGGATACCTTGTCCGTTAAGGGTCACACACAAAGAAAAGAATCATCACAAAGTTGACTAAAACATGATTGAATACGCGGTTCAGGTGACTTATAAAATATCGCAAATATCGAGCTGAATCTAAAAGTTCTACAAGTAGTCTTCCTTTTTTATGATGACAGCCGGCTCTACTTACTTTTGAATGGTAAATAAGCGCAAAATTTCGAGATTTCCCACAACATTCCCTCCCTTATCCTGAAGGCCCTTTCTATAATTGCTCCCTCGACTGTCCCCGGCGGGGTCGTCCGACCTCTTAATTCGGCCGTCCTAGTCTAGTCTGACCATCGATTTCTTATCAACCACGCGGATAGCAACCATCCCCAATTAGCAGAAAACATGTCCTTCCACTAAACTACACAACGCACTTTAAAACACCCTTGGAACCATCGATTTCAATACTGTTTTCAAACGTTTCAAAAAGACTGTATTTCAACAAAAATTACATAAACAATAATACACATCCTTAATGAAATTTTCTTTAAAAACCAATTACTGTTTTTTTTTAACATTTTTTTCATATAATTCTTAAATATAAATTTGGTCATTGCCCAATTGTTGTTTGCGCAAGATTTTGCGCAACTGAGTTTTCGTTTGCGAACTTCTGTCATCTGCCATGACTCAGTCAACTAAATCAAACAATTGGCGTTTTGTAATTTGTTTCACAGTGAATTTAAAGCGACTATCCGGTTTGTAAAAGCCAGTTTTTTAATGACTTAAAACTATTAATTAAAATATGTTTCTTTTTAGTACCCTGTAATCAGGAACCACGCTGTTTGTTGCATCGACGCGTACTTTGCTTCCCTAGACCGGAGTCTCTTTATCAGTCGAATGTTTTCCATTTGTCCACTCAGTTGCACGGCTGAACACATGCTCACTTTTCTCTTACATATTCTTGCAAATTTGGTTTTACAATAGTCTTTTCAATGTCTGTCAGATATGCGTATTTAAAGTTCATAGTGTTTCATTTCAGAAGATGGTGAAGCCCAAGGTTTACGTGATTGGAGTCGGAATGACCAAGTTCTGCAAGCCAGGAAGCGTCTCCTGGGATTACCCAGACATGGTCAAGGAGGCCGGTGAGAGCAGTTTCAGAAGGCAGTACACAGACTTCAGTTGAAACCGCCCTGGACGATTGCAAGCTGAAGTACACTGACGTCCAGCAGGCGACTGTTGGTTACATCTTCGGAGGAACCTGCTCCGGACAGAGAGCTCTCTACGAACTAGGACTCAGCGGAATCCCCATTTTCAACGTTTGAAAAACTTTTCTTTTAAAATAACGAGTTATTCAGGTGAACAACGCTTGTGCTTCCGGTTCTTCTGGACTTTTCCTCTGCAAGCAGATCATCGAAAGTGGAAACGCCGATGTTGTCTTGGCCTGTGGATTTGAGAAGATGGCTACTGGGTCGCTGGATACTCAGGGAGGAAACATGGACGACAGGGCTCTTTCTGTCGATAACCACATCAACGTATATGGAGAAAAGTCAATTTAAACGTATATATTTAATAGGTGATGTCTGAGACCTACGGACTCCAACCCGCTCCCATCACTGCCCAGATGTTCGGAAACGCCGGAAAGGAACACATGGAGAAATACGGAACCAAGAGGGAGCACTTCGCCAAAATCGCCCACAAGAATCACCTTCATTCCGTACACAACCCGTAAGTTTACATGGGATTCTGGGAAGCAGCCATCGGATTTTAGGAAATCACAGTTCACAAAGGAATTTTCATTTGACCAAGTGATGAATGCCAGGAAGATCTACGACTTCATGGGTCTTCTGGAGTGCAGGTATTTAGCAAATGGAAGAGTAACTGAAACATGGTTTTAAAGTCCTACTTCCGACGGAGCAGCAGCTGCCATCTTGTGCTCCGAGGGCTACCTCCAGAGGAACCCCCACCTCCGCAGCCAAGCCGTCGAGATTGTCGGTGAGCGAAGGGTTTCAATTCATTATTGGAAAAACTTCTTTTAAACTGGAATGAGCAATTGACGAAAACAGCTTTTTCGTGTCAAAGATGCATATCTACAGACGGAATACTTTCGCGTCGCCTTTTGTTTTCGCCATGTTCCATTTTCCTCTTTTCTCAAATAGAAGTTTCGTTAAGGCCTGAAGCTGGGAACCGACCAGCCGTCTGTCTTCGCTGAGAACTCGAACATCAAAATGATTGGCTTCGATATGATCCAGAAGATCTCCAAGGATCTCTACGCGGAGACTGGACTCACCCCCGACGACGTCCAGGTGATTGAGCTGCACGACTGCTTTGCTCCCAACGAACTCATCACCTACGAGGCCATCGGACTCTGCCCC
The DNA here is from genome assembly GCA_022343465.1 of Oscheius sp. G VE-2021. Lineage (NCBI taxonomy): Eukaryota > Metazoa > Nematoda > Chromadorea > Rhabditida > Rhabditidae > Oscheius > Oscheius sp. G VE-2021. Next base: position 2,122,726 of record JAJQXH010000058.1, read on the forward strand.
ATTGGTAACGTTTTCTTTTTGGAAATATTACAAATACGTGGTTTAGGAAAGGCAGGTGAACTCATCGACCGTGGAGACAACACCTACGGAGGAAAGTGGGTTGTCAATCCCTCTGGGGGTCTGATTTCCAAGGGACACCCTATTGGAGCCACTGGTAAGAAATGTAAAAGGCTAAGTTGTAATAAAACTTTCAGGCGTGGCCCAGGTGGTGGAGCTGTCGAATCAGCTGAGAGGAAAGTGTGGAAAGAGACAGGTGCCCAACTGCAAGGTTGCCATGCAGCATAACATTGGTGAGATCTCTTAAATTGGCGAAACTCTTGGCAAAAGAAAGAAGACACCTGAAACTGTTGTGCATTCAAAGTACCTTGAAGTCTAATTTGGCAACAATACCCCTAGCGTGAAGTATAGTGTCGTCCTTTTGGAGTCGCGTGATAATCAGAAAACAATCCTAGACTACGCATTCTGATAACGCGCCTCGCCGGTGGGACCCAGTCAGTAGGAAGGACTGCGCCCAGCTGAGTGGGCCTCACCTCTCCAGTCTCCTTCCTCTTAAAAGAAGAACATACCATCCTCATTTTTCATTACACTTGAGACAGTTGCATAGCATTGACTTGTTTGTCCATCCAAAGTACTTCGAACTATCCCTACTTTGGTTGTACTTACGCTGCCATTCCAATTCTTTCTTTCTTCAGGTATCGGTGGTGCCGGAGTCGTCGGTCTCTACCGTCTAGCTGATTCTTCCTCTTCTTCTACTTCTGCTAAGGTACAGACTTTTGACAAAAACTACCCAAAGAAGTTTCGACAATCTTCGGATAATCTTCGGGTTACTTTAAATCGCGCTTTTTATGTCTTCATAACGACTGCCCTTTGATAAGAATGCAATCATGTTGCATAATCTGAGATAAGGCCTCGAAGTTCCGCTCTTTCCCTTTTACTGTCTCTTTTTAGTCTCCTGTGAACACCATGTCTCTCAAGTCTGACGTCGTCTTCTCCGAGATCAAGGAGCGCATTGCTACCGTAAGTAACGGGCGCAGCATCTCACAAATGAATTTCAGGAAACTGAGCTTGTGAAGAAAGTCGGAACCTCATTCCGCATAAACGTCACCGGAGAAGACGGATCTGTCAAGAAGTGGACTGTCGATGCCAAGGTGGGAGAGAGGGAAACAAAGAAAATTATTAATTTCAGTCCACTCCCGCCTCCGTGGACCATGACGAGAAGAAGGCGGTTGAGGTTGAGATCAACATCAAGGACTCTGACTTCATGCTGATCGCCGCTGGAAAGCTGAAGCCTGACCAGGCCTTCATGCAGGGAAAGATGAAGCTGAAGGGCAACATCGCCAAGGCCATGAAGCTGAAGACTCTCCTTGACCCCAAGATGCTCAAGGCCAAGATCTAAGAGCCTTTGTGATAAACCCCGGACATTCCTAACCTCCAACGCTGAATAGCCCATTTGTATAGTGTATTTACAATAAACAATTAATTTATATAATGTCTGTTGTTTTCAGCAAAAGAAAATACACATATGCATATTCATCTTTGCTCAAGTATACATATTTGTTCAACATATCCTCTAAAAATAAAAATATAGTTGAATATTTGAGGCCGCAACATATTTTTCAAGTGTAGCCCAGTATGATTCATCATATCCGTGTGGTCTTGATAAGACCAGTGGTTGGGGCAACTTAATTTCACTTTTGCCACATTCATTTAAGAGACTGTCTCAGGAAGACTTGAGCAGGTCCCTGACAAAGGCAAAAGTCATACCCTCCGAATTTGGTGAAAAGTTGTGTATGACCTTCCGACCTATGTACGCAATTCTGAAACTATTGGGTTCAGATCATTTTTGGTTCCCGGGTTACGGTAGGTTCCTTCGGGTACGGTCGAAACTTCAACTTCATTTAAAGTGGTAACATATAAAAGCGAAAATGTAGAAAATTCAATTTCCAGAAACTTTAATTCGTTCATCAAAATTCATCATATAAAAGAGTGTTGGCCGAAAAACCTAAAAAACAAACGTCCTTTTTGTCTAATTTTTCAACTGTAGCCAAAATTTTATAACAGACGGTAAACGGCTAATTATGTTTTTCGTGTTGTCCATGCAACTTTTATTAATTGACGCCGTTGAAATCGGAGCTGACCGTTGTTGTCAAAAATGCCTTTGAAGATTGTGCCCTTCATTATTTTTCGAACTTTTTGACTGTATTTTACTGAAAAAACGACAAGCATCAACTACAGACCCTTTCTTAGTGTCCACAAGATTGATTACAAGCAGGCAAAGATAAAAACACAGATAATATTCGATCTTTTTTCCTATGTCCAAGACTTTTTTCGTGTCCAAGGTCTTAAAGTGCCTGCTTGATTCTTACTGAGACCGACTCTTAAAAGTATCTTGGAAAGCTTTATTATGTTTGCGACAGGCACAGTAACAGAGGAATATGTGATCATTTGGAGGGCTAGCTCATCGGAAGAATGATATCAGTGGACAGGGTCTCTGGCAGAGACAAAACGTCGATTTGATCGCTAGGAGAGCGACTACGCAGATAACGAACAGATTAGTTTCCGACAACCTGAGCATCACTTTGATAATTGAAGTGAATCCCAACTACCTGGATTCCAGACAACTCCAGGTCTCCCTGGATCTGAATGCCGGCGATGTCGTTGGGATCAGTGCGGTGAGAGTAAGAGGCGAAACGCTCGCCGTTCACAAAGATCTGAAGAAGACGGCTGTATGGTGAGAGAGAAAGAGAAAGAGAGAGGGAGAGAGAGAGAAAGAGGGAGAGAGAGAGAGTGTGTGTGTGTGTGTGTGTGTGTGTGTGTGTGTGTGTGTGTGTGTGTGTGTGTGTGTGTGTGTGTGTGTGTGTGTGTGTGGAGGGTACCTGGAATGCGTACTCCTCGTTCTTGATCTCCAGGTCAAAGCCAATTCCCTTCTCAAAGGGATTCTTTCCCTCGCGCTCCTCGTTTCCCCACTCGCCGTTGACCAACGAGTTTCGGATGATAGCCTATAAACACCAGCTAAAGAATGAAATAACTCTGAAATAGAATCACGCGACAAATATGTTAGTTCTGCATCATTGAGTTTAGAGGTTGTGAATTCATAGTGTTGTGATCTAATGTATTCCAAGCAGCTGTTAGTATCGAAGCTTAAGTAGTACATGATCAAAGCTCTAGTTGTGTGTATCCTTTAATGTTTTCCCTTTCCCTGTGTTGATGCTCACAACGGGATTCACATAGATTAGCGTGTCTAATTCTGCCTGCACAAAAAGTTGTGAAACGAAGAAACGCGGTTAGTTACACAAGACACGAGCACACGGACACACGAGCACACTACACGCGAAACATACTCCCGGCTGCAGCTTTCCGCAGATGAAACCCTTAGTCTGAAAGAACCAATCGATAGAACAAACTACTGTGAACTGAGGCAATGGGATCGAAAGGGTACCTTCTCGTCGAAGCGGGGGTTGAAGTGGAGGGCGATGTCGCCGTTGTTCTTCAACAGATTGATGTTGAATCTTAAACAAAAAAATGTGAAATAGGAGTAAAATTATCCCTGTTTGATTCATTTAAACTGAATAAGGTTAAAAACTACTTTTTGGCCTTCTTCTCAGGAGCTCCGTAGATGACTAGCGTCTTTCCGGGAATCAGTCCGTCGGTGGCGATTCCGGACTCGTAAGGGACCGGCTAGAAGTTTGATTGGTTACAGTTGTTCCTACTGCACTTACGTAGTACTTGCCTCCCCACTGCACGTGGTTCAGAACGACATCCCCGTCGATGGACAGGTGGGTGACGTGCTGAAGGGGCACGCGGTGCTCGAAAGCCTTCACCTCCTTCTGGAAAGATTCAGTTGCTAAAGAATTCTTTTGATTCAATTCATCGGTATTCCAAGATCCCACGCAAGCCTTCGTTTGCATTAAGCGTCGGATATGACAAAAGAAGGCGCTCACGTGGATATCCGGAGGAATTATTCAGCCAAAAGGAAACAATCACGGAAATAAATACGAAAGACGACGACATTAAAGCAGAAATTCTAGGTATTGTATTCTAAACTTGCCCTGTTGACACAGATGGTGAACTTGTTGTCGTGGGCTCTGATGCGAATGTCAAAGGATTCTCCCTTCTTCAGAGGATTCTTCTGGCGTTCCTCTTTGCCCCAGGCACCCTTGGTGTACGAGTTGAACACCAGCTGAAAGCACATGTTTTAGTCCCAATTCTTTCTAGCACATGCTTTAAACATATAAATTAATTTGTAAGAAATTATTAGTAATGATGGCCTTAGTTTAACTTGTATTAACGTTTTACAAGTATCACGATAATTACTGAATCTATATTAATTCTAATGCAACGTAAGCCTTGTTTAACTGAAAAAGCACAACCGAGGTCTGTTAGTCCGCAGTTGGACTCACTTTGGAAGTGGGGTTCTTCTCCTGAAAGCCTTCAATTCCTCCATTTCCTCCCCCGCCTCGTTAACCCCAGTGATTGACCCCTTTCCGTTCAATTTCCCCTATTTTATGACCAAAGAAACGGCTACCCAAAGGGTGGACCAACTGGCAAAGCCAATTTCCTGAGAGACGGCTTCATTCCCAGAAGATCCGTTCCAAAACAGAAGTTAACTTTCGAATTAAAAGTTGATCTTCGTCTTTCGTGAATTTCTCTCTCTCTCTCTATTTCTGAGGTGTCACTTTGCCGTCGCCTCGGCTGTCAGCTGTTCTTTTGCTTCAAAACAAGAGTCCTATCAAAATATGCCTGGTCAAATGAGGTTTTTTTGTTTATTTCGCGGTTTTATTGCCAAACCAACCTTTCCCTCGTCGAAGCGGCAGCTCACGTGCAGGGGAACGTCGTTTCCGGAGAAATCGGGGCTGTCCTTGTGAAGGTTGATGTTGAACCTAAAGTTTCAATAGAGATGTGTCGTGTAAGCAATATGAGCCAAGGGGTTTTTATTGGCAACATACGTAATTTGAACTGGTTGTTTCTGTCCGTATGAATTGTTTTTAAACCAACCTCTTGGATTCTTCGAGGGCCTTTCCTCGGATGATGAGCGTCTGCCCTGGCTCGATTTTCTCGGTGAGCTTGCTGCGATACGGGATGTTCTGCAAAATCCACATCAACAAACTCTAATAGCTGATCTAATCTGCGTCTCTTCTTCCCTTTGTTGTTTGTTTTCGAATGGGATTTTGAGATGGAAGTCTCTGATGTTGTAAACCAGACGGTTTTACGAGTATTCCATGGACATGGAGATGGGGATACTTAATCACGCAAGGGTCTGCAAACAAAACTTTGAAACTTTTTGTAAAGGTCGACGAAAGAAGCCAAACCAAGTGCCATCTTCAAAGAAAGAGCTGTTTATCCTGCGTAGAACCGTAATACATCGTGATGCACAAATACATCTTTCCGTGTCACATATGAGACAAGGTCTCAGTTTCGACACCTCGTAAACGGGCCGTATAATTCCCGTGGGACTCACAATATACTTGGCAAAATGCCAAAGCGTCGGCATGAACCGGCGACGTCGGCGAGGAACGGCCGGGCGAAGGAGGAGGGCCCGCCCCCGCGAGAGAGAACGCCGAGGGCGGGGGATTACCGGGAAGGAGCACCGATTTATGGGGAGGAATGGGTCAGAATGGGCCCAGGAAAGGGTCGGAAGGGCGGAGGACCCGGGGCTCAAATGAAATCATTTCGCCGTTTCATTAACGGAAGTAAATGGGTTCATGCTTAGTATCTTATGAATCTTATGAAATTCCAGGGAGGCGTTGCAGTTTATTTAAAACTTTTGCTTCGGTTCGGTTGAACATTATTTAAACTTTTTCTCAAATTCACTAAACATTCGCCTGCAATGTTAGCCCGTCAATTGTTTCCATCTTAATTGTACTACAAAAATTGTTACTAATTGTAAATTGTATAGATATTGTTATACTAAACTGTTCATAAGTTTCTACTTCCGTACCAGAAGCAGCCCTTTTCGCCACTGCACTAACTTCGTGCTCATTGGAGCTTAAGGGAACGGATTGTTTCTGATCATACATCATTTTGGTTTGCTCCAAGCGCACCAAGGATAGATGGTGCGCTCCTCGCTTTCAAACGTTTTGTGCGATGCGATTACTTGGTGGACACACTTCAAATTTCATGCTTGGAAACGTTGCGGTTAAATAGAAAGGTAATTCGGCGACGATACCATAAACTTCTCCGTTGAGCGTCAGTTTCCCCGTTTTTGCTGCTTGAAGTAAACTTACATAGTTCTTGTCGCTCATTCTTCCTACGAGTAGGTGCTGCGGGAGTTTGACACTTCTGAAAATGAATATTTCGCATTGAAAAAGACATTAAAAGAGCGGAGATCAGAGAAAAGTCTGTAGGATTTCAGATGGGATGTTACTTACGAAATACTTTTGACGGAGACTTCGCTTTTGGTGCGGAAGAGCCGAACCATGGCTGCGGACTGATTCAGTTCGAAACGACCGAAAACTCAAACAAAAGCGCCGCCCACGGCCATTTCGACTATGAGACACGGAAGACAAGCATGGACCCCGCGGTCGGCCGTTTCCACTGAGATGCTTGTTTTTAAGAAAAAGTGCAGCCTACGCACGAGGGAATAACACTCGGTCAATAGACCCAACTCTCCAAAACACAACACCCAAGGGAAAAAAAAGAAGGTTTCATCTTAATTTCCCTCTCTTTCCAGCAACAAGTGATGTTTTCTCTAATATGAAAGTACCTGTGTACGATGAGAACATTCGTTTCGGAGATCATGTGGTCGAATGGGTTGGGTTGACACATTGTCCCCTCTTCAACTGTTTACCTACATCAGAAGACTCACGAACGAAAAGTGTGACATCACTTTCGGATTCTTCTGATGTTTAAAAGTTGTAAAATAGAGTGGGAGAGATTTTCGAGGCATCTTCCTTAGTTGCTTTATAATGGATTAAAGATAGGAAAACGAAGCAGTTGCCGGAAAGTAATTGCTCGCAATTGCATCAAAAACAATGAAAAAGAATGCAAGATGATATCATCAGAAATCCCGAAACAATACTCAATTTTATTCAATTTTGGAAACCAAAAACTGCTCAGGAGAAGAGTGATCAGTCATCTGTCGGAATACTCCATTCCCTGTGTTACAGCCGTGCGTGCTGTCGCATTGCATTCTCTTGTTGTGGAAAAGGCCATAAATCGAAATGAAAGTGAATGTTCCAAAACAAAAACAGCCAGAATTCCAGGTAATTAAGGACAACAGGATTGAGCGGAGGGAAACAAACAGGAATGGCGGAAACGGATAAAACGGATCGGCGAAGGACAATAAATCTGGGCTAAATGCAATTTAGCCCTCAATGGCACGTGACACCACCCGCACAACAGCGGCAGATTGGCAATTGAAAAATTTACATATGTTTATGAATTTGGCGGAATTCTTCAGAAATTGTGAAAGAGTTCAATTTACCTTGCTGACAGGCTTGGTGGGTTACATCGCGTACAAATGCACTCCATCAGTCGTCGTTTTAATGTTTCAAAGCTTATATTTATTGTTTTGCTAAATTTGATACTTTGGCATTCCAATCCTGTGATGGGTCTTGGACATGCCGAAAGTGTAATTTGTGTCCATATATCAATGATAGATGAAAGTTCTTTTAAAGGAAAATAATTATAAAGCATTTCGGGGAGAAACGCGCGATGAAAGAAAGTGTGCGTGCCTGTGTGCAACAAAGAGGAACAGCTGTCAGAACGCAATGGCCATTGGTGCCAGCCGACGCACCCAAAACATGCAAAAAGAAGAGTGCCCGAGAACAACAGAAATCACAATATCTTGTGTGTTTTTACATTAAAATAGAAAATTATTTGGTGGCGTGATATTTTAAAAGAAAACTAGGTTAATACAAATGGTGTTTTAGAATTATAATGACCTGTGTAATTGGCGAATCAGAAATATTGAGGAGAAAAAGAGCAATTCGAGGGTAATTTGTCATTGCGATGGCGGCCATCGAATGGATGTGAATGGCGGCGGAATGACTGACGGCTCAGCTCATCTGACTCAGTTCTCACGAGAAATAAACACGTGAATAAGCGACATTTCCGGAGAAAAGCAAAACTTCTGCGCTTCCTTCTGAATAGTCTTTCTGAAAGATTTCAACCAGGGAAAGTGTAAGGATTTATGGGAAATGGGGGCGCTGGGATCTCTATTGCAAACCATATGGACTTCTTTAAGTTTTGTGCATCAAAAGGGTTTTTTTATTTGCCAATCAACAATAAATGTTTGAAGGCTGAGAATACTAAAGTAGCGCTGAAGGCGCCAAGTCCCGTCCCCGGAGTGAAATTCGAGCTGCCAGCCGGGTGGCAGGAGAGGAAGGAGATATCTTTTGTCTTTCGGAAGTATAATCGTTTTGGTTGTGGAAGGGGCTGCAGGGCGTGGCTGTTTTGCAATGGAGACTGGTCAAGGAGTAAGGAAACAGCGAGAGAGTAAACAGGCGCAGGGGAGAAAATACGTGGAAGAGAGTGGAATCCTTGTATGTTTAAAGGAGACAGTCTTAGGATTGGATTGGAGGAGAATTAGTCTCAACTGCGGATTCGCTACGAATTCTCGGCAGACAATTGGCATAATTGCGCAGCGGAGAATGCAAACAAAGCGGCAAAACACTCCAAAATGAGTACGAATACCCGCGTTTCTTTCCACTTTTTTCCCTAAGAACACAAACTTTTCCCCGTGAGACCAAAACATTTCGGGAGGGCGAGGCGATTAGAAATCGGGGCGGTCTACGCGGATTATGCATGCTGCAGCCAGCTGTCGCTAGCTGGCTCGCTGCCAGTCGGCTGTTGCCAGTCGACCAGCTGGGCGCCACAAAAAGCGTTACGCCACTCGCACTTATCGAACCGAACTGGCACTCATCCCGAATTAGCCTTGGACGACTGCCAGACGACCGCTACGCGACCGCCACGCGCCGTGATCGATGGGTTTCCGGGTCGCCGTGTTTACGCCTCGGGCGATTTGTCCCAGAGGACATCAGAGGTCGCGAAAGGCTAGTTTAGAGGAATTAGCGGATTCACGTTTATCTGATTTAGTAAATAATATATTTATTTTTTCAATTACAACGATATTTAGGTTTTTAGTAAACACAAGTCTATTTAACTAAAGTGTGAACATTGTATAAGAATGACTATAGCCTGGCTAAAGTCGCCTGGCGAGAACTGGAGGAAGACGGCTGGCAGAAAACAGAGCTGCCTACAACAGCGAGAAGACACCAAAACATTACGACTTTGCGTCGAATCATGGCTACCGACAGCCGGCTGGCAGACACCGCGCCAGCCGGCTGGTTGTATTTATGATTTATGCCTACCTTTTAGATGGAATGAAACATGGGAAACAGGCGAATCCAAGAGAAGATGAAATAGCAATGAATGCAATGGGAACAATGGAAGAAATAGACCCTTTCATCACATATTACATGTGAATTCATCATTCACAATTGGTTTCAATAACTTCCGAACTGATAAGTTCTCTTGTTTCTACCCTTTTTTGAAAACTTACAAAAAGCAAAAGACAGACGTATTGAAGGAAGGTAAAAGTAAAAGTCGCTCCGGCTGAACTTGTTTATGACTTCGTAGGAGCAATCAAACAAACTACGTAGGCACTTCAAGGCGAATGAGGTAAACAGGAGGTTTAATTTGCTTGTAGACATGCTTCCGAACCACCAAAACTGTGGCTATCACGGCAACCTGCACATCTAAGATTCATTGAAGTTCGTCAGGAACCCTTTTTAGACTTTAAGAGAAGCAAACTGGACACAAATGCTTTTAGCGTTCAAACTTGTTGAGGAATGTCGTGGTTAATACAGAGAGGGTCGCATCGGAAGCGGGAAACGTGGCAATGAGCCGAACCGTGAAAGACAATCAAAATGAACCGGTTCGATCAGTAGGCGTGGGGGCAGATGACACCCAATTGAATCACGAAGAAACATTAGTTTTATGGCTCCTGGGGCGTCCGGATCACTTTCTTTCTCTGCTTTACGACCGATCAAAGACGTTTTGTTTTCCAATGGGTGAAAACAAAGGAAACACTGGGAATCAACAGGCACGGAGGAAAGTTAGTGAAACTGGGGTCAGATGAGTCTACGTTATTTGTGAAGATAGATGAGTAACATGGACCTTTTGTGCGAATATCTGAGTGAGTGTCTAAGTCAGCGTGAGAGAGTGAAAAACGAGGTGGGAACTGGTCGAGGACGCCGCCGGCAGCAAACAACCCACAATGGCAGGCGACGGAGGGAAACATTCCGGTGAATGAAACTTTGGATTGCCACGAAAATCGAACACTTTGTACCACTCAACACAATCAACACAATTGGATGAAACCAACATAATTAAATGAGAATGATCCATATGCTAATTCATTCTTTTCAATTAAAACAATTTTTTCCAACACCGCTCCAAGCAACGTTTTTTCTCAAAGGGTCTGATTTGCTTAGGATTAGCCTTGCTTTTGAAAAGGAGGCTGATGGTCGCTTTAAACTATTAAGGACACACTTTATTTTCATTTGACGATCAACTTCTTTTCCGAACTGTTAATCGATCTATGAAGTTAGTTTTTATTCGCGCAAAGGAATGTTACAGTTGAAGAATAAACACAAGGACAAATGGATTATGTTTTGAAGGAGAGTGGTCACGAGGGGAGGGAACCAAAACTAAGAGGAAGCAAACATCGGCCGGAACATGTCATCGGAAAACAAAAGGAAAATGGAAACTGTAATGTTTAAACCAGAAAAGTGCCAACTGAACTTCACCACTCTTTCATCAGTTAATTCAGCATAGGACCAACCTTTCAAAAACCCAAACCCAAGGGTAAAAAGAGACATTCCGTTGCGTTAAAAAACCTGCAACATGACAATTGGGGAGTGTCCTTGGCGGAAGAATTCACGCACTCGGGTGCGTAAAATGACTGCCGGCGCTCAAATGCACGACAGACTTGTTTTCGAATGCAGGGGTGGTGGTCGTAAAAGGGCGAGACACGAAGTAATCAGTTGGTAAGAATACACAGGCACCGGGGGAATGGAGTGTGGAGAACGGAGGTCTTTGTTTATTTGGGTAAACGTGTGCACGTGTATCTGTGTATAAACATGTACGTAAGTGAGTTCAGTATGTTAACGTCTGTCTCCAAAGGGAAATGGATGTTTATCTACGTCAAGATCATTCCAGTTCTTCGGAAATTGCAAACGTGGGACATAAAAATTGCGTCTTCATTGGAATGTCCAATTGCGACACTAACATATTAGCAAAAATTAGCGTTTTTCCCAGAACTATGATTTGCTATAATTATTTGAAAAAGGAATCTCTAACTTTAAAATTAGAATAATGGTCTGTATTCGAATTAAGGCAAACCTGTGATATTCCCCTGATCCATTTCATTCCCCTTTTCTCCGCAATTCCGTTGGTTGATCCGTCCGACGTCTGTCTCCAAAGGGAAATGAATCTTCCAAATCAGAATTCAGCTCCTTCATTTTCAAGTGAAATGGGAATTCCAACTGCTAGAATAACCAAGGTAGATTTTAGACTTTTTAGGTAATTATTGCGCAGGCAACATAGCGAAGAATGAAGGTCAGCCTACGTGACCACCCAACCTACCTGCTATAATTGAATATTATTTACTTATCGCTAGAATCTTGCTTTAACATTATTAACGTCTGCTTACCAAACTTGAGCCTTATTTACCGCGAGATTCCAGAAAGCTCAGCCAGTGAAGGAGAGGAAGCCTTGTGTGTGGGTTGGCCTGTGTGTGTTGGCCGTTCTCCTAGTATTCGCTGTGGTTTGGCCACTTCAGTTATGGTTATTTGTCATTTACAGGGATTCCGTAGTATAAATAAAAGACAGCATAAGGAACAGCCAGCATCGAAATGGACAGAAAGTGCCGGCTGCTCTGCCCAATGTTCAAAGGACGGGTAGGAACTAAATATAGTCGAAGATTGGAATGTTTAGGTACTCAAAACCCCCTTTGGTGATCATTTCCTTCGACGGCTTCAGTAGGGAATATCTGGATGAACCGGGATGGGTCAAGTGGCTGAAGAAAGTTGGCGGCTGTGGAGTCAAAGCAGAGAAAGTGTTACCCGTCTTTCCATCAAATACCTTTGTCAACCAGTATTCCATACTTACCGGACTCTACGCGGAGAACCATGGAATAGGTGGGAAAATAAGAGAGAGAAAGGAGTAGAACGAGAGAAGAAGAAGAGGAAATGGTGATCAAAAGTTTCAGTTAACAATAGATTCTGGGACAAAGAACTCAGCCCAGAAGGAATCGAATATATGGGAGCTACGAAGAATGACAAGTACTTCTTGGGAGAACCGGTGGGATTATCGATCGATTCTTATTCTGGAGTAGATTTGGAGCATCTACCAAAGACTGACGGGAGGGAAGGCCAACTGCTACATGTGGCCGGGGTCGGCATTCAACAACCACGGGCATCCATGCAACTCCGTTCCCTTTAACTACAGTACTCCCTTCCAAGAACGATGGGATACGGTCAGTTTTTCTCCACATTTTGCGTCTACTTTAGATGAAAAATCTTTTAGGTGAGAAATTGGCTCCTTTTACCGGAAAGTGAACGTCCAGGACTGATCATTGTCTACTTCCACGAACCTGACGTCACCGGACATCAAGCGAACTTTCACAAAAATAGAAGTGAATTTGGGAATGATGAACGAGTAGGCATTTTAACATTTTATTATTGAACTGATTTAGTTAAAAGAAAAGGTGATGGAAATGGACGGTTCGGTGGACAGATTCCTGCAACAAATGGCTGATGATGGACTGATTAACTGTGTAAACTTTGCTTTTGTATCCGATCACGGTAGCGCCTTTTTTCAGTGAGAATAAAGTTTTCAGGTATGAAACCTATCGAGAAGACCCTAAAAGTGGACGATTTTATCAAGCCAATACCGCATTTTGGAGCAGGAGCCATTAGTCTGGTCTACGCTGAACAGTCGGTGATTGGTGAGGGCAACCGAAAGACCAAAACAAGTCTTACTCAGATGCATTTGTGACTGAAGCAAGAAAGAAATGTAAAGAAAACAACAAAGATTTCCTCCTCTCCACAAATGAAATTAGGCCTTTGAGGTTGCACTATTCGAATAGTAACAGGATCGCCCCATTGGTCATGGCTGGACGACCGGGTGTAATATTTTCAAAGTGAGGAAACATCAGCATGGCTTCCAACGACATTTCATTATAACTAACAGTATCTTCCAGTTCCGACAAAGGGTATATCGCAGACCATGGCTTCGACTACTTGGAGAAGGAAGTGCAGACCACGTTCTTCGCAATGGGACCTTCATTCAAACAAGGGACAGTGCTTCCACCTTTCCAGAATGTAGAATACCTCAACCTATGGCTAGGTGAGTAATCTCGTCTGCTGAAATGATCTAAAAGTAGACTTGCTTGGAATCGACCCCACGACTGTGAGTAGCAATGGGACAGTTGGAGTTTTGGACGCAGCCTTGAAGAATGCTCCCAGGCGTGGTGAGGAATCTGTTGATCCAATCGAGTAGGAACATTTAGATACTTTGATGAATTTTTCAGGAAATGTTCTACTCCTGCGCAATTGAAGGGTTGTTGTTCGACACCGTCTGACAAATGTGTCAAACTGCCACTTCATGAACTGTTTTCTTCCAAGACCGTTTGCTATGATACGGCAGAGAATATCTGTGGGAAGAGTGTTTTGAGTCATAACGGTAGGTCATTGATCTACTTGAGTAATTAGGTTTAGGTGAAACTAGAGGAGTAATTGAAGTGATTGAAAGGAAAATGCCTGTTAAATGTACGGGAGCAACTGAAGAGGGACCTTGCCGGTCAAGGGAATCTTTATCCATGGCAGCCGATCCTAGTGAGGATATTATTTCTCTTCGGATCTCTTTCCCCGGAGAATTCTATAAAGGTACAAACCATCGGAGAGAATACGCGTAATCATCCTTAGAGGTATTTTCTGCCTTGGATGACTTCCTCAGTGCACTTCTCAAACAACACGGACGTGTGGTTGTTCTGAGCGGAACTGCTGTTGACAGGGATAGGAATGGACTGGCGGATTCTGACCAGAGGTGACATCCCCCGAAGACAAGATACATCCAACTGCAGCCAGCCGCCGTCTCTCTTCTTCCGTCTTTTCCTCTTCTGTCGTGACAGCCGTTGGTCCCCAGACGGGCTCTCTTGCGTCTCTCCAAATCAACTGGATTCCCGTTCTTTTACTTTCCCCATAATAAAATCCGACCCAAATTGCCTGGTTGGTTCTGGAAATTCGCTGTTTGTTGACGGCCATTTCAGAAGGGAGTTGAGCTGTTACGGTACTACTCCTGTCGTCTCAGAGACATTGAACTGGTCGCTGGAATCGAAGTGGTCGCAAGAGAAATGAACAAAACGCAGAAGGCCAGGCTCAGGGCGAAAATCAATGAAGACTTTTTTTATAGAAGGCTCATTTTAGATGTTGCATGTATAATAAAACCCGGTACTGAAAATGTCATGAATTCTAGTGGGTATGAATGATTAAAGTATAGCAGGGTTGGTATTTAGCAAGAGTGAAGATCATAACAGCTAATTTTCCAAAAGATCCGTACAATTGGATTTCCACAGGTCGCAGATTGAATTACCGCAACCACTCATATAAAATGATAGGACCAATGGATTCAATTGAAAAACTTCATATACAAGCAAAAAGTTTTCCCGTTGGAAATCTATAACACATGCAAATTTCAATTGTACAAGAGTTAGTTTGTAAAGAAACGGATCAGAAGCTGATGAGGCGGCCTTCATCCAGGGGCAGAGGCCACTCGCCGACGACATCCGGAGCCTCTCTAAAGATAGAACAGAATCCTTTCAGAAGACGAGACAAACCGGCGGTAGTTGGGACGGACGGGGCGCCGGACTTGGCGGAGGAGGTCTGGATCAATCTTGGGAGACAGCAGACGGTAGCCGGGGATCTGAATGAAGTGAGTCTGAGTCTAAGAGATGCTCACCGGAGCATTCACATCGTCCACGAACATCCTCTTCGCCCTCTCATTGAGCCATCTGAACAAAGTGGTGGTAGAAGAAATAGTGTCACCCACTTCTGGTAGTCCTTGTCCATTCCACGCACAATTCCTCCAGAGTTTTTGAACATGTACTGCACGCAGCGATGGATGAATACGAACTGCATCGGCGTCTCGATGGCGAAAGCGCGCTGAGAGCGCAGAAACTGCACACTCTGCTGAATCAAGTGCTGAAGAATGATATACACTAGCAGAAATGGTGGTCACCTTGTAGGAAGGTCCTTTGATGAGACAGGAGATGGCTATTTCGGTAGCAACGAGACAGGCGGCACGAGAGATGCCCAAGTGGTCGTGGACCACGACCGGACGGCTGCAGTTTCGAGCGATGCGCAGGAGATTCAGAGGCGCCAGGACGTTGCTAGAATTGTTCAGGTCGCCCTGCCAGTGCTCGAGACGGTGCTGAAAAGGGGGATTGGGGGAGGGAGAGAACCAGACCTCCTCTCCATTAGGGCCCGTGATGAGAATGCTGGTCACTTGGAAAAGCGGGTCCCTCGTCAGGTCCACTCCCGCGTTCTCGATCTTCAGCCCGTGGTAGTTCATGGGCGGAGACCCCATTCGCCTGCAACAGTATCTCAGATAGTTTAATCTAATTAGCGAACCTCGGCCAGTACGATGCGCAGCGTTTCTCGTCCTTCCTACTCATCAGCATGAACACGTAAGGCACTTTCTCCTGCCAAACCATCCTCCAGAAGTCACCGATTGTGTCCTCCAAAGGAGCTTGTGTGATGATGAAGTCGTTGAAGAGCGGTCCTCCAGACACCCGGTTGGCGTGGATGAAATCGTGGCTGCAGTTCTCCGGGTAGCTGAGGACAACCCGGGTGGAGTCCCGGCAGTGGACGTTCTGGTTGCGGCGTTTGTCAGGGAACTGGTCGGAGACGTCGTGGGTGAAGGGAATGTGGTTCACTTGGTTGTCCAAGATCTCGAACCTGAAGAGAAAAATAAGAGTGGCTCTGAAGCAGCTGACCTCCTCTCCATTCCGCCAATCATGGAACTCTCAAACATCTGCCTTTTCGACGGCCCGAACATCCTCTTGCCCAGTTTGATGTTGTTGTAATCTGAAACGCATCTTTTATTCCAATACAAAGTGACCCACATTTGCCGGTGAGGACCTTGTCCTGGTCGGCTCGCACGTGGTCCACGTACATGCTCAGCCTCATCTGCAGAGCCTTCGGATCGAAGAGGTTGTTCATGTAGTTCAGAAGAGTAGGATTGCTGAAAATAAGACTGACGGAACATCGAGAACAACGGTACTTGACACAGTGGGCATCCCCTTCAGATAACAGCCAGTCGCTGGTCGAATGAGCGGCTGTCAACCGCATGTACAGAACCTGGGCACGGGCATCTGCAAGCCCAACCGAGCGATTGTCAGTGAAGAAACGAGAAGGAAGACCGGCCTGAGGTATAAGTTAACTAGGGAGCAATTGGCCTCACCTGTGTACAGACCCTCTTCAGAGGGAACACCCATCCCTGCTTGTTCTCCAGCTTCTTCTCACTCTTCTCGGTGATAAAGTAGTCAGAATAGCGACTTTTCCACTTTTCGTCATATCTGAAAAAATAAATTATGGAAAACGGGAGGAAAAGCGACTTGTGAGTGTAGAGTAGATGCTGGCTGAGAGCGGAGTCGGTGCGGCACTTGTTCACGAGAGACTTCATCTCTGCATCGGAGACTTCTAAATAAACGAAAACGTTCATAGCCTTCCGGAGATAAAACTAACGGTTGACGGAGGCTGATCCACTGGCCACGGCCATCCTGTTCTGTTCGATGAGCTGGGACGCATGGAGAGAGTAGGCGCCGGGGGAATCGTCGTTCTGCAACGGTAACAATATCCAGGTAATTAACACCAGAAGGAAAGCGGTCCCTGTCGTTCGCTTCTCACCTGCTTCAGCTTAGATTTCTTCGACGGAAGCATCTTCAATTTCTCCAAGAGCTGAGGCTCCACCTCGATGGCAGTCCTCGCCGCGAACAGCTTCATCCGGCCACTCTTAATAAAAACAGTTACTGAGAGGGCTTGGTGATAAAAAAATACTTTGAGTTTGTCCTGGGCAAATTGCAGATCGCAAAGCATGGAGCCATTGCAACGATCGTCAATGGCGGACTCGACCAGTCTCGAGAGATTCTGAAGCAGAGGAATTCGATCTGACTTTACTTTCCTACTTTCTTTCCTTTCGTAGAGGCGACTCCGCGAGCCATCTCAACGGCAATCTCCGAGTTTCCACTTTCGTTCACATCGCTGAAACATGAAACTTACAGAGGTCGAAGTGAATGTTCGATGAAATATCCAATATGTGCATTCTTAAGTCGAATAAAGCTTATCTATCGAAAATGGTATCATCTCAACCCCGGTACCACAGTAAGCCTCCCTCCCACTGCGACTAAGCGGATGGCTGATCATAGCCTCCTGGTCATTACACAAAGCGTCCCTGCGTGATCTATCGCCACAATCGATCGAAGTGGCCTACCAGTGGCATGGCGGCGACCAGCGCCCGCTGTGACCTACCTCTAAACAGCGCATAAGCATACAGCACAGCCAACCAACAACCTACTTACTACCTCTTTCAGTCTTTATTTGTTTTTATATTCATTTTCTCCCATTTAAAACTAAATTAAATCTTAGAATTAATTAAGTTATTGCAGACTGCCTTTATCCAGATAATTTTACGAACTGTCTTCAGATTTTCGAGTTTATTTATATGGAGATTTTGTTTAATCGAAATATGCGCGAGCTTCGATACTTACGGCCACCTGGTTGGTAGAATTTACTATGAACCACCCATATAATATCTATTATTATCGATATTTACAAACGACGTGACCTCTGATTATATCTTTGTCTGATGCAATAACAAACATTTTGCGATGAAAGCCTTTTAAATCATTTGAATACTTTCAACATCTATTACAAAAGAGGTGCAAATTGATATAGAAATTCCCCAATATTTCGCAAAAATCAAATGCATTCAATATTTGTAGTTTTGACTATGAATTCAGAAGTATTGTTGTAATTTGGAAATATAGATCAGCCTCTGGCCTGCTTCCCGCGCTTCTTAACCTAGCAGCCTGTCAATCGATCGCGTGGTTATCTGGTTTCGTTAAACTCCCTTGACCTAGGTCAAATCCCCGTCACACGAAACACAACAAGTAGGCCGGTCGTCGCCTACCCCATTTTCGCATAATCCGTCCCTCATTCTTATTTTTTATTTATCCGTCCCTCATTAGTTATTTCCCATTATAACTTGAATTTCAGGATGGTGAAGATACCACCAAGTGCCCCGAACTCGGAGAACTTAAATTGCGAAGACGATACTAAGCCACTAAACCCTAACGAACTACTACTATCGGTACGTACTCTTTCTCCTTCTCCACAATCTTCTTGACTTTCTTGCGGAAGCGTTTCCCCGTCTCAGGAGCATTCGGCACGTGGTACTTTCCCTGACTGTCCACCGGGTAGTCGCCGACGATCGAGTGCCCTCTGCTCCTGAAAATAGGGATTATGTGTTAGAAGTAGATAAGCGATAGAATACGCGTAATTAGTGGCTAGAAACGTACAGGATGCTGTGCAGACTGGTATCCGAGTCATTTCCGTCGGCCGCGTAGAAGCTCTTCAAAGAAACCGCCCTGTCACGCCTTTCAAGCGTTCTCGATTGGTTCTTAATCGACTTCTGTTAATAAAACGTTGAAAAAAACGTACAAACACAGATAATTGGAGCAAATTGCCGTCGTTCTTGGCTTCCGGTCGCGGCATTCGGTTAGTTAGTTTGGGAACCTAAACGTGGTTGATATAAGGAAATAATTCAGATGTATACATTATAACAAAACTATAACACATGAATTAGGGCGGGAAAGTAGGGATGAGCTGTTCCATAGCAGCTGCGAGCCCACCCCAATTCTGGCGCCAAAATGGGCGTGGCCTCGCATGCGAGGCCACGCCCATTTTGCGCGCAGGTGATCAAACTACAGCAGACTGTAAAATGAATTTACCTTTTTTATTTTTATAAATCACATTCTTTCCAAATGTTATTATTAAACATGCTGAATTTTAGTAATCTAGTGTAATTTCTCAGAAATATCAAAATCTTTCATTTTCAGATGTTTCATGACACAGCACCTGATGAAGAGAACACAGAAGCGAGTCCAATCGAAGTTTGTATATTTGATTTTTTTAAAAGGCAATCCGTTTTGTAGTCGACCAACAGCGAAGACTTGGCGCAGTCGCTTCTGAAAAATCTCCTCAACCAGCCGCCTGTCAATCCTAATTGGAAGCCGAAACTCGATGAAAACCAAAAGACATTGCACAGAGGTAGGCCATCAATTTTGAATATTTTGCTATATATTTTTTTTACTTCTGAAGGTTTTTATTTAACTGTTCATTTTAAATTTAGATAATTTAAATGTTCCAGTGCCTTCTCAAGTGAGGCCCCATCCAGCTGTGATTCGTCCTCCGAAGCCTTCCCTGCTCAGACAGTCGCTGAAGCTCCAGTTGCCGCCATCCGCCAAGAAGCCTCATCTTCCTGTAGCTCATTCTGTAAGGCCCGGTGGTTCCCTCTTGGATCAATCGAGGCCTTCCACCGCCTCGTTCCTCCATCAGCACCCCAAGCCAGAAAAGACAGAGGCGTCGTTGAGCCAGCTCAATCCCACGCTCGCTTCTGCACTTTCCTCCGTTCTTGCCTCCATCCCAGTTAGTTTTATTTTATAAACACCTAAATTATCCGCTTAGACTAGCTCAAATTCTCCCGTGGATTCGGTCCTCTCCAGGAAACTCTCTGGTCCTGTTAGGCTGGAATCCACCGTGGTTCCCTTCAACGTACAAAGATCTCAGCAATACCGTAGGTGTCATTTACAAACAACGTTGGAATAATCTTCAGGCTCCCATGAGCTGCCTTCCAGCCACGTGGTATCTTACAACGGGTCGAGACAGGAGGTTCCGAACGAGATTAGGTGTCATCTGTGTGATTACCCGATGAAGATGTGCTACCGTAAGAGCAAGTACAAGTCGGAGATTCGCGAGTACCCCGCCTACAGGTATTTATAGAGCCTTTTTAATTTCGAAAATAAATTCCCCGCTGCTCATGGCGGGCAGTTGTTTTTTTGAAGCGTTTGTTTCTATCCCGGGTCCAATTAGCAGTTACAGATGCTTGCGAAAGGGCTGCCAGACCTTCAGAGCCATTAGGAAGGTCATCGACCCGGATCCTGATCCACAATTTTGGAAGACCCATTATGCGATGGCGGATTTTCCCACCGGAGATGAGGCTCTGCGTAGCATTCTTTCGCAGCCCGTGGCCTCCTGCGGTCCCGAAGCGAAGAAACACAAGAGAGAGCAGATGGGGTGAGTGCCCCTTTTGGATGTCTCAGGTTGTCATTTCAGCACTCTTGTCTATGTTCCTGCCGTTCTGAATCCCAGCCAAGTGCTGAAGCTTCAGCAAGCCGCTTTCGATATTCTATCGCCAGGCTGGTGAGTTATTTTAGACAGAAGTGTCAAATTCAGGTGTTTTCAGTGATTACTACACCGCTCCATTGATGTCTCCCACCACAATGTCGTCTGAAGAAGTGAAGAACAAGTTGTGTACTTCAGAAGGCCGTTCGGTTAGTCTCCCTTCCAAAGGTCTCCCTTCATTCCCTTGATTTCAGGAAATAAAAGACGAAATCCTCAGCGGAGAGCAGGTGTCCCGTGAGGATTTCCTCTCCATCATGTAAGTATCTTACTCCCTCCCCAGTCAACTCTCCTCTTTCAGCAATTTGTCTCGCGACCCTCCTGAGGAAATGCCCGCTTTGGAGGCTGCGAATCCTATGGATTCGACGACTCCCGACGACATATGATGATCTTCACTCTCTCTTATTCCGCGCAGATATTTGATACTCCAAACACGGGTTTTTGTATGTCCAATTGTGTTATGCTGTTTTATGTTTGAATAAAACCGCCCTGTTGATTCCAATAGTTCATTCCCCTTTGGGAAATGAGGAAGAATGTATGCGAAAAGGAAAAAAACATTGGTTACGGGAACAAAACAATGCAGAGGTGAAAGTGAGAGAATGATTCCCTTACTACATAGAGATAGAGATAGGCAACGAGAGATTCAGGCAAAGGAACTACTCAAAGCAATTTTTTGCGTAGGAATAGCTTCTTACGGTAGCCATTTCTATATGGTTGAGCCCTAGTGTGGTTGTTCATTTCTACTTATGTTTAATATGGAATGGTCATCTATCATTCTGCTATCATTTGGGTAAGTCTCTCTCTCTCTCTCACACACACACCCACACACTCTCTCACTCACTCACTCACTCTCTATCACTCTGTCTGCGGTTCCCTATTTATTTGGAAATCTTCCATCTCACATCTTCCCTCAATCGACGGGTATATTTCCAGATTTTTTATTTGCGCTTCCGTTAAAACCTGCTCATCCGCTCGAACTTTAATTAAACCAACCGCCGGTATGTTTTCCCTCACCTTCCACTTCTAATAACCCTTCAGAGACTATAAATCCTCCAACTCCCAAATCACACTCTTCCTTTTTCCCATCAGGAAAAGCAGTTACAACACCCGGGATGCCCATAGCTCAGCCAGTAGCCTCCAACCCATTGGGTTCTTCCAACGAAGGAGAAAGAAAGAAGGGCGACGAGAACAAGTCGTCTTCAGAAGACAGTGAGAGCAGTGCCATTCTGATAACTGGAATAGCCATTGGCGTTGTTCTGATGCTCATCGTGGTTGTGGTTGTTATGGCTATCTTTGTTCAAAAGAGAGACAAGGAAAAACTAAAAATAGCCAAGCAGAAGGTGAGGGCCTAAGATATTGCAAAGGAGATTTAACTTAGAAGGAAGCCCGGAAGAAGAAGAAAAGAGAGAAGAGGAGACGAAGAAAGGAGAAAAAGGAGGTAGAGAGCGAATCGGTCTGTTCCCTCTACCTTTTCCATTCACTCTCTGACCATGTCTTTACCTTCATTTTTTTCATAAAGTTCACCTTTTCCAAACGTTTTTGAATCTTATTTTATTTTAGAGGCAAAGAAAGAGAACGTCAAAAAAGAGAAGAGAGCTAGACACCCGGGACGATCTGAAGGATACCCTGGAGATGGTGCCGTCGATTCCTGACAATCAACCTCCCAAATCCGGATGCACCCCGAAGACCACAGGAACCCCGGGAGAGGAAAGCAAAGACGACACTTTGAACATGGGCACTGCAGAGACTCCACTGGGACACGACATGACCTCACCTGCCGAATCGACTAAGAACATGTTTGCGAAGAGGATAGAATAATAATTACTTGACAGAACATAGCTTATTAGAAATCTCCGTGAAAATCAGGCGAATAGCCACTTGTCACCATGCAAGGTCTATTACTAACAGTTTAAACCCGCCGAGGGTATAAACCCGAGACTATTAGCCCGCGCTACATATAATGACCATTCGATCTACTGAAACCTCGATCTACTGAAACCCATTGCCGAGAGGATGAAATGTTGATGCACTCGACACTACGCCAATTCGCACCAAGTTCCCGACAAAAGATTACGAAAAGGGCTTTCCATAAATCGGTTTTCGACGATTTTCAAACATTCCCTTCCCCTTTTATTCTTAGCAGATGCTTGAGACTTCAAAGAAGTTTCTCGGACTCTCGGAAAGATTAAACATAGGTTTGAATTACACAGGTAATAGCCTATATTTACTATTAAAACTTCAAGTCGATTCTACTAGTTTCTCGGACTCTCGGAAACAATCACATGGAAGTGTGACCAGGGGATAACAGGTCGTTATGGCCATCCCTTGGGACGGTATCGTGGCAACCAACCAGCTGGCTCATCTCTTCCACTTTTTAAACCGCAGTACTTTCCCCATGCCTTTGCTTTCACTTGAAATAGAGATCAATTGAGGAAATAGTGAAAGTCCACGAAATTCAACTTTTTTTCAGGCTGCCGGATGCTTGCGTAGATGGTCGAGCGGTATTTTCCTTCAAGGAGAAAGAAATTTAGCTATAGTTTTCCTCTAAAGAAACAGACGTGTGTAATTATCCCACTTGCACTCACTTGTTATAAGCGATCAGACGGATATATTTGGCTAGATGGTCTTATCTCTTCATATCCCGCTTTAGCTAATCCTGCGTGTTTTGTCCTTACGGAGAAATACACGTGGAATGTGGCGTGCGGAGAGTGTTGACTACATGCATGTGCGTGTTTTTCGAACACCCTGATCCCTTAAGTCAAGTGGGGCAATTTGCCACATTGTTGGTTGTCCCTGTGCTTACACGGCTAATACTTTGCAAGCCAAAAACTTTCTCTTCTGAGGTGATTTCATCAAGAAGCATGGCTAATCTTGTATTATTCTTCTTCTCTTTCTGTTGTTCAAGCACATTTCACTTGATTGCGATTTCTCTCCATCAAAATGGCAATTTGCGCTTCGATCGGATTGTTTTCTCTTTTCTGGCACGGAAGACGCCAATTTGGTCGCGTGATGCTTTGGTTCAACAGAGGATTAAAACAGACATTTCGATGTTTCCAACCATGATGAATAAAAAAATTAATTTTTCAGACAAGTCTGAATGAAAAGGATATGGACCACAATTTTCTTATAAAATGCAGCTTACACAATTGAAAAGATTAATTTCTCCTTGAAAAATGAGGGGAAGGTTTTCGCTCCAGTGACCCATTTATTGGCTTGGCAACATTCGCGTAAAAAGGGCGAATGACCCTCAAGAGGCAGTTTTGCCTGGCGCTTCCCCATCAATTATGACCTCTAATAGTATTATTGATTTCAGAATGTTTCTTAACTGAAAGTTTTAAAGAGGATTTAAATATTAGCTTCAACAAAATATAAAAAAGGAGCACTGCTTTCCCCAAATCGGATTACGCTTCCATCAATCATTTTACCATAGCTTTAACTTTATTTTACTTTATTTTCAATTTAAAAGTTTTAATATGCTGTTTTTCTCTTAAATACACTTACTAATCCTATTAATCAATGTGCCAATGCTAATACTGAAGATTTTCGTGTTGTCATAATTTTTCCTCCACCATCTTCCCCAATTCCTTCAATTTCTCGCATTTCCTCATTCCTTATGGCCCAAATTCTTTTAATCCCCCAACGCTAATTCGCCATTTCCCTACATTATAGGGTATAATCTGTGGTTATCATGTTTCACTTCCTTTGTACTGTTTTCTTAAGAATCCCAGTGAGCGTTTGTAGCCGCCCTTCTGTTTTCCCGCAATGTCCTCGGTGGGCGTGGTCGAAGCGAACGCCCCTCGGACTCCACTTCCCTTCGCAGCCATGGGAGCTACCGACGTCCTTCCTTACCCCAGAAGAAGATCTTCCATTCAGGTGACCTTTTCAGTTAGACATTCTTCGGTGTTACCATCCCCAGCAACTAAACCCATCCTTTTCAGCTGGATCCCCTTGAGTGCCGTGTGCCAGTGGATTCGACCGTCAATTCCTCTCCTCTCTCCACCTCTCCTCTCTACAAATCTCGCAACACTTCGGTTGGAACGGAGGATGAACTCCTACCGGGACATGTGGTGGACATGGCGCAGCCTCCTTCTCTCAATCCAGTGAAGAACCTCGTCCCCAGAAGATATACCAACGCAGGACTAGATGAGGTGAGATTCAAAAATATACTAGAGACTTTTCGTATTTTCGAGGCCAACAGACGCTTAGGCCTTTGAATCAGCATCAGCTGGGCATATATCCATGGAGCGTAGTTATACTATGTGAATACCCCACTGAGCGCTTACCCCTCTCCTGTTGTCCTGCAATTTCCGTGCCCACCTGCTCTGATAATTTGATTTCGGCCGACCGTCCGGTCGTCCAGTATAATTACCAGCGCCATTTTGACGACACTGCAATAAGAGCACGTGGAGTTGCGAAAATGAATGACTAGGCTCAAACGGCGAATGAATCAAAGACAAGTTCAAAGGAGGAAATTAGTTGTTGTTCAAAAGTTTGAATTTCATCAAGACGGTTTGTGGTATCGAAATAGAAGCTATGATTACCTGCGTCAGCATGCCTTCCAAATGGAAAACATTCATTTTTTTCCCTTGGCGGTTTTGTAGAAAACAGGAATTTACGAGCGAAGGTGGAAAAGCAATCTCTTCAAATAAACTCCAAAAATTTGAAAGGTGGAACTAAATGGCAACTGAAAATAAAATTAAGTTTTTTTTTTCAATCTTTTGTTTAACCACTCTACCTGCTTTCCTTTAAAATTTCCCAAATAAAGTAGTTTTATTTTCTGGAATCCAATGTTCGTTCGAAAGCACTTTGTTTCCCTCCGTTTTCCTTTAGCTTTCGTCCTTTTCCAGCCTTATCCCGTAAACTAGCTCGTAATCTCACGTGATCTCACGAACTCAGCCGTCTCAGCTGGTCCCGTAAATAGCCAAGGGAGCTCTTTCGAAACATGTTGTCTTTTGTTCTATTTTCGGGAAAAGCTCGTTCTCTGGAATTATGAGATCTTATTTGCTCTGAGAAAAACAACAATAGCCAACTTTGATCTACCGTACGCTAGAAAAAGAATAGTAGAAATGGATAAATACAGAAAATCTCAAGTACCACTAGGATTTGGTACAGTGCCCTTTTCTTTTTAATCGTAGTTCTTTCACGCAATCAGAAAAAACTAATCGCGTGATAATATCAGTCACTGCTGCACTTGGAAACACAGCTATACGAACGGGCTAATAGCTTCTGGGCTTGGAAAAATAGGAGCACCTTTTGAAACGTAAAAGGGATACATAGGAAATGGTGTAGAACTTTATTTCCTTCCTCTTTCGCCACATATTGTCATCATTGCCTTATTGTTTTCTCAATACACATTTTGACTTGTAGAAAGGAAGAAACATGGGGCAGCCACGTGAGATCCAAGAGAAAACACTGAAAACGAACGTAATACTCTCGAACCGTAGTCATCCGAGGCTATTTCCAGCCCTCCCTGTGGTCATAACAGACCCAAAGGCTACAATTCCAAATCCCAGTTATTCTAGGTTCTGTTTACGCACGGCATCGCTAATACTTTTGTTTACTTACCAAAGTAGATGAGTTTTCCCAGAATATTATACAAAATACAATGTCTGTACACAAAAACTAAGGCTCTGCCTCTAATACTTGTTTTCCCTTGGTTCGCTGAATTTGTTTATCTACAAATATGTTTTGTGTAATATTCCTGAGTAATCTCATTTTCTTTGGTAAACAGGTGACAACGCCGTGCAGAAAGAAAATTGCAAGAATAAGGTAGCCTTTGGTTGATTGGTTCTGAGACTTAAGAGACACATTGAAATTGTTTCCACCCAGTTGTGCTATAATGTGATCTTGGGAATTCTACCGTTAATCTGACTGTATTAGTCTCTGTCTGCGTCTGTTTTCATCGGAACTATTTGTTTGATTATTTTCTGTTTTGCCGCCAAACGGAATATACGATAGCCCCTGTTTTCGAGATGGCTTGAATATTGTTTTTGTGGACATGGGAAAACAAATGACCAAATAGGAAACGACGGAAATAAAGATAAAAACAGAGAGTAATACAAATAATGGGTTCTTCCAGAGAACTAAACTTTGATCCTTGTTTTTCATTGGATATTACGTACTTTCCAAATGAATCAGACGTATAAATCATGGGAAATGATGGAGATCATGTGGTGCCCAGACATTTTAGCTAAAAGTATATCCAAATGCACTTAAGTTCCCAATTACTTGAAAAAAGGAAAAATTGATCTAAAAGAAAACGAAATCTTCTGAAAAGTTCAGTTCGTTCGTACGCATTGAAAGCCCCTGTTGTATTCCCTCTAATTCTAGCATTGTGTAATTCCCTCTAATTATCAGCTGCCTGCGGATTTTCCCCTTGAGGTCTTTTGTACTTTTTGTTTTCCCCGAGAGTTATGCTGACAACAGACATCTGTGGCAAAGGGGTAAATCAATCCACAAAAGAATACTTTTATTCCATTTTCAGCAGCGCTGCCATTCTTGTGAGCACCCGCAGCACCGAGGAAGATCCCAGTCGCTGCATCCACAGAGGAACAAAAGGCCGGGAGAAGGGGGCAGGAGGAGGCACGGATCAGAAGACAACGACAATGACGACGACGATGAGTCGACGGCCAAGTTCATAGAGAAGCTGAGGAGGGAACTGCTGGCACAGATGTGATCGGGATCTTATTGTGATTGTGAAAATGTTTGAACATAATGTACTTGCATTTGAGCATAATGCATTTGAGAGAAGATGGAAAAATAGAGAGCAAGGGTTTTTGAAGGATATAACAATGAAAAATAAAATAAGAGTAGGAATTGAAAAGAGAGAATTTGTGTGAAAAAAAAACAAAACAAACAATTAAAATCTCCTCACACAACGAACTCATAATTAAACTATAGAAGTGGCACGTGAATTCTACGTAAGACTTCCTCCTCCGACTCAGTCATTTTCCAATCTACTACCGCGACGAACGGCTGTCCATGGACAAGGACGGTCTTCTGAAGAAGAGGATCAAAAAGTTCTTCCGAAAGAAGGAAGCCAAAGAGGAGAAGGAAAAGAAAGCGGAAGGAGGAGGTTCAAAGGACTCTGCTCCGTCTCATCAGAAGAAGAGTCCTGTCGTCCCTCCCAAGCCACAAAAGACAAAGGTTCCTGCCGCTGGAAAGAAGTATGAGAATGTGGAGAAAGTGAAGCGAATCGAGGACGAGGAGCGGGAGGAGTTCGAGGTTGTCCAGAACGCGAGGCCCGCAGTCTGTCGCAACAAGAGAAAGGCGAAGCTACAGTGGAAACAAGGTAGGGCTTAAGAATAGAGTCACATGTAGTTGTAGAAGAAGAGCACAAGTCCGAGGCTGACTTTGAAAAGGCCGATCCTGCTGAGAAGGCTGATGAAGCGCCGAAGGAGCGCTCGCCAGTGACTCCACCGTCCTCCCATCTTGGCGATCCTGTGATTGATCCACTGAAGGATGCCTTGGCTGATCTGACCGTGGAGAAGCGGCAGCTGAAGGAAACAATCGCTCGATTGAAAATGAAGCTGAAGAAGAAGGATAGGGTACTTTTCTCTCATCTTCTTTGCTACCATTCTCATTTCCAGAGGATGGCCGAGTTGGAATTCGCCGTTAAGGAGAAGGAAGAATTATTTCAGAAAGATGCGGATAATCCTGTGAGTAAAAATAGAGAAAAGTTAAGAGTTTGTAGATGGAAACGGGAGAGTCGTCGTTTGCTCAGATGAAGCGCGAGCTGGAAATGGCTAGGGAGACCATTCGGAAGCAGAATGAAAAGGCGATGGTTGATGCTGAGGAACTCAAGGTTACTTTTAATTTGCTTTTTGACTCCTTATTTTAGAAGCTGAAAGCGGAGCTGGCAAAGATAATGATACCGAAGGAGGAAGTTACTCAGGAGGGGACGGAGGAGACGGAAGCAAAGAAGCCGAGCAAGGAAGAGGGCTCCCAGTTGGTGGCTGTAAAGGTTCTAAAGGTGATGAGCAGGAACCAACTGCTAGATGATGCACTGGACTTCAAGGAGACCCAGGAGCTTCATGCGTTCTTTACCACGAACACGCACAGTCAACCCAGTGAGAGGGTGGGTCCTTCTTTTTCTCTCACCACAACATTTTTAGATTCTTATGCTCCTCGAGAAGGCTATCACCATTGGAATTAACAAACTGATCAAGAACGCCCACGAGGTAAACGATGTTATCGACAACGCAATGCGCCAGTTTCTCCTCAAGTCGCCTACGGTATTTCACGCTAAAAAAACTCATGGTAAACACACAGGCTAAGACGGTTCTTCTGGATACCATGCTGTGTCGTCTGGAGTACCTGCCGGCTGCCTGGGGAGGAAAGATGATGGCATTGGCCAGTCAGAGGGCGATCAGGAAGCTGAAGAACAGGAGAAATGCAGTGAGAGCTAGTGGGTAATCAGAGAAAGAGAGAGCAAAAGAAAGGGAGAGATAAGACGAACGTAGGAGAAATTGTGATTTTAAATTAACCTGTGTATGTAAATGAAGGAAAGAGAGAGAGAGAGAGAGAGAGAGAGAGAGAGAGAGAGAGAGTAATCCCTCATTTTCAGAGAAGACTTCAGGTGAAAGGGAAAAGTCGGACAAACGCAAGCTTCCGAAGGAAAAATCGGTTGGTAGAATTTCGTGACAATAATCATGTGTCTTCAGGAGAAGAGCCAGTACTTTATCTAGAAGTTCAACACAAAGAAGCCGAAATGAAGAAAACCAAGAATTCGTTCAAATCTATCCTATCAAAGAAATAAATTTGAGCGAATGTGTCTTTCAATTTTCATAACATAATTGGCTTGTTGTTTACCAGAAGTTAAAGCCCCGCTTCGCGGGTCTTTTCCATCTGGTTTCGGCGGCCTTCGGCCGCTTCGCGACCCAACGGACAATAACGTTAGCGGGTGAGCGCTCGGGTCGGGTACCAAAGTGCGGCCGACCGCTCCGGCGCTTCGCGCCTCCACGGATGGCGGCCGCACTTTGGTACCCTCCCCTCGCTTAATCACCGCGTAACCCTTTCTACCATCTGAAATGAGAAGGCCTATTCATTGAAATTTCACGTTGCGCTGCTAACCAACAAAGAGAAAACCTTCAAATGTATATAAGAACCAGGAGTTACGGCCCGCCTTCGGCGGTCCTACACTCCTGGCATGTGTGGGGTCAGCACATCAGTAGCTTTTGTTTGATACTAAACTTGGAAAAGATAATTTTAAATTAAACAGGGCCTTCGTCCGCCCCATCCTAAGGATAGGCTAAGTGAGGTCTCTTCTTCCATCCTAAGGATAGGCTAAGTAAGGTCTCTTCTGCTATCCTAAGGGTAGTCAAAGTAAGGTCTCTTCTTCTATCCTAAGGGTAGTCTAAGTAAGGTCTTTTCTACTATCCTAAGGGTAGAAGAGTGAGGTCTCTTCTTCCATCCTAAGGATAGGCTAAGTAAGGTCTCTTCTTCCATATTAAGGATAGTATAAGTAAGGTCTCTTCTTCTATCCTAAGGGTAGTCTAAGTAAGGTCTCTTCTTCTATCCTAAGGGTAGTTTAAGTAAGGTCTTTTCTTCTATCCTAAGGGTAGAAGAGTGAGGTCTCTTCTTCCATCCTAAGGATAGGCTAAGTAAGGTCTCTACTTCCATGTTAAGGATAGTATAAGTAAGGTCTCTTCTGCTATCCTAAGGGTAGTCTAAGTAAGGTCTCTTCTTCTATCCTAAGGGTAGTCTAAGTAAGGTCTTTTCTACTATCCTAAGGGTAGAAGAGTGAGGTCTCTTCTTCCATCCTAAGGATAGGCTAAGTAAGGTCTCTTCTTCCATATTAAGGATAGTATAAGTAAGGTCTCTTCTTCTATCCTAAGGGTAGTCTAAGTAAGGTCTCTTCTTCTATCCTAAGGGTAGTTTAAGTAAGGTCTTTTCTTCTATCCTAAGGATAGAAGAGTGAGGTCTCTTCTTCCATCCTAAGGATAGGCTAAGTAAGGTCTCTTCTTCCATATTAAGGATAGTATAAGTAAGGTCTCTTCTTCTATCCTAAGGGTAGTCTAAGTAAGGTCTCTTCTTCTATCCTAAGGGTAGTTTAAGTAAGGTCTTTTCTTCTATCCTAAGGGTAGAAGAGTGAGGTCTCTTCTTCCATCCTAAGGATAGGCTAAGTAAGGTCTCTACTTCCATGTTAAGGATAGTATAAGTAAGGTCTCTTCTGCTATCCTAAGGGTAGTCTAAGTAAGGTCTCTTCTTCTATCCTAAGGGTAGTCTAAGTAAGGTCTTTTCTACTATCCTAAGGGTAGAAGAGTGAGGTCTCTTCTTCCATCCTAAGGATAGGCTAAGTAAGGTCTCTTCTTCCATATTAAGGATAGTATAAGTAAGGTCTCTTCTTCTATCCTAAGGGTAGTCTAAGTAAGGTCTCTTCTTCTATCCTAAGGGTAGTTTAAGTAAGGTCTTTTCTTCTATCCTAAGGATAGAAGAGTGAGGTCTCTTCTTCCATCCTAAGGATAGGCTAAGTAAGGTCTCTTCTTCCATATTAAGGATAGTATAAGTAAGGTCTTTTCTTCTATCCTAAGGGTAGTCTAAGTAAGGTCTTTTCTTCTATCCTAAGGGTAGAAGAGTGAGGTCTCTTCTTCCATCCTAAGGATAGGCTAAGTAAGGTCTCTTCTTCCATATTAAGGATAGTATAAGTAAGGTCTTTTCTTCTATCCTAAGGGTAGTCTAAGTAAGGTCTCTTCTTCTATCCTAAGGGTAGTCTAAGTAAGGTTTCTTCTTCTGTCCTAAGGATAGGCTAAGTGAGGTCTCATCTTCTATCCTAAGGGTAGTCTAAGTAAGGTCTCTTCTTCTATCCTAAGGATAGGCTAAGTAAGGTCTCTTCTTCTATCCGAAGGATAGAAGAGTGAGGTCTCTTCTTCCATCCTAAGGATAGGCTAAGTAAGGTCTCTTCTTCCATATTAAGGATAGTATAAGTAAGGTCTTTTCTTCTATCCTAAGGATAGGCTAAGTAAGGTCTCTTCTTCTATCCTAAAGATAGGCTAAGTAAAGTCTTTTCTTCTACCCTAAGGATAGGCTAAGTAAACTCTCTGCTTCTACCCTAAGGAATGGCTAAGTTAAGTTTCTCCTTCTATCCTAAGGATAGGCTAAGTAAAGTCTTTTCTTCTACCCTAAGGATAGGCTAAGTAAACTCTCTGCTTCTACCCTAAGGAATGGCTAAGTTAAGTTTCTCCTTCTATCCTAAGGATAGGCTAAGTAAAGTCTTTTCTTCTATCCTAAGGATAGGCTAAGTAAACTCTCTGCTTCTACCCTAAGGAATGGCTAAGTTAAGTTTCTCCTTCTATCCTAAGGATAGGCCAAGTAAAGTCGCTTCTTCTATCCTAAGGGTAGGCTAAGTAAGGTCGCTGCTTCTATCCTAAGGGTAGGCTAAGTAAGGTATCTGCTTAAGTCCTAAGGATAAGCTAAGTGAAGTCTCTTCTTCCATCCTAAGGGTAGGCTAAGTAAGGTCGCTGCTTCTATCCTAAGGGTAGGCTAAGTAAGGTATCTGCTTAAGTCCTAAGGATAAGCTAAGTGAAGTCTCTTCTTCCATCCTAAGTGTAGGCTAAGTAAGGTCGTTGCTTCTATTCTACGGGTAGGCTAAGTAAAGTCTCTGCTTAAGTCCTAAGGGTAGGCTAAGTGAAGTCTCTTCTTTCATCCTAAGTGTAGGCTAAGTGAAGTCTCTTCTTTCATCCTAAGTGTAGGCTAAGTAAAGTCTCTGCTTAAGTCCTAAGGGTAGGCTAAGTGAATTATCTTCTTCCATCCTAAGGGTAGGCTAAGTAAGGTATCTGCTTAAGTCCTAAGGATAAGCTAAGTGAAGTCTCTTCTTCCATCATAAGTGTAGGCTAAGGAAGGTTGCTGCTTCTATCCTAAGGGTAGGCTAAGTAAGGTTTCTGCTTAAGTCCTAAGGATAAGCTAAGTGAAGTCTCTTCTTCCATCCTAAGGGTAGGCTAAGTAAGGTATCTGCTTAAGTCCTAAGGATAGGCCAAGTGAAGTCTCTTCTTCCATCCTAAGGGTAGGCTAAGTAAAGTTTCTGCTTAAATTCTAAGGATAGGCTAAGTAAGGTCTATGCTTCTCTGTTCAGTGGGTAGGTTAAGTAAGGTCTGTCTAAATACCCAATGGGTAGGCTGAGTAAGGTTTTTCCTTCTATTCAATCTGTGGGGTTTTTCTTATTCTGTCTCATGTGCAGATGATACGAAAAGGTTCAAGAAGTAGTTTGGGTTAACGTCAAAATCTTATGGGAAGAGCACAACCGCACAGCCTTAAAGCTAAACCCGCCCGAAGGAAATGAATTACCCCTTTTTCGTCACTTGGCTACGCTAATTTTTCCCCTCTCCCCGCCAACCACATTTTCCCACCGCCCCCGAAGAAATGGTCGACCACTAAAATAGGCTAATGTCTAGACAACCATCGAGAGAAGGCGAGAGAGCATGGGAAATGGCGAGACCCAGGCCTTACCCAGTCTCACGTGGGACATAGCCAACAAACAAAGGGACGGAGACCACTTCTCAATTGTAAAAAGTAGGACCAGGAGTGACGGCCCGCCTTCGGCGGTCCTCCACTCCTGGAAAGTATGGGATCGGCACGTGAGTAGCTTTCGTTTGATACTAAACTTGCTGAAAAGTTAATTTCGAAGAGGCGGCCTACGGCCGGTCTGTTCGCTGTTCGCGGCCTTCGGCCGCTTAGCACGCGGCCTCCGGCCGCGAAACGGTGCCTGCGGCACCGCCAGCCGCGTTTTCCCATCACCCATGAAGAAATAAATGGCCGGCCAGTAAAATAGGCAAATTCCGAGACAACCATCGAGAGAAGGGCGAGAGATAAGGGGAAATGAGGAGGCGCAGGCAGCTCACGCAGCTAACGCACTTTCACCCCGGGACATCACACACACACAGGGAGATTAAGCCAATTGTATAAGAGGTGGACCAGGCGCCCTGCGCCCGTCGCGCCTTCGGCGCGAAAGTAAAGACCGGTGCCACGGCCTGCGGCCGTGGAAATGGCCGGCCAGTAAAATAGGCTAATTCCGAAACAACCATCGAGAGACGGGCGAGAGATAAGGGGAAATGAGGAGGCGCAGGCTAGCGCACTTTCACCCTGGGACACCACACACACACACACACACACACACACACACAAAGGGAGACCATAAGCGAATTGTATAAAGGCGGACCAGGAGTGACGGCCCGCCTTCGGCGGTCCTCCACTCCTGGAAAGTGTGGGATCAGCACATCAGTAGCTTCTGGTTGATACCAAACTTGCTGGAAAAAGTCAGTTTCAAGCAGGCGGCCTTCGGCCGCTAGTAGGCGGCCTGCGGCCGCACTGTTTGCGGCCTTCGGCCACTAAGTAGGGGGCCTACGGCCGCAAAACGGTGCCTCCGGCACCTCTAGCCGTATTTACCCGCCAACCGCGAGGAAATGGCCGGCCATTAAAATAGGCTAATTGCGAGACAACCATCGAGAGACGGGCGAGAGATAGGGGAAATGAGGAGGCGCAGGCAGCGCACGCAGCTAGCGCACTTTCACCGTGAGACATTACACAAACACACACACAAAGGGAGATTTAAGCCAAATGTATAAGAGAGGATAAGAGAGGATTTTTGTCAAAGGATTAGGCGGCTCCTGCTGCATGCATACTTTAATCAACCTAAACATCTAGCTTACTTTAACCTGGGGCTCTTTTTCTGTCGTAAATAAAAAGCCATTTCTGGCGTCGTCGATCGCTTTGTTGTCCTGCAATTAGGACCCGTTCGGTGGTAATCAGCGGGTGTAGTCTTCTTTAGTCGCAATCGATTGACGCTATCAATTGTCGACCGCCTTCCATTCACTTCTTTCGCATTCTCTTTTCTTTTCTCAATAACTACTCCAACTACTCTGAATGTAGGAGTTTACTCCCGCTCTTAAGCATCGCTCATTGCCCCCATCGATTTTTGTACCTTATTTTCATACCTTTAAATTCAGATTTGATAGTTAGTTATAAGGAAGACGAAAATAAATTTCAAAACATCTTTTAGACCACTCATACCATTAATTTCATAACTCAAAGTGAAGCAGCTTATTTGGGTGCAATGTACATCTCTTTTATCGTTCGCCGTTCTCAAGCAACATAAAACCCAACTTCAAAGATAAATCAGAATGTTAACTCTGTCATTAAACTTTTGATTACAATAACAGTGTTAGGGTTTATTTGCCAACAATGATAAATAGAATTTTTCAATTAGTGATATTGTTTTGTTCTTTCTCGTTGCCAACACTTTTTAACATTTTTTACTCTTGTACTCAATTCAGACCAATAAATGTTGGCTATACCTGAAGAAGGCTCTAGTGTTCTGACCTCACGAAAACAAATGATAAGGACTGTCAGTAATTGCGTCACATGGCTGCTTTGTCCCTTTCCCCCAACGGAATTATCGATTTTACTTTTTCATTAGGATTTACTTTATAAAAATTCTGTGGAATGTGGCAGCTTGTGCTTATTAAGAAACAACGCCAATAAAATGGTACACTGAAGTATTGTTAAAGAAGGAAATTGGTATGAAATGAACATAAGCACAAAGAGAATATATTCATCTACCTTTCTTTTGTTTAAAATCTTTCTCTTTCCCATTAATCTTTGTTTCAGTATGAAATCGCTCGTCGACGGAGACTGCGGTCGTTCGAATGCCCTCGTTGGCCTTGCCAGGGATTACGGAACATCCAACCAACGCATCGCGCCTTCTACCAGTCGAGGTTTAGTGCTTCATTGTTCATTGTAAACCGTGTTCCTGAGTTTGATTTCACATGCTTGATTGTAGTTGAGTATCAATTCAATTTCCATTGCCTAGGTGAAACTTCGCAACTGAATATTGATCTCAGTGTAACCTAACCATTGAAGAAAGTACGCTGTCGGTATTAATTTGGGTTCTCTCGGTCGATCGCGCATCCAAAAAGTGGCTACGGCGTAGCGGCGCCACAGAGGAGCGTTGGGCTGGCGATAAGCACAAGTCGGTGTTGCAGCCCTTCGTTCACCTTCATCCTTCTGGATCCTAGCGCACACTCCCGCGCTATGCCGCGGGATGCGATTGTACAAAAACAAGTGTAAGTCAACTAATCTGACTACACAACGTTCCTTAATTTCGAAAGAGAAAACGAGTTTAAAAGTACACACTGTGTAGTCCTTGATGCGTTGATGAAAAGATTCTTCTTAGTATTATTTTCAAAACTTCCAGGGGCCTCCTCTTTGTTGCCGTCGTCTTCACTCGGGGAGCAGTTTGCAAATGACTTCCTCCAAAGCAAGGCCAAAGGAGCCATTGCTCCCGCTTCCTTCAACATGAATGTGGGTCTTATAATTACTTTAATATTAGGAACACTTTAATCATAATATTCAAATTTACTTTGGCTCAATTTAACCTCTGCCTAACCGACAAGTGATGGTTTTGTATGGATGCAAAGTACCACATCCTCCAGATTTCAATGACAAACAGTTGTAATAAAATTCCTTTGCGACATTTTGCTTAGAATTGTGCGTATGCTGGATTAAATAATCTTTATGTGTCTTTAAGCGTTTTCGGTTCCTTTGATAGCGTGAAAGCAGCCTTTCGCCCCATTGCTCGCGATAAGCCTTATCTCAGACATTTCGTAAACACAAAGAGTGTAACTAAATCATGCTGGATCCCACAAACTTAGGAAGGGGAAAGATTGATGATTTCGCAGAGAAAACAAGAAAATCCTCTTTATTTAATCAAAACATTCAATTAGATCTCTTTTAGTCGCTGTCCGCACAGCTGCCGAAGCCCTCGTCGTCCAGCAGTCTGGCCAGCAGTTGGTCCAATGAATTTGCCGTCCGCCCTCATAACCAGGTTCCTAAACATTCTAAGTGGAGTTATTCTACGAACTATTTACAGCTGGCTAGCCAATGGGCTTCTCAATA
This sequence comes from Oscheius sp. G VE-2021, assembly GCA_022343465.1. Lineage (NCBI taxonomy): Eukaryota > Metazoa > Nematoda > Chromadorea > Rhabditida > Rhabditidae > Oscheius > Oscheius sp. G VE-2021. Next base: position 2,159,079 of record JAJQXH010000058.1, read on the forward strand.
CACCTCAGCCAGGCCATCGTTGGAAAACGCTTGGGCTGCGGCAACAGGACAACAGCAGCCTTATGCCAATGCTCAGAGGTTGGTACGGCAGCAATACAAACAAAGCAATTGCCACCTTCTTATTGTATTATGTAACTAATTTGTTTCAGCTCGTCAATTGACAGTGGAATGTGGTCGGCAGAGTTCCTGGACAACGTGGACACCTCCCTCCAGCAGTCTAAAGTTTGTTAAATGTAAAAGAAAACTTAAAATGGAGAAATTTACAGGACATGACTAGCCAAATGGCAGAATCCTGGGCTCAGGAATTCGGCGATCAGATTCCGGATGTGTGGCGTCATATGGAGAACGAATGGGATGCTATTCAGGTACCAAAGTGACATTTTCCCGTGCTCAACTCTTTAAGAAAAACAAATTTGAAAAAAAAGATCATACAACGTTACTTTTCAGAAAAACGTTGAAATGGCACAGGGAGATAGTATCAGCAAGGGTGCCGAGGACAAATACATTCATCAGGTGAATATTCCCATCGATTAGCGGTTTCACAAAATATTGATTGAAAGCACTTGAGTGGCAGTGTTGTTTCAGGAGAACAATCCCTTCCTCTCTGCAGCGGATCCGCTGACCGAAGGAGACCGCCTGATGGAGGCAGGAGACCTCGGAAATGCTATGCTGGCATACGAAGCGGCGGTTCAGCAGAATCCTGGAGATGCCCAGGTTTGTTTCTGAATAAAGTTTCCCAGTATAAAAATAATTCAATTATAATAGAAAGTTTTACAGGCTTGGTGTCGCCTAGGCCTTTCTCACGCTGAAAACGAACACGATTCAAAGGCCATCTCTGCTTTCAAACGCTGCTTGGAGATTGATCCTCACAATGAAGAGGTATATCCTCAGATGATAACAACTGATTCATAAGTTTAGGCTCTTCTCTCCATGTCTGTATCTTTGGCCAATGAATCTATGGAGAATGAAGCTCTGCTCCAACTTGATCGCTGGATTACGGTACATACAGGCCAGGGTACTGCAAGCATCACCTCCATTCCCAGCAGTCAGTATGGATCATTCATCGACAGAGACTACTTCAAAAAGGTTGTATTAGATTTAAAAAAATAAGCTGATTTTATATATTTCAGGTGGAGGAAAAGTTCTTGGCAGCCGCTCGTCAACAAAATGGAACAGCCGATGCGGCTCTTCAGAATTCTCTGGGAGTCCTGTACAATCTAAACAGGAACTTTGACAGGGCAGTGGAATGCATCAAATTAGCAGTCGCCAGTCAACCACAGGTGTAGTTTAAAATTAAATTTAAAAACAAGGCATATTTTAGGATCCCCGTTTGTGGAACAGACTGGGAGCGACATTGGCCAACGGAGATAAGACTGTGGAGGCCATTGGAGCCTACAGAGAGGCCCTGGCCCGGTACCCGGCCTATGTAAGGGCCCGATACAATCTCGGAATCTCCTGCATGCATCTGAGTAGCCAACGGTATGTTTGAAACAAAGTGCACGAATAAAACACAAAAACTAGTGAAACTTAGCATTCCGTTGTAATTTATCGAAGAAAAAACTAAATTCAATTAATTACACTGAAATACAAGCATGACGTAAGCATTTCTGTTCCCAAAATAACTCGGTTGTGAAATTGTGGTTGTTTTCAGGGAAGCGATTGAACACTTTGTATCCGCCTTGGAACTACAAAAGGGCGGTTCCGAAGGTCACTCCATTTGGCCCACTCTACGGTACGTTTATATTACCATTAACAGAAAATTTTAATTTACTTCAGATCGGCTTCCATCCGCCTCCGTGGCTGTTCGCAGGACCTCCTTCGTGCCTTGGACTCTCGTGACATAACCGCCTTCAAGAGCGCCTTCGAAAGAATTCCACCCAGCTGAAAACGAACATACTCTAAATGAAACTGTCGTCTATTACTTTGTCTTCAAGTTGATTTAAAGAAGAACCGAGGTCACATCTCGATCTTCCATTGCCCTCCTCCCCCTCCTGTCGTCCGGCGTCCTCCCGCCCGTGATGTTCATCTCTACATGTCTGCCAGTCACATGCACTGGTTCATGTGCTGTTTGGGACATCTCTCACAGCCGCGAGAATTAATCACGCCACGCGCCTGTCGCCTCCGGCCGCCGCTCCCGACACGCCCCGTCGCGAGCCTATATTTGGCCTAGCCACGGGCTCCTCGTGACCTCCAACTCCCACTATGCTATTGATCTGTGACCCACAGTAGTTACCAAAATCAAACTGTTGGACTTTTGATTTCACAATTCAACCTCCACGGTTTCCTAAACACAAAACATTACAATCTTGGATTACATCCACTGACAATACCTTCAACAAAACGAAAACTCTACAAATCCCATGTCTGCTCAATTTAATCCACATATAAATTAATAGAATGAGGTCACTAACAAAGTTTCTTTCAAACAGTTTTGTAGGGATGAGCCTGCTAGGAGGAGGGGATAAGAGGACGATCAACCTCTGGTTGGGCAAAGTCTAGCATACTCTGAGACACAAATAGCAAGTACTAAACACGTGAACCTAAACAGAACAAGTACCTTATTCATTCTTTATGTAGGTTACACAGCAGTCGTGCGAGAGTGTTTGCCTTCTGAATTTACTACAACTCATACAATGCCCGAAATATTTCTTATTGATTGATTTATCATCTTTTACTATAGTTATTTTTATTTTCAGCAGATGTTGCTTCATTTCGCCTTCTTTCTTTCTTTTCCGGTATTTGTCCTGACTACACCTCTCTACCGATTTGACAACAGAGAGGCTCCTGCATCCCCAGCTCCGTCTTCCTCTTCTGTGGACCCTTTGCTGGAAAAAGACAAGGAGTATGAAGGAGGCCCAGATACTCCAATACTTCAAGCAAAGGAAGAGAGAAGCCTCACAGAAGAAGAGAGTTCCGAGAGACAACTTCCGACTGTGATTCTGGAGCAAAATTTGAAATTGAACGCTGTGTCTGGCTCACTCGAAGACAATCGAAAAGAGCAGGAGCGCCCCAATTGTGAGACCTCAGAAGCAGATTCTGAGGACGAAGATGCTCCAGAGGAGACAGGGAAAGTACCTATTATGAAGACTAGGTTTGCATTGGTGCCTATTCCTTGCACTGAAAAGGAATTAAATCTACCACTTTTTAAAGACGAAAAATCAGGTAGACATATAAAAGCCTTTTTCAAATTGAAACTTATATTACAGGAGAAAAGCAAACAGTTGCGCATCCTAACGCTGTGGAAATTGCGAGGATGCAGGTGAGCAATTTTACCTACTTGAAAACGATATTTTCAGATAGATTCCACTGTTTCTACTCCATTGCCCAATAAAAGCAGTTTGGTTGAGAAACATATAGATGTCACGTTGAGAGAGGTAGGTAACTAAATATGTTCTCTTCCATTCTATGCTTTGCTTCCAGTTAGATCAACCAGTCGCTCAAGTCAGCAACGACGACCCTGTGGAGGAAGAAGAGGACACGGGAATACTGGGAATCGGACATTTTTCATCAGAGGTACATTTTCATAAACAAAAACAATGCGGCGTCTAGCTCGAAGAAGACTTAATAGGCCAATTCGAACCGGAATGTGATAAAGATAATGAGAAACCGAAAACCCCCTCCATTATAATTGAACAACCCAAGGGTGAGCCTACTTTAGACGGAAAATAACTAAAGTTCTAGAGATCATAGACTCCATAGATAGCTTCTACGAGGAGCAATTCTTCCGAATCACCGCCTACGTTTTGTCTTTATTTGCGGACCTTTTAGAGGACGAACCATCAACATGGCAGAAGATCATCGCAGGTGTACAGGTACTTCTATTTAAAGGTTTCTACCACCACCTTTCTTGGAGAAAATGCCCCAAACCACGCAATGTGATAGATTGAAGTGGTTTTCAGTGCGTGCTGCGTGACTGTCGTGAAGCCCTTCCCTTCCGTCCAAGCGACCGTCCAATAATAAAAGAAGGGGGGTTCATCATCAGAAGAGCTAGGGAGAGTCTCTGCACTTGCTACGTAAGTTCCAATTCGAAATGAATCAAAGTTCGATGCTTCAGATACCCGGACTAACGGACAACTGACCAGGGCACAAACAATCTTCTGTTCACGGGTAGCTTAACATCAACAAGGCAAATAAACATATAGCGTTTGTTAAATGGGCTCCAAATTAAAAGAATTTGGGAAATGCAACAGCTTTAATATGTAAATAAAAAGAGCTGTCAAGATGCAATGAATTGAGTAACAAACAAACCAAACAATCTATTTTTATTCCATGGAAAACATGTTGAAGACCATTGTTTTCGTATCCTTCATCTGTCGCCAGGACCCTTTTGCTTCCCTTCGTGGATGTGCGGCGGATCGAGAATGTTGTCGACCGAATTGTCCCACAGACGGTTGTTTTCCAGAACCATACGACGACATCCCTTCTGAAGAAAAGGTTCAACTGTCCATACATCAAGCCCACGTATTCTGGCATCATGACGACAAAGTTGAGACGGAGGTGCTTGTCGACGTTGAGCATAGTGCCGCAGTTGCGGAGGAGATTGCAGTACATTGGGGCGGAGAAGATGGTGACCAGGAAGAAGTTGGAAGAGATGTAGTAGCCATCGAGACACAACTGATGGGCACGCACGACCAGGTCCAGGCCCAGACGACGACACATCTCAGACATCACCTGAAGGCCTTCAGTCTTTTGCTCTTGAAGTATCCTTTAGTTGAAAACCTTAAAGGGACAGTCAGGCGGCTTTTGCAACTTTGTCTCATATGAAAGAGAAAATTCAGCTGTACAAAAAACTCTTTGGGACCTTATGTCGGAAATCTCCAGTTTTTAAGATATTCAGCCTCCAAGTAGCCGATTTCGGGTTTCCATCCGCAGAAAGTGCGGATGGCCCGGACGGTCAATGTGTCCTGCGTTTAGTGGCGTTCAAATTTGAATGAGACATTGAAGGAAATGAGGAGTGCGCGAGACAATTTAGCATTTTTTTAATATGCAAAATAGCCGACCGTATCCTATCAAAACGAAATGAAAAGGCCCCTGACTGTCCCTTTAAGGGGAGAAAAAGGTTTAAAGAATAACCTTCGGCCCGAAGAGAAATCCGGATCCTCGGGTGGAGCGTCTCCATCCAGAGATTGTGGAATCGGGATCAGACCACATGAGGTCGTTGACAACGCCACGCGAGGGATTGCGCAGAGGTTTCTTCAGCTTACGAATGTCCTGAGATGTGATTAACCAAAATAGAAGTCTCCTCACATCCAGACTGAAGAGGGTCGGGGAGAGGCCTCCGTGCATACAGAGGATTTTCGTCGCGATCAGTGCACTCACAGGCATCATATTGAAGCACCTCTGTATATTTAAAAAATTAAGGGGCTTCATAAACTACCTGAAACTTGGCCCAGATCTTCTCCCCGAGTTCTCCTCCCAGCATCCTCTGACATTCCTCAAGGAATCCATAGTTCCTGTTGATACGGGCACACTCGTGGTTTCCACGGAGCAATGTAATAGAATTAGGATACTTGATCTAAAAAAGAACTTTTAAGTTATCTTTTCATCTCACTTTGTAGGAGAGGAGTAGCATAATCACTTCAAGAGACATCGCCCCTCTGTCAACATAGTCTCCTGGAAGGGGTTTATTTTACATAAAAGGTTCCGTCTACCAAGGAAAAGGAACTTCTTCATCGGAGGCCTTCCCAATAACACAAACAGATTGATAAGATCGTTGAATTGTCCGTGGATATCTCCCACAATGAGCACCGGAGGTTCGATATCGATTAGGGCAGGTTCTTCTGAACTATTTGTGATTCGGGTTACGGTAGGTCTCACTGTCAAAGACTTCTGTAGCATCACGAATGACAGTTTCAAATTCGACTTGTGCGTAATCAATCTTGTTGATCTGTCAAAGTAAAGTAATCAATTTTAGATAGGAAAACCCCGGGTCTGCTGTCCTCGTAGTGACGATCGAGGAACTCCAGGTAGTTGACGCCATCTGGGCGACTGCCCACAGGAGCCCCGTCGGGGGTTCGTGGGATATTCTGAACAAAATCTCTTTCGTTCTTTTTTCTTTCTATCTTTCTCTTTCTCTATCTCTCTCAATGCAACTCTTCCCATATGGGCAATTTTACCTTTTTCTTTATGGGCGTCACACTCGAAGGTCCTTTCTGAGCAGACCCGCCCTCTTGAGTCTTCTTCCTGAAGAAGCTGAGGCTGACGTCTTTCGTAGAAAGAAGATCGGTGTCGGCCTTCTTCGTTCCAGGAGTCGAGACAGCCACTCCGCTGGGAGTCTTTGCGGACATCCTGGGAAGATTTTAAACTTTCCGCCATTGGTCCCTACACCGATCCGGCAGTATACAAGGAACTCGGTCTCTTCGAGAATTTCGAATTGATCCTGGAAGTCTTCGGTTCCGTCTGTATCTGTTGTTACTCAATAGAAGTCATAAAGAGTTTGTACCCATGAGGAATTGGGTCTCGAAGCAGTTTTCGACACTCCAGAGACTTCTGCCGTAGCCTTCACGGACATGACCGCTCTGGGACGGCCGAACGGGGCAATGACTGTGAAGTTTGGAAAACTGGGTTAAACTACGTTATGCTAATGTGTAAATGATAGTCTCTCAAGCAAGACAAGATGTTTACCTTTACCAAACTATTTGAGTTCTCAACACTTTCCAAATGAGGCTGATCTCTTCCATGCGCCGGGATGTATGTCCGATGTTTACGCGGGACTGCGCCCCGGGCGACATGGCCTGTCAATTAGGGTAGCCTTGTGCTGAGAAATTCACATATGGTCGGCCTTTTTATCACTTTCTTTTATTTATCACCCATATAAGATCAATTTACAATTGTTTTTTTTATTAATTTAAAATAATTTAAATTCGTTTCCCGCTTTCGTAGTGATTACTCATCCCTTCATTGATGTAATCGAATTTCCAGTGAAATGGACGACTATGAGAGCGTGGCTCTCGTTAAACCCGAGATTTTCATCTACAGGATTCCGCCCATCTCCTCCAACAAAGGCCACAAGTGAGTTTTCTTCTAATCGTAATGATTGTGGTGCAAACTTCCCTAACAGTTAATGCAAGTTTTTTCATGTTTTTTTTAGTTTAAGAAATACAAAATATAATTTTAGGGCAGCCGAGTGGAAACTGGACCAGCCGGACTGGACCGGGCGAATGAAGCTGGTTGCCATTGGCAGACGCCTGGAGCTAAGACTCGAGGATAAGTCGTCTGGTGGGTCAGGATGGTTTAATTAGTCATTTTGTATTTAGGAGCCCTGTACGCCAAGTGTCCCGTGGATTCCTACCCCGGTCAGGCGATCGAAGCGGTCACTGACTCCTCCCGCTACTTTGTCATTCGGCTGCAGAATGACGCCGGACAGATGGCCTTCGTTGGCTGTGGCTTTGCCGACCGCAGCGATTCTTTCGATCTCAACGTCGCTCTACAGGTTTTATAACGCTTGAACAATTCGTATTCATTGTAGGATCATTTTAAATACCTGGAAAAGTCGGCTGAAATGGAGCAGAAATTCAACAACAGCGGTCCTAGCCTTGATTTGGCTTTCAAGGAGGGACAGACTATCTCTATTAACTTGGTATGACTTTTTAAAATTTAATCTTTATTGTGTATCCTTCAGAAAAAGGGCAGTGACGGCCAGCCTGCACCTCCCAGGCCTCGTCCAGCCACAGCCGCGCCAGCTGGCGGGCTCGTTCCTCTGCTTCCGCCTCCTCCAAGTGCTGGATCAGTGGTATGTTAGAGATTTTTGTACGATAATGTTCTGAGTCAGCTTCCATCTGATAACATTTTGTAGGTCCGACCGCGCGGAAGTGCGCAGAAACCAGCCGGAGCGTCGCTAGGAAACGATAACCTACTGTGAGTGCCCAATTGGCTTCCTTAATCAATGCCATCTTTCAGAAATTTCTAATTGGAGCTCGGATGGCTGTTTTGGTGTACTTATTGTTTAATTCGGCTTATTTATCGTTCGGTTGTGCCCTAGATTCCTGTGAAATTCTCTCTTGCACGAATAAACTATTTTCCTAGTTCCTTCATTCTGTACTTCCGTTGATCGGTCGAATGCCTGTTTCACCATTGATTCTCACCCTTCTGTAGTTATAGGTGTAGAATGGATCCTTTCCGGCCCGTGGCGGTCGCCGCAGTGGGCGCTGCCAGCTTTCCGACTCCCTCAGCCTCCGCCTCCCCCACGGCCCTCCGGCGGCTGCAAAGGGACTACCAGAAGCTCCTCGAGGTAATTAATATTTTGAGAAAAATATCGGGGGACTACGGGAGATATTGTTCCTATCGAATGTGGAATCTGTATCATCTTCGGAACTTGCATTTCCAGGAGCCCCTTCCTGGAATCCATGCACATCCGAGCGAAGCCAACATCCTGGAATGGCACTACGTGATCGAGGGATCTCCCGACACCCAGTATTACGGTAATTTGTTCTTTTTTCTGCTGTTATCGACTGTAGGTGGCTACTACCACGGGAAGATCGTCTTCCAGCCCGAGTTCCCCTGGAAGCCTCCGGCGATTTGCATGTGCACCCCCAACGGAAGGTAGTCCTCTTTGTATTTCCTTAAACTGGCCTAGGTTCCGCACCAATATGCGCCTGTGCCTGTCCATATCCGACTATCACCCCGAGACCTGGAATCCTGGCTGGACTGTTTCGTCCATTCTGGTGAGTTTTCTCGCGCAATAACTTGACATCCATTTCCAGGTGGGGTTGCATTCGTTCATGAACGAAGAGACTTACGCAGCTGGCGTGCAGAATGACACTCCGGATCAGCGACGTCGTCATGCGGAGAACAGCATCCGCTACAACCTGCAGGTGGCATCTCCCCTGTTCCCCCATAATTTCTCCTTCAGAATCCGGAATTCCTGAGCATGTTCCCCAGCCTGGCCGAAGTGTTGCGTGCCGTGGTGAGCCCTCCAGACGAAGCGACCGCACGGCGTCCCGCCCGTAAGCGGGCTGCCGTTGCGGACGATTCAGCCCCCATCCCCGAGAAAAAGTCGGCCGACCGACTGCCGCCGGCGGTGATTGACCTGACCGACGACTAGCCGTTGGTTCCCGAAGTTTTCGTTGCCCGCAGGGTCTTTCGGGTCCACCCCAGGTCCTCTCCTAGCATAGCTCATTTCTGTCATTCGAAGCCGGTCTTATGCGATTCGGACCGATTAGTGATCTCAGCGCCTTACTTTAATAAATTTCTGGGGATTTCCTCCTTTTTTTTCGACACAAATCTGTGTTTTTAGGTCTGAGCGGTTCACTGCCTTCACCATATACATCCCCTCAAGACCTTTAAGCATTTCCCCGTCATCTTCCCGTGTACATATGCTTCCCGCCGCGTGAACCGTACGTGTAGTGGTCTTATTTCCTTAGTCACCGTCCCAGCGGAAGGTCGGTTTTGGACTACTTTTGTCATCGTTGTACATTTCTATCCACCAAAGACTTCCATCGTCAATTTTACCTTTGGTCATTCCTTGTACCCTCTTCATATTCATTCGATAAATCTGCCGAAATCTGTTCTTTTTGTGCCTGATGGCTGTCCATTGAATATCTGATTGATTTATTAAAATATCTTTCTAATCTAGGTGTGTAGGAATGGCGACCGCCACTGCCACCTCTCGTCTGAAAAAGGACTACCAGCGGCTGCTCAAGGAGCCGGTGCCCTTCCTCCAGGCAGCACCTCTCTCGGACAACATTCTCGAGTGGCACTACATCATCTTCGGCGCCCCCAACACTCCCTACGATGGTAGGTTTGAAAATAATAGATTGCTAAATTATGCATAAATAGCAGGGCTGGTAAAATGGAGGGCCGGGCCTGGTTTTTGGTACACAGGGCCGGCCCTGGTCTTGGATTTTACCGGTCAAACATAGAGGGTTCGGATCCACCCCGAATGAAATTTTTTTTTGCGCGCGTTATAAAGACTTGTAATACGTTAAATAACACTTAATCATTACTTTATCTTTGTTTATATGGAAAACTAAAAGTATTCCCCGGGATGGATCCGAACCCTCGATGTTCGTCTGGTAAGAAGGCCGGGCTTGATTTTGTCAGAGGAGGGCCGGCCTTTTGCCAACACTAATAAATAGTGATAAACGGTTGAATTGAGTTTACCTCTAAAAAAAATAAATAATGCCATAAACTCTATTCCAGGTGGTGTTTACCACGGAAAACTGGTGTTCCCCGCCGATTTCCCCTTCAAGCCGCCGTCCATCTACATGATCACCCCCAGTGGCCGTTTCCAGACCAACACGAGGCTCTGTCTCTCCATTTCCGACTTCCACCCGGACACCTGGAACCCCGCCTGGACCGTTAGTTTTTGGGTTTTCTCTGTAAATAACAGAATTCCAGGTTTCGACTATTATCACTGGTCTGCTATCTTTCATGAATGACACCGCCCCCACCCTGGGTAGCATCACCTCCACCGACGCTGAGAAGAGGCTCCTGGCGAAGAGGAGCAAGGCTCTCAACATTAAGGTGACCATATTTATTCATTTTTAATTAGGTGTAATGTTCAGAACCGGATCTTCTGCGAGTTGTTCCCTGAAGTGGTGGAGGACATAAAGAAGGAGTTGTCGGAGAGTAGCAGTGAAGAGGCGGCCAATTTGAACAACGACAAACCAGCCTCCAGGTTTGTTCAGCCTTGCCTAAACACACAGTTCCCAACCAAACGGCTGCCCAAACCCATGTTTTCGAAACAAATTGGAAACTTTGTTATCTGAGTGTACCGCACCTCCCCATGTTACGTCCCGCCACTTTATGCATGCCTCCCGGTTTCCTCCCCAATCCCTCCAATCGTTTAAATTTTAGTTCTGAGCCGACGTCCGGCCTGTCTTCGTTGGTCTCCAATCTCTTCGTTGTTGCAGGCGTCGTGGTGCTTGCACTTGCAGTTAGATATGTGATACGGGCTGCGCAAGAGCAGGATCCCTCCTATAGATAATGCCCGAATTGATTGTGATTAAATTGTGCGCCAAAGACGACTCGCCGTGTTCAATGCTAAAAGTTGGTTTATGTCCTCCGACCCCTGTACAGACCCTCCCTCCATTCCATATGGCCCTTTGCAGTTGTCTGTATTCTCCGGTTCATTGGCCAAGTCGAGCTCCGTCTGCTGTGTATAAAAGCCGAATAAAGATGTTAAACAAGCCTTTCTCTTTGTTTGTCTGCGGTTCTCTCCGCCTGTCTTTATTAAAACATTCCATTATATTGATTATCACAAGTGTTCCGGAACTTGTTCATTTAAAATATGATCTAAAAATGTTGTGGGTTCTCCGTCTTATTTTAGTAGATGTGATTGCCTGTTAGCAAAGTGATCTGAAACAAGCTGCGGCTTCATGTGACCCAGTCGGGCAAACATTACTCTCTTGTGGATCATGCTCCACTTTATAGTCTCTTAGAAATCGTCTGTTTCCAGCTGGCTCAGTTGCACACTTACCTCGTTTCGGCGACTGCCGTTTGGATCCTCTGCACCTACATAATCTCTCGCAATTGTTCTTCTTGTGAAAATGAGGGAACTCCCGCCGTGGCACAACACCTGAATGGAGGTAAATTGTCATTTTCTGTCTGGATTCAATTATTCTTCCCAACTCAATCGGATTTGTAGGAGGGAGAGTGGCAGTCCTACCAAGCACATTCCTCCTCGTATTGATTCTCTCATCACCGAATGAGACGGACCGAAGGCAGGTGATTCGTGACAGCTGGCTGAAGCTCTCTTCCAAAGGCCCTTCCGTGGTTGTGCCAGTCTTTCCTGTTGGCACCAAAAATCTGTAGGTATAAGGTCATTCCCAATGGAAGAGTATTTCTAGAGACCCGGAAACGAAGGAGAAGCTGTTGGTTGAGAAGCGAGAGAAGGCCGATTTGGCTTTGATCGACGACCTGGAGGAGTCTTACGGAAATCTCGCGAGGAAGACCCTAAAATCCATCCAATTTGCATACGAAAACTACAAGTTTCAGTTTTTGCTTAAGGTATGGATCTTTGTTTTGTTTCTCGAAGTCACATTCAGGTGGATTCTGACTCTTTCGTTCGCCTCGGCCTATTCATAAATGCCCTTCTGGAGGTGCAGCATCCAATGCTCTACTGGGGGTTAGTCCTTAGAATATGCTCCTCCTATTGTATACCACCACCTTCTCCTCGTTAAAAGCAAGTTTTTTTTTCTTCAGATTCCTGGATGGCCGTGCGAAGCCGATCAGAAAAGGAAAATGGAAGGAGAGCGACTGGGTCATATGTGACCGCTACCTCCCTTACCAGGTATTACCCATCGATTTACTGTAACCTTCCTTCCAGCTGGGCGGGGGCTACGTCCTCTCCTTCCAACTGGCCAAGTTCCTCTCCGTCAACGCCCCTCTCTTCAAACTGTACAAAAACGAGGATGTTTCAGTCGGAGCCTGGCTGGCAGGTTGGTTCCCTCTCTTTCTTCGACTAAGCTTGTTTCAGGCCTCGATGTGAAATACGTGCATGACCCTCGATTCGACACGGAATGGATCTCCCGTGGCTGCCACAACGAGTACCTGATCACACACAAGAAGTCAATTGAGGACATGAGGAGTCTCTTCCGCAACCTGAAGGAGAGAAAAGTCCTTTGCGAGAATGAATTCCGCACAAGGTACTCGTATGTCTACGACTGGTCGGCCGTCCCCAGCAAGTGCTGCGAGAGGATCAACGGATCCGCCATTCCCTAGGATCATTGTGCTTGTGTTATTCATTGCTTCATTCTAATTTGATATGTTTAAAGTTTTACCTTTGCCGCAATGTAATTGATCTCTTCCTCATTACACGGGTTTTATGCATTATAAATTATGGTTTGTAACTTTCTGTTTGAAAGAGCCTTGTATTTTTCAATTCATATCTGAGGGAGGCCAAATGGTAATGTGCCTGTGATTAGTAAATTAGCCATCATCACAGCCATTTTAGATGGACCAGGCGGGTGATCGATTAGAAAAATTTCGGGGGCCGGAAATGGAGGGATCTCCCCAGTCAGAGGTCAGTTTACTCATTTTGCATTGCTAATCCATTTTAGCTCTTTACAATACAAATAATTATTTTCCTCTCCCTCCTCCTCCGGAATATCTCCCTACCGTGGATTTTCCTTGGTGGTAGATTCAATAAATCCGTATGTTCCTTCTGGTGAGTGAGAATCTATAGTTTCATCAATGCGTTTGACTGGCAAAACTGGTCTCTTTCAGGTTGAAATTTGCCTGCGACTATGCCTTTCTCGTCTTGCCGGCCCTTCTTTCCATGACCCTCCTCTCCTCCTCTCTCAGCATATTTGCCATCTCCCTGGCCGCCTGTGTCGCCACTCTTACTGTAAGTTAATTGAACATGGTACCCAATGGACAGTGTCAATCAATAACTTACCTTTATCTACTGTCAGTATGTAATTTCAGTTGTTCGTGGTCTGTGAGTACCTTAACCTGGCCCCAAATGACCGAGTTTCCTCCCGTTACGTAATGACCAAACTAATCGACGAACAGTACGGCCCCACTACCTTCGTCACCTATTTTCGGTGCTCCTTCACTGCCTTTTCAATTCAAGAGACTAGTTCAGGGGGAGTATGCTGATAGTGATCGGATTGGCCATCCTAGCCGTCGATTTCTCAGTTTTTCCCAGTCGATTCCAAAAGACAGGTGATTGCCTTTCGGTGTCGAGCAAATTAGGATTTTCCGAGCACTACGGCCACAGTCTGATGGACATCGGAGTGGCTGCCTGTATCTTTGCTGATGCGATCGGCGGTCGCCTGAAGACGGCTTCCATGTGGGAGAAGAGGGAAACGCGGCCCAGGTTGATCTATCCAATCTTCCCTCTAATTCCTTTCTTCAGGTCTTGGCGTCGTGTGTTTCTGTCGTCGAAGGTCCTCCTCCCCCTGATTGGCCTCGTACGAACCTTCGTCGTCTGGTTTTTCAGCTACCACCAGCCAGTCACTGAGTACGGCGTCCACTGGAACTTCTTCTACACGATGGCCGTAGTGAAGGTCCCTGTTCCCCTTTTCTCCTACCAATTTCTCCTTCAGATCGTCGCTTGGCTGCTGCCCTCCAAATTCCCACTGCTCTCCTTCTGTCTGTTCCTGGTCTTCCAACAGAGTCTTCTGATGCATGGCTGGGAGCAATGGATCCTCTTCGCAGAGAATCCCCGTGACTCCCTCTTCCTCCAGAACATCGAAGGAATTGCCTCCCTAATGGGATACATCGCCCTACACTTTGGAAGTCTCGTGGTGGCCGATTTCGTGGCTAAAACGGGGTACGTGCCTCTGTTTTGATGTCGTATACGCGTGTTCAGAATTCGTGTCAAGTCGTGGATCGATTGCAATGCCAAACTCTTCCTCTTGGCCGGAGTCCTCTTCATAATTCAGCTGGTGTCCGAAAGGTGCCTGGGTCCTTCCAGTCGCAGAATAGCCAACACTACCTACGTCTTCTTCCAGGTGCTCATCTTCTCCTAGGTTACGGTAGTCCTTTCAGCTGAGTCTCCTCGTCTTCTCCTTGGCCTGTGTTTTGGCCGTCCAGATGTTCAATCTCGTCGCTTGGGCAGCCAACGCACCACACTTTGCGTCCAGTGAGTTTCTTTTCTTTCGGTCGCAATTAGAAATGTGCAGAGTGGTGTATTTTCGCGTGTTTTAGTGAGTGTTTCAGGCGTTATCAGGTGCATTCGTACCACGTGTTCTTTAGATTACTCCCTTCGCCTGATTTGTACCATTTTCAGGCGACAACCCCTTCTCTGCGGTTCAACCGTGTCTTCTGGATTCTGTGAACAAGCGGGGTCTCGTCTTCTTCCTCCTGGCTAACGTCCTCACAGGTACACATCTGCACAGTCATTCACGAACCAACACGCACACGCAACAGAAAGGGATATTTAGGGTCCGTGAATTTGTCTGTTGACACTTCTTGCGTGGACAATGACTCGGCCGTGCTGCTGGTGGGCACCTACATGTTCATATGTTGTCTGGCCGTCCACTTTTCCGCCTTTTCAAAGGTGTCTCCCAAACGGAAGCTCTAGTGCTTTAATATTCCCCTCCCAGTATTCATTTGATCTCGCGTAAACCGTTGTGATATATTGTCCTGCTCACGCATTGATAACCGGCCTAACCGCGATCTCTAGCTATTCTATTCTCCGAACGTATCCCGGCTGCTCACAAGTCATCCTTACGTGTTCTGGTGGTTATTTCTCATGTTGATGTATTTCAGGAATTATCCGGGGTTGGTAATAAAGTGTATTTTCCGTTGATTTCCTTCGTTCGCAGGGTTCCAGCCCTGTTCATCCCTGATTCGACAGTCTCTTTCACCGAAAACAGCGGTGACGCAGCTGCCTCCGGCGGCCATCAGCTGATGTGTCTCTCCGATCCCGAGTCAGATCGATTATTTCCCCGTTTCAGGCCGACGCAGTGCTTTTTTCGCCCACGGAAGGGTATCTTCCGACTAGATTAAAGGTTGGTTTGTTAGATCGTCAGGGATGTTAGAAAAGAATACCCCCAGTTGGTGACAATGGGGGGTGGGGTGTGTGTCAGGAGAAGATTTCTCAGTGTTGATTTATTCATAATAAGTCATTCAACATTGCCGTTCACAATCCGTCCATTTGGAAACTTCCTCTTGTACCGAATGCGTTGTATTCTAGCTGCATTTACAGCTGTGGCGGCCTCTATCCAACTGATAACTTTTTGAATCCCTCCTATCTTTCGAGCCTTTCAAAAGTAATCCTCCTTTCGCAGCTGGTCCTGATTACCCCAACTGTAGTTGCTGTTTGAACCAGCTCGTTATCATGTTTGAATCCTAGAACATGATGGGCAGATAAAGGTTTATTAAAGAGATGAGAGAAATGAGTGAAGAGCCTCTTATCAGAGCGGTGGATCCTTATATAGTGACGATGTTGACCTTTCGGCGATAGCGATGTAGATAATGTTGTTGTTGTTGTTCAGGTGCGTAGTTGACCTGGGCTCGAGTAGAATGACGACATCATGACATCGTTGTCCATTCATAACACACAGATGATCGTTCAATGTGAATTCCCGTTAATCAGTTTCTGTTGCGCATGTCTGCCATTCATTCCTACCGTATCCCCGTGAAAGTGGCTGGTTTGTTTTCTCCTGGTAGTACTAATCCGTGCCCGAGGGTCATTTCTGCGTTATCAGCCACCGTGCACTGTCATTTCACCGAAACCGCCAACATCTGCAGGGCGGTCATCACTTCGGCAACAGCTGCCGTTTGGCCCATCACTTGTACTTCTAAACGCACTTCTTCCCGGTCATTCTCCTTTCCTCAAAAATCCTTGTCTTTGTGTTTTTATACAGAAATTAGAGTTATCAGTTAATGGTTCGTTGAAATTCTCAAAGGGATAACCTTGTTGTACTTAACTGCCTATGACTAAACTGTAAATACAGCTTCCAAGTGTGGCGTCAGAAGTCTTATCAGGTGGCCATCGCCGCAGCCTCGCTTCTCTTCCCTTCCTCCCCTTCCTCTTCTGTTACTTCGTACCTGCTGCCACCTTTCCCTATCTCCGCGGCGGTGCCGTCTGAAAGTCGCATGTTTCAGTTCGAATGACGTCTGGCCTTATCAGCCACGGGCCGTCTATGCCCTCGCCCTGCACCCACTTCCCTCAAACATCTAAATCTCTCTTAATTCACGCGAATCACCCCAGAAGTCCTCGGGAAACTTTTTACCCATTAATATTGGTTGTATGTATTGGGCCCACATAGCGATGGAACCGTGACGATTGTTGAGTGGATGCAAACGTAGCCTGTCACAGGCTGAATTAGCTGCACTGCAGTATATGTTTTGCATAATAACAATGTACCGTGCTATTTACCGACATTCATCGACAGAACTGCATTGCTGTAGATTGTTGCGTTTCATTGTCGATTTCTCCCTTATTCCATGTGTTCCAATCACTTTGGCTGCCCTGCCAAATCCAGCCGTTGCGACTGTTTATTGATGAATTCGACTGTCACTCGACCCTTCGGCTGACTCACATCGAAACCCCGCTGTAAACTCCGCGTTCACTTCCTGTTTGTTGCGAAGGCATGTCTAGTTCAACTTCCTAGTACTCATTTTATGAGAAATGCTTATGTCTCTACCCCCCCCCCCCTAATTCTCTATTGTTCTCGGTACTCCCAGTCAGTTTCCGAATGTAGGTTGTGGTCTCAAATAACAGCTCATATGACGTCCCCTGTGACTCCGTGCTATAAACTGTGGTGTTTGTTTGTCAAAGACTGAATCCTTCCAGATGCAGACTTGGGGCGATGGATCGCCGTGGTGGAAGCGACTGCTCGAAGACGCCAGTGCGAATGAGACGGCCCGTGGCAATCGCTCCAGCGACGTCCTCTGCGCCAACTGCGTCTCCCACCAGGACAACATTGGTAGGCGGGTAAGGGCTTCTAAAATAGCAGATTTTAGCCTGTATTCGGGCGGGAATTCTGGCGATCCTCGGAATTCTGACGGCCTGCGTCGCCTTCACTCGCATCGTGAAGCTCCACGCCACGCAGCCCTCGGCCATCCATCTGCTGCTTTACTACATCCTCTGTGTTCACTGCATCGCTGGGTACGTCTCAGAAGCATATATTCACCTATACATTTCAGGTCTTTCGAATGGCTGCTCGGATGGAACACCCAGCTGGCACTACTGATCTCCTACGCCAAGGCAGTTGAGCTGCTCGTCATCTGCTATTTCTACCTGGATGTCGCCTCGACCATGATGCACTGGAGCTCCGTTGCCGGGCGGAGGTAGTCTCCGTCCCTTCCTCCTCAACCTTTGCTCCTTCAGACTCTGCTTCTCTGCGCTCTTCCTCATGTTCACCTACTTCACCCTCTTCCTCGTCATGGGGCTTTTGCTCTCCGTCGAGCCTTGGGCAGATTGCCATGGTCAGTTTATTCCCCTACCTCTTTTATTCCGTCTTTCAGCCCCCTACTGGATATGGTTCTCCGCCGGTGAATTTCTCATTGTCCAGTTGACCGTCGGATCCTTCTTCCTGATTCTTAAGAGAATGAGGAGAATATCCGCCTCTCCGAACATAAAGAGGAACGAGCGGTTCAACCTCTTCAGTCTCTTTTGGTCCTTCGAGACCTCGGCCTTTGCCGACCTCGGCTATCACCTCAGTCTATTCCTTCTGGCAGATGACCACAGGGGATGCAGTGGCGTCTTCGTAAGTGCTTCTGCCCCTTATTGCCACAATTCCCTTCAGAATCACGACCAAATACGCTATTCTGCCCTCAAGGCTCCCTACGACTTATTCTCCTTCCTGCTGCCCGTTTGGGCCATTCTCTACGTCTTCCGACCGCATTCCAGAAGAGTCGCCGAAGAAGAGGAGTCAACCGAGGTCTTCTCTTCGAGGGGGTCCTCCAGGGCTTCTTCCATATCCTCCATTGCCGAGGTGGTTGTAGTCAGAAATTGGAGGAGACGCTACCGTCCCCTCACTCAGGTATCGCTTGAGTGAAGCCGTAAACCATTTCTTTCAGCCTTCCGTCTACGATCGTCCGGTGTTGCCTGGAAGAAGGCAGCCGCCCCGTCCTCCGCTGCCGCAGCCGCCTCGTCTGCGACAAGTCAGCTCTGCCCCGCAGATCCACCCCATCCGACGAATTTCGGTGCCTGCTTCCAATTACCCTCATTCATCCGCTTCTTTCAGGTGTCGCGGAGTCTTGTGAGCAGTCCGTTGTACAGTATCCCCGAAGCCATGGAGCACTTGGCGATAGAACACGGTGATCGCAACGACTTGGAAGACAACCCGCTGATCGGTTCGGTGGATCGCTTCTCGACGGCTCCGCTCGTGGATGAACAATAGCCTGACGCGTGGTGACAATTGTTGATGTTTCTTTGTTCATACCGTTTTGTCATTAGTTTCCGAGTAGATTTTATTTTGAGCTTAATTTGTCATTCTACGGGTATTTTGTGTGATTCGAACGCTCATGTTGAGCATATGTATAAACACAGTTGTACAGGTGCCTTGTTCCAAATAAAACATGTTTTATAATTCCGTTGTTATTCTCTAAAAAAGACACAGGGACCACTTGGAAGGAAGGGGATGCTGGTTTATGAACTGGTTACAATGGTAACGTGATTGTCATATGATAAAAAGGAAAGTTTAATTGTAAGCAAACAGTCAGAGGCAAAAGTTGGAACAAAAAAGTTGAAAATCGACGCAAAAAAGATTGTCTAATGGGGATCGAAGTGGGTCAGTTTAGGATCACCAATCTCTTTCACCAGACCTTGTATAAAGGCCATTCCCCAATAGGCGTCAAGAGGAAATCCAGTGAATGAGGTTAAGATTGCATCAAATTGTTGAAAGATTTAGTGATTGCCCTAGAATTGGTTCATAGCTAGCGTTATTTCCTTTATCCTATTCGACCCTAGTTTTCATAGGTTAGCCTCCAAACAATCCCTCCCCTTCCTCCTTCAGTCTTCCCCTGGCACAGTGTTTATGTCTGAATTCGATCATCCTTTTCCTTCCGCTTCGGCTGAGTCAGGGGAGGCGTTTGCAGTATAGTCATCTCATCCGCCGCCTCCCCTTGACGTGGCCAATGTCCTCTCCATGACGACGGCGCTAGATAATTATGGGTCAAGCTGGTCAGCTACTTTTCCAACTGCCATCTCAGACCTACGAATAAAGACTATACTCAGACGGAGTCCCTTGCAAATACTTTCATTTAGTGTTCCAGCAAAGTCTACGTCTACTCAAACTTTGAGACATCACCCCCTGCATCCTGAAATGTCACTCTGCGTTGCTACGCTTTTTAATTGATTCTGGGAATTTAGGCATAGCGAAATGATTTTCCCGACGGAGTGATAGTTCTCATTCTCAGCCAAAGACTGAGAAAGTGTTTGTAAGCTACAACGTCTTCCAGGCTTAGCCACGACCGCATTCCTTTGCCTTTGGAATGCTGAAAACAAGGCGATTGTTCCTTTTGTGACCAAGGCCTAGAAGTGATTCGGTCGTCGATAAGCCGACGGCGCAATGGCATCCATCGCCAATGGAAACCGCACCCTGAATTAATCCGCCGCCCTCACACCTGGCGTACTTAGACCACCTGCCTTTAGTTTCAGACTAAGTCAGTGAACAGTCATTTAGTCACACAATTGGATGTTGTTCTTCCGCCGCATAAATTTGCCCCGCGCTCTCACTTCAACTAGTCTTTACTAAATGTAAACGCTATCCGTGTCGACGAGTTTTCAAAGTTTCCAAAAGCGTTAAATATTGTCTTATTTTTCGTAATTGTATCCATGCTTTGATTGCTTTGCTGAATGGGGCCGATCCCTGGCGTCTGAGTTGTAGTCAACATATTTTGCGTAAACACCGTCGGAATGATTTGCCAACAAATGCCTCCCCAGATATTCCTTCGATGCAAGAACCCCTTTCGGTTTTCAAGCTGATTTCTGTGATCTATTGTAAACGAATCTAAATTCGACATTGCCTTACAAACATAGAGGGTTCTATAACAACCCCTACTATTTATTCTCGTTCTCTGTGAAAGTTCCTTTGCAAGTGATTGGCTCTTTCTCATAGGAAGAGGCTTCTGTGTCGTGTAATCCACATCTTTCGCCTGAATGCCTCTCATTTTTCGCTTCCTTCCATCTTTCCGCCGTTTTACACCCAATAATAAAGGCATTTGTTTTTCCTCCGTCTCTTCCAATTCCTCTCCCGTCGCCATGGTAGTCTACCCCGTTGTCTATTAAAAAAAGCGCTCCTTCTTCTGGAAAACTCAAAATAAAACCATATTCGTTGTTTTCCAGTGCATCAACCCATTTTCCTATGCAAATCCTCTTGTTCGACCGAGCGCCCGCCAATTTGCCCTCTCAATTCATTCTTTGAGTTTCGGATGCTGCGGAGGTACAGCTCCAGAGGAGTAGATACCGTGGCCTTAGACTCACGAAGGACGGTAGGGAGAAACCACTGCGACATAAACATTGAGGTTGTTTTTGTTTAAATTGAAAAGAATCCGTGGTCTAGGGACCCGGAGTGTGTTCTCCTCACGCAGCCTTTGAGTTACATCCACTCTCTCGCTCATATTGGCTGAGGGACCTGTCTCTCACAGGCACAACGACTGTCAACGGAAGACCCATCGACGGACAGGTAGCCAATTTCAACAAATGGATTATATGAATGGCGTTTCATGCTTAATAAGGAAAATCTAAAATGCAAGGAATTATAGTTTTTTGAGAGAATCAATGTTTAACGTCGTAGTAGACGTCTATTTTCGGCGTGGATTGTTTCTCCGCCGATCCAATTACCCCGTATCGAGTTTTCCAAAAGGGCGGCTCCGCCTGATTCGAGCCATTCAGGTAGAACTGCACAACGGAGATCTCATTCGACTCGGCGACGCCCAGCCTCTTGTTTTTGCTGAAGATTCGCTCCTTCCGATGAGAAAGGTGAGAACGGAAGTCTATTCTGAGACTATGGAAGCGGAAAAGATGTGTTTCATTAAAATACAACAAAAGTCGTATAAATGATTTCAGAACGATTACAAGACGAATTCCCGTTCCTATGAGCAGGCGGTGCATCTCGGAGGAATGTTACCCGTGTTGGGAGTGGGTTAACGGGACATTCAGAGAAATGGCCTATTTTTAGCAACGTCTGGAACCCCAACAAAGTGCTTGGAGGCATTTAAACGGCTCTCGCAATGGATCCACGTCGACGACCAAGAAAAGTCGATCGAAAAGGGCCGACAACGGAAGGAGCAATGGCTTCAGAGAACGGAAAATAAATGGTGAGTTCCAAGTACAATACACTTTGATGGTTTCATTCAGAAGCAACTTCTCCCTTCGCAGATGAATCAAAGAGTTCCGGTTGTTCGATTGATTCAAACTCGGAGATGAGCCCAAGAGTGACTGGTAAATGCGCTTTTTTAAATTATTGAAATGTTGTCTAGGCATCTCCGGAAGTACAGCTTCTGTTGGAAACAGTCTTTTACACAGGGTGGTCAGACTGCAGGCAGAAGTTTCAAGAAAGGACGAAGAGGTTTGTCATTTGATTTCACATTTTCATTGAAGAAATAAACAAACTATGTCATCTTTCTACTGTTTTAGATAACCGTTCTGATGCACCGTTTGCGTGTTTTCGAAGAACAACTCTCCTCCATCCGTTCCGGCAGAAGATACAGCTTCCTCCAGGCATTGTCTTTATTTAAATCTTATTGTCTTTCAGGATGTCCCAAAACATAAAACCTCCGTCGCCAGTTCCATCGCCCCTTTGAACTTTGAATTGGAGGCCTACAGAAGTTTCGTCCGAATCATAGCAGCCAAACTTGCCAATTTCAATGACAGGTTAATTGAAGTTAAAAGTTAATTTAAAAGCCCTTTCAGAGCGTTAAGACAGCCACATAAAGACTACGCTGATGTTTTCCTAAACTTCTCCAGGGAACTGGAGGAGCCGTTTGGCAACAAAATGGCGGTGAGAACAGAACCAATCCAATCACAAGTTCTCCATAATAAACATGTTTTCGATGGATTTCTTGGAAAAGGGTAAATCAAATACTGAAATTGTATAAGGTATCAGGATTGACGGCCCGCCTTCGGCGGTCCTCCACTCCTGGAAAGTGTGTGATCAGCATATCAGTAGCTTCTGTTTGATGGTGAACTTGCTGAAAAAGACAATTTCAATTAGGCGGCCTGCGGCCGCACTGTTCGCGGCCTTCGGCCGCTCAGTAGGCGGCCTACGGCCGCGAAACGGTGCCTGCGGCACCGCCAGCCGCATTTGCCCGCCAACCGCGAAGAAATGACCGGCCACTAAAATAGGCTAATTTTAAGACAACAATCGAGAGACGGGCGAGAGATAGGGGAAATGAGGAGGCGCAGGCAGCGCATGCAGCTAGCGAACTTTCACCCTGGGACACACACACACACACACACACACACAAGAGGAGATTTAAGCGAATTGTATAAAGGCGGACCAGGAGTTAGGAGCCTTCGGCGTTCCTCACTCCTGGCATTTGTGGAATTGGCACATCAGTAGCTTTCGAACGATGTGGAACACAACCCTGAGCACCTGCGGCAACAACTGGACCGCTACGCGGCCTGACGGGGCTTCGCCCCCTCATGGGCGCCTGCGGCGCCAAAAGAGGGCCGCTACGCGGCCAAAACGGCTGCTCCGCAGCCACAACGGTGCCTGCGGCACCGCACAACCACAAAGTGACCGCGAACAGGAGGAAATGAAGGGCCGGCACGGCCAACGATTTAGGCTAATTTCGCTCGCCAAGGGCACGACCGGCCACGTTCCGCCAAAACTCCGTCAAATTTGGGCCACCGGTTAGAGAGCGCGGGAAAATGAGAGACCCAGGCAGCGCACCCAACGCCACGCAAACCCACGCATTACCAACCACCAAACCAACAAACAAACCAATAGACACCGCTACGCTTTTGTAAGAGGGGATTCTAGGGAAAACATATTTCTTTATATTGAGAGCTTTCTTTGTAGGAAATCGAAGATGAATGTCGTTCTGAATTGCACACCAAGGGGTTCAATGACCTGCAGCTCGCGAGGCTGCGGGCCTTCCTGGCAGATGACGTCAAGGAACACGTTTCGGTAAGATCAATTCATTACTTTGCATTTGTTAATGGTCCCTTTAATTGACTTTCCTTTATTTAAGAGTGTAAAATAAATTTGCAGTCCCTCGCGGGGGAATTGGAGGTTCTTTTCCCAGTTCTTCGTGATGCCACTGCGATCGCAAGGGAGTCTATCAAGGCGTGTACCGTATTTACTCAATGGAGCAGACATCTGGGGGTATCAGAGGAGAAGACAAAGAAAACTTTTCTTCCTTTGCAGGACAGTTTGAGGTCGGGAGGGCTGAGGAGCAGTCTTCTGAATCATGCAATAGACTGCCTCAAGGACCAATTTCATGTTTCCGAAGTGCGTTTCTTACATTTGACAGGTACTGTTTTTTTCAGATGAACAGACACTGGCTTCCTCCTAGCATCGCTCCTCTCTTGAGACTTATTGCTTTATATGCGGAACATAGAGAGACCAAGAGGGAGAAAGAGACTCAGACAGGTAGAGACCAAGGACGCGACTCACTGTTCTCTATTCAGATTCGATTGAGGAACAAAAGATAACCGGAGTAAGAAATAATGAAGAAGAAGAGATTTCAGTCACCCACACCGCAATGGCAAACAGTGCGCGACATGTAATTCAAGCCAATTTTTGAATTGTTTTTATCTTAGGAATCCTACAATTTGGATACATTAATTCAACAGGCAGAGGAGAAAACATTGGAACTTCAGAAGGAAATTGACGTTCTTTCTAAAAACATAAAACAGACTTTGGTTCGAACTGTTCTCTATATTCAAGAAATGCCCAATTTAGGATTTGGACAGGGAGACTGAAGAACATTTGGAAGAGCTGTTTGCCATTATGGCTGCCACCGGAGACTCTCTCCATAAATTCACGCTTCAGAACGGTTTTTATTTATATCTTTTAATTACATTTTTTTAAAGATAGGAAGACATCTAAGGATTCCATATTCTCTGTTGAAGTAAAAAAGTCCGACTTGGACGAGGGATTGTTATTGTATCGCGACGATAGTTTCAAATTAGAGGTAGGGTTTATAAGTTTAAAAAATCAAATCAGATATTGAATATTAAACACATTTAACGATATGTTAGAAAACTTTTGTTTTTTCAGTCCTCGGCAGACTCTTCGGAAGAAAATTTTCTTCGGCGGAAAAGGTCAAATCTTTCGAGACATCAGAGTGACCGGTGGGAATGTTTGTTCTTTATTATAAATATAATTCAGAGTTTCAATAATCGAGGAGGAGCCGGAGGAGATCACAGACGCTGAGAACCACACGGAAACGGTAGGCTTCCAAAACGAAATCTTTCAACTGGAAATATTTCAGTTGGAGGCCTTCCGCTCACGCTTATTGTCCCAGTTAGAGACAGAGCCGTCGGCTATTTCATCCACAAAAGTTCTTGTGCGAAAGGACTTACTCATGGTTAGTTAGAATTGATTTTTACCTAATTTCCTTTTTTAGGATATCATTTTTGCTGCCCAACTGCTGTCCTCTCAACTGAAACCTCGGGAAGCTAAAAATAACAACGAAGAGGAGGAAATACATACAGAAGAAAATTTCGAAGCACATGAAAAAGAAAAAGAAGATCGTCTGGACTCAGTTGAGGGCAAGGAGGAAATGCATGCATCAGAGGATATGGTCACAAAAGTGGAAGTTCCTCTTTTGAATGCTGAACCGACAGAAGAAGATGATCAACATGAAGAGGGAATTACCCCTAAAAGTGAAGAAATACACGAGAACAACACAGGAAAGAAAGAAAATCAAGAAAAGCACCAAGAAGGTAGCAGCGAAGAACATAAAATTGATGGTGAAAAGAAGGAGGAAGAGGAGTCTGGACAGGAAGAAGAAGATCATAAAGCGGGAAAAAGAAAAGGCCCTATCAAGGTGGAAAATGTTGAAACTGGAGAGCCAGAAAATGAAGCACACCAAGAGGAAGCTGAAATTTATGAAACTAGTGAAGCACTAGAACAGCAAGGTACCGAAAAAGACGAGGAGCCCGAGGAATCGCCTAACGATGATGAAGAAAAAGAAGCGGACGGGGAGAAGACAGCAGAAAATGACGAAGACGCAGGCGAAGGAGGTGACAAAGCTGTGCAAGAAGAGGACAAAGGACCGTCTCACAAGGAAGAGGAAGAGGAAACTGTGAATGCAGAAGAACTCAAAGAAAACTTAGAAGAAACAAGTCCGATGGAAGAAGCCAAGCCTTCTTTAGCTTGGACCATCTCCGTAGATGAGCCAGAAAAGACAGAACACTCGGAAGAACCGCAGACGTCACAGCCTCTGCTTGGAACGGAGAATCAGCCGGAACACAGACTGGCGACCGCCGCAGGGTTGGGGGCAGACAGAATTCCTAGGCCAAGGAGTGCTCGACCGAGGACTTCGATCGACATCCAACGGCAGAGCAATGGGAATGTGATGACTGGGTTGGCGACATTGAAGAGATCGGAAGGAGTGGAACAACTGACAGACGATGGAAAAGTGGAGAAAACCAGGGCAGAGATGATGAACATGGACAGCAAAGAGGACGGCTGGAGTGAGGATGGAACGGCAGAGGAGGTAGGAGACACCTTTTGTTAGTAATGAACAAAAGTTTAGCTCAGTTTATCTACGGCCGAGCCTGCTTCTGCGGCTTCTCCCGTAGAGACAGTTGACGAAAAGGCCACGGAGAGCACTCAAAATGAGGCGGTTGATTCGCAAGAAAGACGGCTGATTGAGTAAGACATGTCTAGAGAAGGTGTATCTTGTTTTTAGGGCGAGAAGAATAGCCAGCAATGGATTGGCTGACCAAATTCTGAATTCTGCCAAACCGAAGAGCATCTGCGAAGTAAGCATGTTCTCTTTTAGTTGATATAGAAGATTAATCAGATTTCCCACAGTGCCCATATCCAATCACACATTAATACTGCTTCCAAGTATCCAATTTCCTACCAAAAGGTTAGTTTCCATGAAGATTTGCGCTTAAATTCAAATTCCAGGTTCCAGTGTCCTCTTTCGATTTCTTTTCTTCCCCTCCGGTACAAAAGAAAAGGCGGTCGCAGTCCTCAGACAAACCGCCCCTTCGTCAGCCGAGGATGCAATTCAAATTGTGAAAATGTCTTTCTTCAGAGGAACAGATTTAATGTTTTACTATTTATTAAAGAGTGCTAATTTTCTTTTCTTAGTTGATGGTAGCAGTTGTCCATGTCCGTTTTCAGAGCTGTCACTGCCAGGAGGTACTCGTCGGCTAAGAGGCCGTACATAGCATTGCGTTCACAGCTACAACAAGTGTTTGAAAGTTAGGGAAACACTTACACATCCGCCTGAACACAGCAGTTTCTCAAGAGAAGACACTGTTTGTTTTGAACGAAAACATCCAGGAGACAATCTCCCGAAGGCGATTCGGAAGGCGTTCGGTCCATGAGGGAGGTGGGTTCACAGGGAAGTTGCTAAACATCAAATTCATGTGTTATATAGTTCTTGTTGCCTTTTCGTAAAATTCTCTGGTGACATTGGCCACCGGTATGCAGTGATCTAGGTAATCTTGCGCCTGCTTTCTCCTCTTCAATACATCTTCGAATGGTTTGGAATACCTGAAAATCCATGGAATCGTTCAGGTGAAATAAATTACCGGACTTTGCATTCAAAGTCGCTGACATCCAATGGTTTAGACAATTCGTTGTAGACAAGTGTCCAGGATTGAAAATAAAAAAATTAAGAAGAAAGCAAAACGAAATAAATCGTCAAAAAATAAACGAAGCAATTTGTTTGACTCTCCTCTCAGGCGAAATGAATACAGTTGAACTCACGTATTCATCTCCTGCTTTCGGCACCTGCATTTTCACTGCGCAGCTGGTCCTCAGGGTAACCAAGTCCTTTTGGCACTTTAGGTACCGTGGGCAGTACGCTTTGTCCACCTGAACGATAAGCTCTCTCTCTCTCTCTCTCTCTCTCTCTCTCTCTCTCTCTTTCTCTCTTTCTCTCTCTCTCTTTTTTCTTTCTTTCTTTCCATTTCCCTCTCTCTCGCTCTCTCTCTCTCTCTCTCGCTCTCTCTCTTTCTCTCTCTCTCTCTCTCGCTCGATCTTTCTAACCTCTTCCTCCTCCCTCGATTTCCCCTGTTTGCAGCCAGCCATTCGAATTTCCAACTCCGCCCTGAGGGCTGCCTCCTTCCTTCCCAATTCACTATGCTCTGTAGTTTGTTCACATCTTAAGTAAGTCTTTTTGCATTTCTAGTCTCAGATTCTGACCTCCCAGCGGGGTCACAGCACTGTCGAAGAGCCTGACATCTGTTCTCCATCTTGAGAAGAATCACGGGACAAGTCTCTTCCACAACAACAATATCATTCTTCATGAATTTATTACAGAATCTTACCTAAACTAGAGCTTATTTGTTTAACTCAGAACTTACTTTTTCTTTGGTAAGACGCTTTTTCGGAAGAGATTTTAAGGTGTGTTTTATGCAAGTTTCCGAGGAGTTTGCGTTCTTTGCTGTTATTTTGTTGAGAATCTCGAATTCACCGGCAAAGGCCGTCTTGCAATGTTCACTTACTTCCTAAAATATTAGGTTATCTAAAATGTTTGAAAAACAGTTGTTGACCTGGCTTCGTTTAGTTGATTGGTCGTTTGAACATGTTTCTCTAAGAAGTTGAAGTTCCCGGTTGCATGAAGTGAATTTATTACATACGTCTGCCAGTTGTAATCGTTTAATCTGAAACGAAAATAGTTTTTAAAATTAAAGTAGTACCTGTGATCCTGTTGAAAGTAAAATTTGAGTAGAAACGATGATGAGAGAGAGGGAGAGTCGCTGCATGGCGATACTGACCTGATTTGCATAAGACTATCTTTCTCCGAATCTGGAACAATCCGAAACTGACAACGGAACCCTCGCAACCTGTCTGTGGTGTTTTAATAAGCGTTATACCAAATTGAAGCCGCGGAGGTTCCGGGTATCCGGGTACTCCCCTCTGCGGAAAGTGTGTGTGTGTGTGTGTGTGTGTGTGTGTGTGTGTGTGTGTGTGTGTGTGTGTGTCAGGGTGAAACTACGCTAGCTGCGTGCGGTGCCCGCGCCTCTCATTTCCCTCTATCTGTCGCACTCTCTCGATGGTTGTTCTAGAATTAGCCAATTTTAGTAGACGGCCATTTCCACGGCCGCAGGCCGTAGCGCCGGTTTTCACTTTCGCGCCGAAGGCGCGACGGGTGCGTGAGCGGCAGGTACATGTTACAATTTGTATATCGAACAAACGAAAAGGTGGTTGCACGGCAGTGGTAATTTCGATTGACGACTGATATAAATCACATGTTGCCCGAACACTAGAGTCAGTGTTCCCCTGCGAGCACCCGATTCCCTTCTCCCATCTCTTTGCTCCCCGCTAGAAACCCGCAGCCATCCCAAGAATGACTCGTATCTCGGTCCTTTAGGTAGTTCGCCGGTCTGCCTGCCCGGCTGTTCAGCTACTTCTCGTTCATCAACAAAAACCATGACTGTCGACCGTCTTTGCTGTCTTCCGTCGTCCTCAACTCGTTGACTTTAGTTATGTGTCTGTCTCAAGCATAAATCCGTCCATATTCTGCATGTTGTTAGTTTCCCACAGTCGTTGTCCTAAATTCTTTTCTTATGAAACCAAAAAGCCGTTTTACAGGAGGTTAAAATGCCTATAGGTTAAAATGCGCGCATGACTACACATATGCAGACGGCACGCGTACGCATGCTAACACGGCATTTCCTACATACATGGAACAAGAAGCCCAACACCGGATATTTTGGGTGTTGAGCAGAAAAAACGGATATTGTTTTAAAAAAAGTGAAGACATTCATCCGTTTTTTTCTTCCCAGTAGTCTACATTGACCCTGGCATGGCTCGTCAGGTGAGAGTTAGAAGACGGCAGGATAGAGGGATAGAAGACATCTGAAAACGTGATTTTTTAGTTTATAATTATGGAGTCTATTTTACTTAATGAAGGATGTGCATGCGAAGTGATGGGATGGACAAGGAGCTCCCACTACCTCATTATTTGCACTTATGGTTCCCAACTGATAGGCGGGTTTGCTTCGACAAAGTAGGGAATTCACAGTTATATCTCTTTTAAAATAAACGCCACCCCCTTGACTAAAAATTGCGATTTAATGGACGTTTCGCCGGATACATAATTTCAATTCAGATGTTTGCGTTAGAAACCCGCAACAGGTCTCACGTTTTAAACGCTAAGTGGTTGCATTCCCAGACGGCGCTTGGGGAAAATTGGCCAGCAGCACTGGGGAAAGGTACTTGGAGGATCTAGGAGCAATCCGCTGGTTCAGTTAGTCCTTTCGATTTAGGGGTTAAATGAGAGTTTAATTGCGCAAATTACATGCGACCTTCCAAAACTTTTTGGAATTCTGCACCGGCATTGGGTTTTATTAATATTATGGTGACATTAGTTCAGTCCAACAAAGGCCGTCCGGGCCAAGGCGTTCGACTACAACTGACCTTGCATAATTTTCTCCGCACAGATGAACAAAGTGGCAGGGATTCTTCCACATACTAAAAATTGGCATGTCAACAAAGACAACATAAAGAAGACCATTAGCTATTCTCTCAAAACGAAAGAAGGCGCCAATGACGAAATAAATAATTGAAGCACTATGTGAAACTTCCGAATTAGCAAGAATTCGACACCTTCGTTTGGCTTCTTTTACTTCTTTTCTTACTTCTTTTCGCGGATCCGGAGTCAGAACCAAGACAAGTGGGATCCGTAGTCAACACATGGTGCGAGTCAGCTTCAACATCTGCCAGCTGAACTGCCAGTCTTTGAGGACGTCTCGACGGATGCTCGTTCTGAATGAGGCTCTGGAGAAGATCAGGTTTGACATTGGGGTTGGACTAAGCGAGACATGCAAGGGGGTCAGGAAACGTTCAACAGGTCTGGTCATACGCTGCACTACAGCGAAGGGCAAGATCCAAGGCACGTAATGCCGTTCATTGAGAGGGTCCGACCGATCAGTGACCACGCTGCACCCTCGACCTCCGCCCCAACGGCCGTTGCAGAAGACGACGTGCACGAAACCTTCCCTTCAGAAGGAGTGCAAATCACGGGGTAAGACGCGGTCCGGTATCCCCGTGGGGCCGAAACTGCGCCGAGATGCCAACTTCTCCAGTGGCTAGGTGCACCATCCTCAGCTGTGCTTTCAATGCTGCTGTCAAAAAACACGCCCACAGCCAGGAAAATACCGTTGGACCCTATGGATATGGTGACCCGAACGCAAGGGGACAACAACTGTTCTGCTTTGGAAACGGATGGCTGATTGGAAATTCCTACAGCAAGCAGAGAGAATGGCGTAAGCTGACTTGGCGGGCCCCGGAGGTAAATACAGAAGAGAATACGACTTGTTCATTATCCGACAGACCCGTTTACCCAGGTTCTGAACCTTGCTAAGACTGTCTCTAGTGCAGCCCACCCACCCGAGCAGAGGCTTTCCGATACAATAGAAACCTCTCTGCCGAAAGACATAAACTAGACGACCCTCTCTGCTGTTCATGAGGGGATGATGAAAGTCTGACAGGATGTCTCCAGGAGAGACGCTTTGCAGGGTGAAGTCGTTCTTTGAGCAATTATATGGGAAGACAGTCAATGTTGACCCAATCGGGCCAAATCCTTCTGAAGAAGTTCCACCAGTGATGGAGGAGGAGGTCCGAAAACACCAACGCCACATACAAAAGCGCACTATGATGCTGCGAGCTGATCCCTGTATTGGCGAGTCGAGTCTCTTCACCGACATCCTTCGGGAAAAGTCGATCCCACCCCAATTCGCGGATTCGATAACCACTCTTATGTCGAAGAAAGGCGATCTGACTGACGTGGCTAATTTTAGACCGATACTGTAATTCCTTCACCATGCAAGTTGTTTACGCCTGTGGTGCTTGGGAAGTCGCAAGGGAATTTGGAAAAAACCTCCTGAACAGACAGGCTTCCGCAGTGGATACTCCACCTTCAAGCACTTTCACACATTCAAGCATCACATATGATTTAACAACTAAGTCTTAACTATCCGTTGTTTCTCATTTTCGTTGACTTCCTACATATATTGTATCCATAACCATAGGAGTGACGGCCCGCCTGCGCTCTAAACTCTTGACAAGTGTGGGGTCAGCACATCAGTTGCTTTCTTTTGGTAGTTAACTTCCTCGGAAAGACAATTTCATACAGGCGGCCTTCGGCCGCGATGCGGCACCTGCGGTACCGCTAGCCGCATTTGCCCGTCAACCGCGGGGAAATGGCCGGCAACTAAAATATGCTTATTCCAAGAAAACCATCGAGAGCTGGCGAGATAGGGGAAATGAGAGGCGCAGGCAGCACACGCAGCTAGCGCACGTTCACCGCGTTCAACGCGTGAAACACACACACGGATAGAGATCACTAGCGGATTGTAGAAAGGTGGACAAGGAGTAACGGCCAGCCTTCGGCGATTCTCACTGAACTTGGCACAACAGTAGCTTTCGATTGATGTGAAGCCCCCTTTGTGCGCCTACAGCGCCATGAAGATGGAGACGAAAGTGATCCACAGTTGCGTTGTCCCCAGCCTACCCTTTGGATGCGAAAGGAGGAAGCAAAGATGAAGAAATAGACACGAAGTGGAAACTTTCATCCAATTCATAGGCGTGCAGTCGAATGTTTCGTGAGAAATATATATCATGTGATAATTCGTAGCAACGCGTCATATGGGACAATTCATTCCAAACATAGCACATTCGCATGGAATGAAGCGGTTGAAAGAGTTTATTCACCAGCGCATTCGAAAGACAAAGCGAAAGTTGTTTGAAAGAGCCGTCAATAGTCGATATCTGGATCGTAGGGTCGACGAGCCTCCCACAGGTAAGATTTGTACGAAGAAGTGGAAGCCACGATCTGTCGAGATGGCTGGAACAGTACTTTGTTTTCATATTGATCACCAGATAAGCTTTATTTCGCTTACCTTATATATCTCATCTCGGTCATCCGAGAGTTCCCGGATGATTCTTCTCTCACTCCTCTCAAAAATCCTTTCAATCCCCGGTCCCTTCTTTTTCTTCTCAGTCTCGTATTCTAAAAACCAGGAGTTTGCAAAACACATTATTACCTGAAATACGATTTGACAAAGACGGTTGTGCATTTGGAATATTAAACACTTCTGGAAATGGAAGATTTATTCGGTTTATTAAATATAAACTCACTTTTCTTCGATTTCTCCTGTACCATAAAAGGGACGATCATATTCTCCTGGCTTTCCTCCTGTCTTCTGTCAGTTGGTTTCCTTTCCTCTGCTTCCTTCTCTTCCACAATGCGTTTCTGCCTTTTCTCTTCACTCGTACTCCTCCCTGCCCTCTGCTCCGCTTCTTCTTTTCTTTCTTTTCTCTCCCTCGTTGTTTCTTTCATTTCAGACTTTTCTCTTTCTTCTTTCCCGTTCTCTTTCTTCTTTTCTCGTGGAATTTCTTTTGAACTCTCAATTTTCTGCCTTGTTGCAACAATGGGGTTGTCAATTACTGGCAGAGTGATGTTTTCCACTGACGCTTCCTTTTCAGCTAAAATGTTGTAAAATAAAAGAGCAGAATGGGAAGTTTAAATGATAATTCCATGGTTGGACACATTCATAGGTATCATTGATTTGTAGTTCAGAACTCACTTTGCTTCGACGAGGAATCGGAGAGGCCAATCAGTTTAGGCAGATGAATTACTCCTGAAATGCAACTGTCGGCGGAATTTCGACTCTGACAAACCAGAAGTAATTTCTTCCTTTTGTTTTCCCTCTCCCATGCCGTTCCCCTCATTATCCCAGATGTATTTTCCTACTTTATTCAGCTTCTCCAGACTTCCTCCGAACTAAAAAAAAAGAATGAAATTTATATAAATAAATAATCTTTCCTTTTCTGAATGGAGGTGGGATTGAATGTGGAGGGCAGAGGTACTTGGACTCTTGGCAAGAATAGAGTCTAAGGGATACGGTAGCCCTAAAAGTATTCTGTGAATTACGAATTTTATCACACCTGTATAACTACCGTATCCCTCGTGTTTCAGATAAATATCCATTGTCTCCGCCGAATTCAAAAAATGAGGTCTCTTATCGTCGAGTTTAAGCTTCGTCGCCCATTTCCAAATCGCATTTTCTAAATCCTTTCCAATCAAACCTTTTCCGCTGCTTCCTTTCTTGCCCTTCCGTAGTGGCAATGAGCGAATGCTCCCCTTTCGATGGCCACATACTCTCCTTTCGGTTGCAGCTCATCGAACTAAAGAAACATTTCAAACCTTCTGTCTACTTACGTGATCTATTATCTCTCCCGCTGTCGTGTACAGTCGGTTGATCGCAGTCGTTGTGCCCAGTTTCTTCGTCAAAGCATCCAGAAATATAATCCAATGCTTGAATTCCCTCCGGGTTACTGTAACATCTTTTCCAGTGTCCAATTCGTCCCCATTGCGATAAACACGAATCTGAATAGTACTTTCGAAAAGAGATTTGAAAGTCCAGATTTCAAAAGGTTCGTCCTTACTGGAGCTTTTAGAAACACTGTACAATCAATCTTGATCACTTCCTTTTATATTCCAATAAATCAGACGCCTTGTCGATTGTGTTTTTGTTTGTCAGCACACCTTAATGGGCCGGAAGTCATAATGGACGCGCACCGGCGGCAAGTGAATGTCGAACTGACGCAGCCCCGCTTCGCCCATTCACATCTGAACAACAAAGCGATCCGGAAGAGTTCCGGAAAGAAAAAGAGGAGAGGGGAGTCAAAAGAGAGACAGGGCAACATGTGGCTGGTGGGAGGAGATTGGCAGGAGCTGCGGAAGTACTGCGGCCGGGCGGGGTAATGGAGCTGCGGACGGATGTTTCAGAGCGGTAACCGAGAGGTGAAATGGGCCACGAAAGACGACAATTATACATCGATCGCAGGGGTAAATAAGGGAAATTGCAGTACTTTCGACCCCAACTCGAAAACTTCAGGATTCGGACTTTGACTCTGCGGCCAATGATGTTTTCCCTTGAGAGAGGGTTGGAAAAGACGCTGGCATGTATTCATCTCATTAGACCACCAGATTATCCGAAGAAGACGTTGCTTAATATTTAACCTTGCAACTGCCTCTTTCAAAGACAATTCTCTTCCACGAGCAATCATAGATGGGCGCCACATGGAAGCATAGCGTGTGCAAACAAAAACGGTTTTTATTCAGGAATTTTCAGTCCAGTTAAAACATCTGTGAGGGAAATTTGTTGTTGTCGACTAATTCGGCGGGAACGCTGCTTTTTCTTCCGGAACTCCTCCAGAGCCTGAATGTCCTCTGCCGTGGGCGGATTCATCAGCTCCCACGTAATCTGAAAAGTGTTCTGCCTAGAGTCTTTCAGACTCCGCACCTGCACATGGTCCAGAAGACGGTCTGCCTCTTCCCACTTCTCCCTCTCCACCAGTTTTTTGTGCAATGCCGTTCTCCATCCGATCTGTTTCCAAGTTGGCATCCAAGATTCGACCGACCGCATCAGCCGGGTAGAGTCCGTCCTGACCACGAGGGACTCTGCCTTCTCTCGGACAGCCCTGTAGAGTATTTCCACGATGACATCGGCAGTGTCTCCTGATGTCAGTCGGTTGAATGACTTTTGGTAATCTGGGTCGTTCACCTGAAAGAAGGCATTTTAACAAGAGAACTACAACTGACCTTGTCCCAGAGAAGACCTGACGAAAGCGCGGTTCCTTTCTTGAAAAATCGAACACGTAGTACTCTGAACTAATCGAAATACGGCATTTTCGGGTCCAACTGACGAATGTCCATTGGCAGCTTCTTTGTTCTTCTTCCGGGTGATGTCATCTACTGTCAGATCGTAGGAGCTCCGATCTCTCGCAGCCAGTGGAAAGCTGAGTGCCTCGTGACTCTTCTCCCGCACCGTCTGCCAAATGAGACGGTTGTCATCTAGTTCGTACCGGAAGTGCACTTTCTGAATTCTCTATTACCGTCCCCAAATATGAGACATACCATGCCGGAGGTGGTTGCCAGGTCGTGGATCCGTTGGTAGAGAAATGTGTTTCCGAAGCCTGTGCCATCGGCACTCTGCCACCCTGCCTTGTACATAGGGATAAAGTGGGGACTACTGGTTATGACCAACACTCGCTTCATCTTCACCTCTCGAGCCTGAACAAGCAGAATCACAAAGACCTTGGGTTACCTACTTGTTTCAGGGCGTCTTCGATTGCTGACAGCTGCCCCCTGAAAAGAGTGAGCGGTATGAGTGCCAGTCGCTGCGGCGGCCCAGAGCACTCCTTTCCCGGCCAAACCGTACAGAAGCCGGCTTTTCTGAACCCTAGAAACAATATTCTCTGGATAAATGACCAAATACCTGATCTACCCATGGTCATAACAGCCCCTGTGTATACATGTGACCACGCAGATGAAGTATACGGTGCCTTGCGTCCGAAGGCATCGCAAGTGTCTCCAGGCTCTGACTCTTCGAGGACTGCAAATCCCTTAAAATGGTTCAAAAACAGTCCTACAGTAGTCCGGTTTCAGTTGCGGAGGTAAGAATTTCCCACTGGCGATTATCCTCTCCGTCACATGGTTCTTCCCAACCACAGGGACGAATTCCAGTTCCACCTGAACTTCTTTGGTGAGATATGTTTCCAGTGAACCAACAGAAGTCTTCCTGTCCGTCACTGCCTCGTGGAGGTCTTTGAGAAGTCCGGCATTCCTCATCAGCTCTTCTCTCCCACTGTACCTAAAGCCTTGCTCTGCCCATTTGTTCAGCTGATGCACACCGTCTACTTTCAAATCCGAGCGAATGTGAAGCGGTTTATCGTCCCCTGCCTGAAATTCGAGAAACGTTACAAAAACTACAAATACCGACCAACTGAATGGCACGGATGACTGCACGAATCTTGGCTGCCACATGGGTACACTCCCCATCGATCTCTTCCAGTGTGTTCCTCGAGTCACTGCTGCCGAAGAAAACACCGACCCTCGCCACAACCCGACCTTCTTTGTTTTTGTACGTGTAGCCAGTGGTCGAAACGACACCTTCCCTGAAAAATACCCTATTCTAGGAAATATAACGGTGCGATAGAATGACCATAAATCACTCTACATCTTCCCCTGCGCCGGTGCCAAAACGAACCGAACGGCAGAAGGCCCCGCAGAGTGGCTGCAGGTCCTCACGAAGCGAAGAGACGAAAGAGACTGCTGCCGGGTGAGAAATGTGAACATACGACGTTCACAACATAAGCATAGTTAATGCTTACAATGCTTGGACAAAAAGAAGAAACGAGGGAAAAGAACCGTCTCTACAGATAATTTCAAATTGAATTAATAGCTATTTATTGATGTTAAACCATAATCAATGCAGATGATTGGGTATCTCTGAATTCGGCCTCTGAGATGCTCTTTTCTGCCTTCAAATCCGAGAGTTTCTCTATTCCCATTTCGTTCACAACAGATGGCGAGAGTTCGGACAGCCGGGCCTGCAAATGATTCAAGTATTGGGTAATACTATTTGTTCGATAAAGGAAAGGTATGCTTACAGAGATGACGTCATTATGGCGTACGCGTCTTTGGATTCTGTCGTAGAGCTTCTTCTCTTTGTGAGCCTTGAACACTCCATTTCCCACCTTCACAACCGCCTTGTTCTCGCTGTACAACGACACATAGTGTTCGCCGTGACCGTGGGCCTAAAGAACCCGTGGCTATTTTTAAAAAAATAGACAAATTACCGCCAAGAGGGCGTAGTAAACGGCATAAACGTGAAGCGAGTAGAAGTTAGTGTCCTCGGGCATCAAGACGTCAACATTTCTAGGTTGCGGTAGAGATGGAAGAATTCAAAGTACCTTTCGGGGTGTTTCGGCCATCTGATGTTCACAGAATAGCTGGCAGTCCTTTTGTTAGACTTGCACAGACATAACACGTCCAGGGCTCTGAAATAGCAAGGCTTTATACAGTATATTCCCGAATTAGAGGTTTATGGCCAAAATCATGCAGTAATTCGACAAAATACTCGCTTGGATACATTAAAACGGAACCATACGTACGTTGCCCACGGCCGTTCCCTTCGGATGATATCGGTCTCCTCGACCGAAGGCTTTTCAGTCGCAATTTTCTGGTGAAAGAGGGACCATGCAGACTGACTGAACCAAGTATTGAAGACAAAGCCGAAGGGGACACTACCTACAGCTGGGCTCATTCAAAGCGGCCGTTTGAACGAATCTTCTAAATAACCTCGTGGCCATCATCTAAACATGACTATTGCAGGTCAGGTGGATCTAGGGGTACTAAATGAGGTATGAACCCCTGTTCAAAGAAGAGACTTTCAAATGAACCTTTATTATGAACAACAATACAAGCAGAAATACCAAAAGGGCCTAGTAGTAGTAGGGTTCGTTGCGGCCGTACATCGAAGCGCCCTTCTTCGCCAGTCCATCGGCAGCCTCATTTCCGTGGATGCCAGAGTGGGAGGGCACGTGATCGAAACGGACCTCAAACGATACAGTTTAGAGATGAATTAATGAACTCACGTCCATCTGGGACCTCTTGTAGTCGATCTCCCTCAGAAGGTCGGCGTTCTTCACATCATCTCCGCTGCTGGTCTTCCAGCCGTTCTCCTTCCACTTGGGCATGTAGTTGTCCATCGAGTCGACGAGCAGCTTCGAATCCGTGCGGACCACCAATTCCGGCATGTTCCTGTCCATAGCCTGGAATGGAATTGAAGGAGGTTCCCATATGCAGGCATACCTGGTCAAGAGCCCTGGAGACGGCCTCCAGCTCTCCGCGGTTGTTAGTGGCCGATCCAGAGACGGGGCCACAGTTGTTGTCCGCGTGGCCAGGACCCCAGTACACTCCCCATCCAGCCTGCAACAAACAAGGTTTCAGATCTTAATTGGGGGAAGAAAACTTCCTATAAACACCAACCTTGGCGTTCTGGCCTCCATTGTTGCTGCAGGCGCCGTCGGTGTACACCACAGGCACGTTTTTCGACATTTTCCTGAAACAACCAAAGTTAAACAACGAAATGTTGCAGTAGAATGTCTAGAAATAGGAGCAAACATATTAGAATAATGCGAAAGGTTCATATTGATAGTGTTCCTGCACTTTCTACAGTATGAGGGTATTCGCATCAGGACTAATAGTTTAACGTATGCGTCGGCATCTCTGATCAGCTGATCGATCTGCCGTAGTGGGACGGAAGGAAGGCGAGCGGAGCTCTACATAACACTTCATATTAAAAAAAAGAGAATTTCGAGATCTTTTCACAGACGAAGCCGTCGAAGTGCGACGG
This sequence comes from Oscheius sp. G VE-2021, assembly GCA_022343465.1. Taxonomy (NCBI): domain Eukaryota; kingdom Metazoa; phylum Nematoda; class Chromadorea; order Rhabditida; family Rhabditidae; genus Oscheius; species Oscheius sp. G VE-2021. The sequence goes on from JAJQXH010000058.1 coordinate 2,197,771, forward strand.
CAGAGGAAATGAGCACCCCGTCTTTCAGGGGGCAAGGTCAACTGGTGCTTACGAGTTGTAGTTTGCTCAATCACCCCACAAACTACACTAACGAGTGATTTTCGTTATACCCTGTTTTTATCGTCAAAATCCCTTTATTTTGGCACACCTGGTGTTAGAACTAGACGAGAAATCTCAGCATTACCTGCCGGTGCATGGCTCAGTCAGATGCAAGCATCTTCTGACCAAAATCGTGGTGATCATCTGACCATGAATCGACAATTTTTAACGATGATTCTGGTATTCAACTATTAAAAGTCCATTCTAAACGAGAAATAAAGACAACATGAAGCTTTATGAAATACAATACCATCTTGCAAAACTAAAAAATATGCAATACTCGTAGTGGAACTCTTGGATCAATCAGTTCCCGTACATCTTGGCTCCCTTCCTCGCCAATTCGTCCGCTGCTTCATTACCTTCGATTCCGACGTGGGCGGGCACGTGTTCGAAGTAGACCTTTAAACACCATGTATTTTATGCGAACAGCTTAGTTTACCTTCAGTTTCGACCTCTTCTCATCTATTTCCTTCAGAAGATCGTCGTTTTTGACGGCATCTCCGCTACCGGTCTTCCATCCATTTCTCTTCCACTTTCCGATCCAATCGTCCAACGAATTGATGAGCAACTGAGAATCCGTACGCACCACCAGTCCAGTCATATTTTTACTGATAGCCTATAATATAAGCTACAGAAGATCTTTTGTAAAAAAAAAAATAACCTTGTCCAGAGCCTTCGAAACTGCCTCCAGCTCTCCACGGTTGTTAGTAGCAGCTCCAGAAACGGGTCCGCACTCGTTGTCCTCGTTCCCAGGACCCCAGAACACTCCCCAACCGGCCTGAAACCACATTTTTATATCCGCCCATTTGAGTAAAGGTGCCGACCCTCTTGATCAAAAGCACAAACCAGTCGACTAGTCGGCTGGTTGTAAATAAAAGATTACGGAGAACGAACCCTGGCGTGTTTCTTTCCATTTTGGCTGCAGGCGCCATCGGTGTAGACCACAGGGAGCCCATCTGGGATCGCCCTCAAACCACAACATAACAGATTTTTTTTTGTAGTAAACCAACAGCTTACGGCGCTTGCTGTCCGATTGGGGAGATGAACTCTTCGCATTCGATCGCTTCCGCTGCGAGGACGAGAACGGCTTAGCAGCAGCTTCTCCTGAAACAACGCCCTGATACTTAAGAATAGAAGCTATGGACACATCCTCTGCTTCAGAAGTCTCATATGAACCTAACCTGAGGTAGAGGGTCCGGAATTTTCTACGATGAACACCTCGGCCTCTTCGCGAGATTGAAACTTCTTGTACCTGGGAAGCAAAAAAGTTGTTTAATCGTTTGAAATACACCATTTTCGATTTGTTTAAGTGAGGTCGGAACAACTGCCAAATCTTCGAAAAGTAACCGGGCAACGTGGAACATCAACAAAAAGACGTCTAGACAATGGTCAACTATGAACTTTATTTTCTACCCATTTCTCTCTCAAAACAATATGTAGCTAACCTAGCCCCAGTGAAATTGGCGGTCTGCTTCTGGCACTCTGGCCAGGAAGTAAAAACTCCAACGGTGCGGCCGCGCGCAACTGCGTAGAAGCCACCCTCGCGCTTCCCCATAACCAAGCCACCTGAAACCTTAGAATTAACCATGTCAATAAATCAATAAATATGAGTGAGTGAACATAAAACAACAAAAAACGGAAACCCATTGAAATGCGGTCCTTTATTTACGGCTCAGAAAAGAAAATCCAAGTATTTGAGCCCAAAGTCAATCGAACAACCCGAGTATATACAAAACCGTAGATACCGTACACACTAGCAGGGATCCGTGTACAATCGGGGCTACTCCTGCAGTTGGGCTAGTCGCCTGGTCATGGCTTCGATATCTTCCGTCGGCATAGCTCCCGTGTCTAACGGGTTGTTGGCAGCCGCAGGAGCCTTTCCCAGCTCCCCCGCCGTGATCTCCCACAGTATTTTATCCACCTCCTCCTGAATATATTAATATTGCGGCAGTTGATCTCTTCTCACCTGGGCCTGTTCTTCCAGTCCAGCTGGCTCCAGACTCTCCATAGTGTCCTCCATCATTTCCTCGATAATTCCCATCTTCATCATTTCGGATGACATGTCACGCATCGCCTTCATGATTTCAGGCACCTAAATCAACCTAATTCTACTTTGATGACCGGAACTAACCTTGACTAGATTTTGCATGCTCTTCATGACCTCAGTGGATTTCTGCATAGATCCGGCCATTCGAATCGTGGCCAGCTGCTCCTGCATACACATGATCACACTGTTGATCTGAGCCTTGCTGACGTGGATCTTGGCTACGGCCTAAACATCCGAAAATTCAAAGAAAACAGAAATTTTCCTACCTTTCTAGACTGAATCACCGATTTGGCCAAAATCATACAAACGTCACGATCGCCCTTCTTAGCGGCGTCCTTGATTTCCTTAGTGACCTAAATACACAATTCTATTAATGATTGAGAATATTTCACCTTCTGCTCCTCTCGCATAATTCCGTTGATCTGACGATCCAGCGTTCGCATTTCCTGTCGCATCTTCCGCTGCAACTCCCGAACCTGTTCTTTGGGGTCCTTTTTCTTCCCAAAAAGACCCATCATTATAACGGTCCCTACCTAAATTACTAATATATTAACACATACAACTGTGCCAAGGGGAAGAAAAGAAAAGGAATAAGAGGATGACGCATATACACTGAAGCAGCCAAATGTTAGCAGAAAAGATAAGAATGCGTCATCACACTCAGAGCAACCATTTCAGATAAAATAAATAAATAAAATATATAAAATATATATGATGAATCAAACGAAAAGCAAAAACAGGTATACCATATAGTAGTCAACAAATATTTAAAAGTGGTTACTGTATTATTCGTGATGACCGAAATATAATTCGTGGTACAGAATGCATTTTCCATTACCCGCGATACGTAAATTTACTGTATTTGCTGTTACTCAGCAATTGTAGGAAGGACCTCCGCGGGGGTAAAGCGGGTACCTCCGCCGAGCAATCACACATGTGCTCCGGTTTTATTCCGCGGAGGAAAAGCGCAGGGATATCGGGGCATCCGATGTTTCCCCGCGGAGCCTCCGATCTACCTCCGCATTTGAGCAAAGAGTTACAACCGTAACATAATTTGTAATATTTATTCATACGTATTTATTCCTTCCCCGAAAGGGAAGGATTTCCAAAATATGCAACCTCTACATTGAGTAGGTTTTTCGTTTGAGTGGTACCTAAAACTTGGGTAATTAAACCGGCGTTATTAGATTCACCGGCCCTATCTGCATGTGCAACCGCTGCATGCGTATGGGGAAGGCAGTGCTGGTCGTATGCGTTGGCCTACCTCCGAGGAGTCTCCGCGGAGGCCACCCGATGTCGGGCGTGCAGCGGAGCCTCCGCGGATCCGCCCCTGAACCCCAACCTCCGCGGAGGTGCTTCCGACAATTGCTGAGTATATTTTAGTGTTTTTCTTTTTACTCGATAATTTTTACGTTGTTCACTGTGGTCCTGTGGCCCTTTTGGGAATTTTGACGTTGTTCCCGTGGCCCAGGCGTTATTTTTGACGTTGACGTAATTTTGACGAAAATTGTCCCTTCTCGCCCAGACGCACACAGATCTGGATAGGTTCTGGCAATTTATCGGGATTTTATATTAACGAGGATTAAATTTTTTGACATTAATTGGAACAAAAGTTTCCAACTTTTGTTCTAATTAATGTCAAAAAATTTCAGATACGATGAGTATGGAGAAATATTTATCCCCGCTACACTGTACCAGGTTTGTCCTTCGGCTTTAGCTTATGTTTGTTTTTGTCTAGGACGCCGTCGTTTGGAGGAATACCTGTCGATTCCCGTCAGTTGGGATCAACGTGCAATGAGGAGAATGACATACCCAGCCACTCTCGAAGCTGCTCCCTCCGAACCGTTTCTCCGCTGCTGGAAAACAAGCTTCTTAACCGACAGCCCCTGCCCACAGGTTCGTGTTTTTGTGAATTGACTAATAAAATAGCTGTTTATTTAATGGTTTATTCTTTAGATTCCGCTGATACCCTTGTTGCAATTCAATTTGCGAAACGGTACGAAATTCTACGGAAAGACAACGAGAGTCTCCGTCTAACCGTGATTGAGCAGGAACAACAGATCGAAGAGCTTAAGGCTATCGTCAAGTCATTGCAGTCGTAAGTTACTCATTGCCATCTAAATTGTGTTTTCTGTCAGTGATGGATATTCTTCGGATTCCCGACACGAAAAGAGCACTTCTACCCAGTTCAGTCTGCCCGTGGTCAGAGTGAGTCCCCAGAAAAGGAGCACGTCTTCGTCGGCCACCCAGACCCCTCGATCCGCCAGACGATCATCGGCGGTTCGGCGACTTCAAATCGAGAATTCATCGGAGGTACGTGCTATATTCGTATATAACAGCTCAGCGGTTCCGGCGGGTGTCGCTCGGGAGAACCACGGCGTCTCCCGCGTGGGACGATGGGGTGTATCGCTAAGTGTTCGCTCGCGACAACCCGAAGTTCTCCCGAGGGAGTCGCGATAAATTGACAATAGAGCACGATTATTCCCCTTTTTTAAACCGCTCAGCAAAGCTGGCAAAGAGCCGGGCCGGGCCGGCCCTGTTTTACATATATTTTCAAAATTTTATATCTTTATTCTTAGTTGACTACATTTGCGGTTTAACCTGTCATTTTATTCGTTAGATTATAAACAACAATTGTAAAAGAAAAGAAATTTCGTAACTTGGAAATAAAAAAAAAGAAAAAGGCGTTTTTAAATTTTAGCCTTCGGGCCAGGGCCGGCCCGGCCCTCAAATCTGCCAGCCCTGCCGCTCAGGGCTCCGCCAGGTTCCTGCTGTAACCATTAAAACGTTTATACAAAATAGCAATATTTATTATATACATATCTAAGACATGAATAGCAACAAAAATCACAATATACATGAACGAAAGACATTACACATCAATACAGCTGAGAACCGCCGGAACCGCTGAGAGTGACTTTATTCAGAGCGAAGCCACTCCACCCGTTGGTCTCTCACCCGTCCATCAACATGACGTTTCTCACTCCTTGGTGTCTACGCCTGCTGGCAGGATTCCTACGAGCGGGGGAGTGGAGACTCCGATTTTGCAGAGAACGCAGGTTTGTTGTCGTTATTTTTTCCTACCAACTGGCTGGTAATTTAGTTCAGGGCTGGCTGATTTAATTTAGCCTTCGGGCCGGCTCGATAATTTAAAATTTAAAAACGTATTTTTCTTTCCAAGTTTTCTTTCCAAATTTTCTTTTATTTTACAATTGTTGTTTATAATTTAACGAATAAAATAACACGTTAAACCGCAAATATAATCAACTAACATTAAGAATAAAGATGAAATTTTAAAAATAAATGTAAAACAGGCCCGGCCCTTTGCCAGCTCTGATTTAGTTAGTCACAGTTTTTCAGTGGCCAGCCGTATTATCTCGATCGTTGTCAACATCTGATTCGTTTATGCTCACAACCCCCAGGGCTCAGAATGAGGCCGGTCAACCAGGTTTTCTCCTTTTCTTTTCGTTCCAATTCGATATTTAGGTCAATTTATGTTGATGAGGGGCAGTGGCTCAGAAGACAGCTTAAGGCAAGCTGGAGTTCAGGATTCCCCCAGTGTAAGTCAGTTCGGATTTTCTTCAAGTTTCCATCGCTAAAGCATTACCTCAAACTGCGTCGCCCCGATTTCATCAGGAATCTGGAGGAGCGACAGAGCTTGATCCGGTCGGTGGCGGCTCGAAGATCGGCGTTGGAAGTCAGCAGAAAAGTGTGTTTGTTGGAAACAAAGTTAGTCCTCTATTTAGAATTCACTGAAAGCTGTTGTGGAGGGAAAACTGCCAGTGGCGGCGGTGGAAGGGATCATTTTCGTCGATCCGACAAAAATCAGGGCGTTTCCGCAGAGGGAAATGGCGGCACTCACCAGACGGTTGGTTCCAATTAAGGAATCTTATTTTATGAAGGTTTCAGTCACTTGACTTCGACGAAAGAAGTACGAGACCATGTCAGATCGAGGGAAAATAAAGTGGAAAGGGCGACTAACCGGATTCTAGCAAAATGCTACGATATGGTGAGTCAAATGTGTTGCTTAAAGACCCTTAATGCATTTTCAGAGAGTTCAGGGCAAGCTACATGGATCTCCGCCTAGCATCAACTCACTTCAGCTATGAATCTCTCCTGATATCTTTCACTTATATTTGGAACAACGTTGAACGCTTAATAAACCATTCTTTCCTCAACTATCCAGTAACTGTCCGCTTGTGTTCTCATGGCTGTTTATCTGTAATTTGAGTATCGCATTTCTTATTGCCAGAATGCGTTTCTTAGGAATTTTCATCCTTCTTTTGGCTCTGGCGACCACATCCAATGGAGAAAAGAAGAAAGATATTACATCATATAGGTATGACTATTTGTTTTCTTTTTAATGGTAAGATTTTAAGCGATGCGGACATGGAGAGGCTATTCGAGCAGTGGGAGGAGAGCGACGACGATGAATTGGAGGAGAACGAGTTGCCGCCTCACAAAAGACAACAGAAACCGGTGGACATGGAGAAACTCAAGGCACAGGTTAGAAGTTGCCATAGTGGCATGGATCGAAACGACTCAATCAATTAATCGGCATTGATTTATAGATTCATTTCTCTCTGATCTACAAAAATTTGACGAATACATGTGTTGTTTAGAGGGCATTGCGTCCGATTCCAATCTTGGCGTAGTCGAGGGTTTTTGCCTCCACGTCGGCCATTCGGTAGCGGTGGATCATCAACTGAAAATGGCAATTAGTTGTTAAAATAGAGAATTTCACCTTATTTCCCTCAAAGGTGACGGCCGCTGCGCAGTTGTTGAACAGGTCGAGGTAGGCGACGGCGGAGACTACGGTAAGGACGTTCGGAGGATAGTTGAGGGCACCGCCTTCCACCTAAAAGAGGTTAATTACACACACACAGAGAGAGAGAGAGACCCACCAGCTGGCGTCCTCTGACCAGAAAGTCCATGTCGTGTGCCTTGAGGAACTCGCTGACCTCCTCCTCATTGAAGATGGGCATGTTGTTTCCCTTGACTCCTTTGTCTTTCGGCTGAAGACATGTCCACGTGGCCTCCATCATCATCGTAGCCTCCGACAGCGTCCTGTGCTCCTTCCGTGCCTTGTTCATGGCCTCTAGTTTGCCCAGCCCCTTCCTCCTAAGATGAGGTCCCGGTCCTCCATGCATGGCCAACACCTTGCAGGGCAGACGGGCGGCCAGTGGAAGGTCGGCGAACAGTCTCTCCAGCCCTTCGAAGACCTGAATCTCCGCGGTCGCCAATCCGCGTTCCGTGAGCATCTGAACGATACGGAAGTCGTTCATCAGCGTTTTTTCCTCGTGATTCCCACGCAGCAGATGGACCTGGGTGGGGTAATAAGCCTTCAGGGCCAACACCAAAATCAAGGTCTCCAAGGGAGCTGCAATTAGACCTTTAACTATCCACGGAGCACCTTTACCAAAGCCCTGTCCCATGTAGTTGCCCAGGAAGAGGTAGTGGCGCTCCGGCGGCAGCCCAACCATCGAAAGGAGGGTGATCAGCGAGTCTCCCTGGCCGTAGAGCGGTCCGATCACAGTGATGGAACCATGGAGATCGAGGATCAGGGGCTCCGGTTTGACCACGTCGTAGGCCTTTTCGATTACGGTCAGCATGGCTTCGGGTCTGGAAGAGTTGGGTCTCGCAACGAATGGCTCAACTTACTCCCATTTGGGCACCAGGGGAACATCGTTCCGGTTCTCTTGTGTAAACGTGGACAGGAACTTCCACAGGTTTTTGATCATCTGCTCCATGCTGACGCAGATAAATAGACTCTATTAAGGGAAGATTCATACCTGAAGTTAGGATCCAGGCCGTCGTTCATATTGAACTCTCGCTCACGGACCTCCTTTTGCTTGGACATTTGAAGACGACCGGCCTCCTCGGAGGCAGGGCTGCGAATGGCATTCCCTCTCCCCTCACAGCAGCAAACTTTCTGCATTAGCATATATTCAAGTTAGATGGTTTATTTGCAGTCCCGTTACATCCCGAGTCCACTTTTAATTAACTGCTAACATGCCCAGATGCAGTGCAAAATACTTGGATTTTTTTAACCGAACTATTCTAAAAATTTATTTAAAGTTTTCAGGCGAAATCCCCCGAGGACCTTGTGCGGCTGACAAAGAAAGGCCAGACGGTGATGATGTTTGTGGGGATTGTGGACCCCTCTTCTCCCTCGAAGAAGGACATCCGTCCATTCACAGAGCACTGGACGTCCATGTGGCAGTCGGCCCTCTACAACAACCACGTCGATTGCCAGGTTTCTCCCAGGTATTCCTGTCTAACTGCCACTTTAGGTTTTCGTTATCGAGGATAACCGAGCGATTTTCATGTTCCGTGAGGGATCCCAGGCATTCGAAGCCAAGAACTACCTGGTGAAGCAGCCGCAAGTCACTGAGGCAGGCCCTCCACCTTCCTCCTAATTTACTTCTTTGCAGGTGTCGTTGGAAGGAACTCAGTTTCCCGGAGGAGGCTCCTATCTGAAGGCCAAAGAGGATCTGTAGATCCCTTTTATCACTTTGTTACTTTGCATATTCTCTTATCATATCATTTTCTGTGATTTAACTGGTTGTGATGCTAATAAACTATGGTGCTCTCTAGAATTCTCTCCCAAGTGGGCTTTCCAACCCTTCATTCTTTGGAATTCATTTTGTTTTTCAATTAATCTGATTAGGGGCTCTTCCATGAGGAAAAATGGAGGACGAAGCGAGACAGGCCGCTCTGTTGCACGTGGCGAACATGCTCCAGCGCCCTGACCAGCTGGAGAAGTTGCCAGAGATGAGGAAGAGGGCGGAACGGAAGAAGGCGGCGGTGGAGGCCATGCTGAGGACGGGGGTTCAGTCGCAGTTGGAGGGCATCCGAACGGCCATGGCTCAGTTGCACACGGCGGGGGAGGACATACAGGCCGTAGAGGCAGGGTCAGTCACTAGGAATTGAGGCTCAACCGATAACCAATTGTTCGAGCAGTGTTTATAGAGGGACTAATCTGGTTTGATGATATTTTAAATAACAGTGTGATCATAGTTTACTCTGTTGATGCATGTTTTAAAAGATAAATCTTCAGAGTTCAAGCCATCCGACAGCGACTAAAGCCATTCCCCGCCTTGAAGGAAAGGATGAGTGCTTTGAGAGAGGCCAATGTGCGTCACGGACAGTACGTGGCAGCCATGGAGAATCTGAAGAACATCTTCAACATTAACAAGAACGTATGTCTCTCTCTCTCTCTCTCTCTCTCGCTCTCTCTCGCTGTCTCTCTCTCTCACTCGCTCGCAGTCTTCCTCTGTCATAAACTCCTTCCAGGTGGCAGATGCTAGGCACGAATTGGAGGATGAGAACGGGAAACTGCTCCTCGCCCACAAACAGTAATCTCCCTGTGGTCCCTTCATCAGCCTTTTTCAGTATTATGGATCTGGAACTGGCGCGTGACGAATTGCTCTTCGAAGTTCACAAGATGAATTCTCCCAATAAGGAATATGAGAAAAACGTGGGGATGATACTCAGCGAAGAATACGCTGCTTTCAGTTGCTCGTTTCCTACTTCATCAAAGTGGACGATCTGGTGGCCGACCTCTGGAGGAGCATGTCCATCACCCTACTGAGAGCCCTGGAGATGATCAAAGGCAGCGAATCTGGCAAAGGACCCCAGGATTTAGTCTCCTGCCTCAGGATAATCGAAAGAGAGGAGCGGTTGGTTATTACTGAAGCCCTAATTCAATTTATCTTCAGAATCGACAGCTATTACGTGGAAAGGAAGGGGAAAACGGGCGATTTCATGCCTCCCGGTCGTCCTCGCAGATGGAGGAATAAGGCCTTCGAGGTTGGTCGGCATTTATTCAGCTAAATCAGGCATTTAGGCGCTGGAGAAGACCGTTTGGAACCGAGTCGAAGGCAATCAATTGGAAGATAGGCCGACTAACAAAGCCTGGCTCGCCAGGTAGGCCATCCGAAGACCGTTGCTATGGGTTCAGATATCTGGAGACATGTCGTCGCGTGATGATCGAAGACCTTTTGCTGGCCAAGGCAGCCGCCCCTTGCTTCCCGCCTGAATATCAAATCTACGAACGATATGTTCAGATGTACCACGGCTGTCTCTGCAAAAGGGTTGGTCTCTGCCTGCTTCTCGTAACAGAGTCAGTCGTTTAGGTGAGGGAGATCGCATCTGAGCCTCTGGAAAAGGGAGAGCTGGTTCAGTTGATGAGTTGGATCCAGTCCTACGGGTGAGTTCCATCGTCTCCATAAACCTTGTCTGCAGCGGCGATGAGCTCCTGGGGAACCCTCGTCTGAAGCTGAACGCAGCCGCTTTGTTGGAGGATAGTCCCATCCTCTCCCGAACCACATTCAACCTTCTATGTGACAAGTCAGTTTTTCTACAGTATCCTTTTTTACCTCCCCTTCAGTTTCATTGAAATGACGAGGAAAGACATGAAACAGTGGCTAAAGAACACCCTCAGCGGGGAACAACGGGTAATTCCATTGATAGCTCAAAATTTATCTTTTTAAGGATTGGGTCGTGGAACCGTTTGTTGAACAGGACAACCACGGCTACAATTATACCACCATGCCAAATATCATCTTCGGAATGCTGCGGGATACGGTATGTTTTTCTTCTTCTGAAGACGCTACTTGTCACAGGAGATGGTGGGACAAAGTTTGTATCGGCAGATACAGTTTTGAGGGCGCTGCTTGGCGTCTTAGCGAGAGATTGATTCTGAGAACGGAAGGGAACTCACGTCGTTTGCTGGTCAGATTGAGTACTTGTCCCAAGTTCAGTCGATGGCGCTTAAACAAACGATAACTGAGTTAAATGAGGCAGAGTTACGAGGAGAGGGCCGATCACGGCATCAATGGGCTGGATGCAAATGGCTGCGTAGGAGAGCAGAAGCAGAAGAACGAAGCGGCTGCCCATTGAAGCCGAGTGCGTGCGAATTAAGCCAAGTCAGCCATTTTATTGCAATTTTTGCCAGGGATTTGGATTTTTCTAAAGACTCCGCCCAATTGGGATGGATGCAGAGCAACGGGACTCTAGATGTGCATGAAGTGAATGTAAGGGTTCACACTGGTCGACAAAACGGGATGTAAGAGCCGTGTGTCCAGATGATATCTGGAATATAACATTTAGTATTTTCGTATTTCAGGTGACCCTGGCGAAGGAGGTGAGCGTAGAGGTGATTCCGAGCGTAATCAACCTGGTAATTGAAGAATTCTATGAATTTGCTGCTGATTTACGAGGTATTTCTTTGTTTTAAATCTATTTGCAACCCCTTCAGATGCCTTCACAGAGTACAAGAACAAATTCTTCGCCGAACCCGGAAAAATTATGTTCGCCCCCTTCATGGTACTTTGTTTTCCTTCTTAATTATGTGTGTCTTCAGGTGGCAATCGTCAATAATTTGTACACGTGCATAGATTCTACCGAACGATATATGCAACAGGTTCGTCTCGTTTCCATTTTATCTGTAAGTCTTTTCTTTGAAACTTTTCAGGTTCGTCTGTCCATGGAGAGCGACACCGGAGGAAATGCGCGACGCGGCGCCTCACGTCAGTCTATAATCGACAATATCGATCGCCTGAATGCCCGCTGGAGCAGTTGTGTCTCTTTGGCGTTAGTTCTACAGAATTATTTTAAACCTTCGCTTAAGAATCAACTACCTTCGAGAGGAAATCTGCATTGTGATGAACACGGGTCTGAGCCAGCTTTTCACTCGCCAATGGTAAACACACACTCACACACACACACGCACACATACATACACACACACACACACACACACACACACACACACACGGGAGAAACTTTCTCTAATTTAGGCTTGATGGTGTCCAGATATGTACTGGTTTATGTGGGGAACTCACCGACTTCTACCGTATCTACAAATGCATGAAGCCGCCTGCCCGTGCTCATCTTCTGAATGAACTCAACTACAGGATTGTCAGCGAATACCTTAAGGCTATTGACAACCGGTTGGTCTTTCCTAGAACTACAGTATACCCTATCTTAGACGCCTAACGTTCTCGACTTACGAGGAAAGAGTGCGTGCTGCAGAGCAGCTGGAGGCAGATGTCAGGGCAATAGAGGGCCAGTTCGACGAAATGACCGCAGACTCGGATATGCTGAACGAGACTGTCGGTTAAAGGACTGTCATTCGCTTACGATATATTCAGTTCCAATCGTTAACGATGGTACTTGACGACGTGGCGAGCATGATTAGACTCCGCGACAAGTCGTTGCTCTCCCTCGAAGTGACCGCCTTCGCCAGGAAGTACCCGAATGTCCCCCTGGATCTGTTGGCTTCACTCGTCGCCTGTAGGGAGGATATGGGACGCACCGAAGCCAGGTAGGATCGGAAGTTCCAGTGTAAACCTCGCAATTCTGATTGCAGGACCTTCTCCGAAGAGATCCTGAGCCACGTGCAGGGTCATCCGAAGAACCCCGTCTACGACCGGCTGTTCGCAACGCAGTCGGAGACCGCCTGGAAACCGACGGTGGAGATGGTGAATGTGCTTTCGGCCTTTATGCGCAAGGACTTCCTCGCCGGCAATGTAAATAACTGAACGATATGATATAGAGAGAGAATGAATTATATTTATTTCCCTCTTCATTTCAATCTCAACGTTCCGCGTGTCTTATCTCTGAAACGCAAAGCACACGTGAAGTTTCTTAATCAGGAATGTCACAAGAGGCGGAGTCCGTCTCTCCCCAGGAAACGCCTCATTCGGATCTCACGGGAGCCCCAACTGGTTGGATTCACATTATTATTATTATTATTATTATTATTATTATTATTATTATTGTTATTGTTATTATTAGAGAATGCTTTAGAGAAGACAAAGAAACGGCCCCGATGCCACTTTTTCAACTCGACCAAGGGGTGTAAGAGGGGAAACGACTGCCGATTCTCCCACGAACCCTTTGAGGACAAGAAATCCACAAAGACTCCAAAAGACCCGCCGTCTCGCGAACTCCCGCTTCCTCGAAAGTCAGTGGTTCCTGTCAAAATCCTTCTGACTCAGGTGCTCCATTTGCCTCCTTTATAGTATTTTGTATTTTAGAATCAACTGGGCTCTCCAGAACAACATGCGGCGAGAAAGGCAGAGTTGGCTTATTTCAAGCAAAGGCAGGGAAACACATAGCAAAGGGTTACTGTACTTCAGATACCGTCATTGCGTTGTCTCGACTGATGACAATGGAACAACCTCCATCTGCTTCAAGTACATAATCACGGAGCCTGACTGGGTTAGATTGGAGCCTTGCCGGGTTCCACATTTTCCAGGTCTTCGATGTGAAATCCCTCACCCTGACTGTCCAACTGCCCGTCGGCCATCCCCTCATTCCCCCTCTCGTCCTGCTTCCTTCTGGGGACAACAAACAGCTGCCGGATGTTCTGCGAACACACATCGTTAGGACGGTTAAAGACGCCATCACGGTGCGTGGCTGTTACTGTGGATAGTTTCCCTTGTTTTCAGACAAAGTACAAAATCTTCGCGAGTCGAAATGTCTTCGAAATAATCGGAAAAGCCCTGATTCACTGGATGGATCACAACATTCTCTCGATGTTTGTGGACGGATTGAAGAAACAGCGACTGACTGTGCAGGTAGTCTTACCTCCTCCCATGGGTGCTATAGGTTTAGGCGGAAGCAGCCGGCATTTCGTTGGTTTTACCCAAGACAGAGGAAGCCAAGGCGAAAGAAGAACCCGCGCAAGAGGAAAATGTGAACAAAGAGGAAACGGTAGGTTAACAGTCCATTATCCTTTGTATCTGACTCGTATTCGACCCTATTTTCACCATTTTAGGCGACGTCTGAGGAAATTCAACGAGTATCGACTGACTTTGAGGTACGCTTCTGACTTGAACGTTGCATGATTAATTGGCAGAACATGGCAGTCGACGAGAGCATTCCCATTGAGGTGTCCGCCGTCACTTCAGAATCCACTTCCAAAACCCCAGCTGCTGTCATCGAATATCCCTTAAGGCTGAACTTGGTCTGGAACAACGTCAGGTAGCCTCCACTCCCTTTCGCAACAATCCGTTGCAGTCAGAATATTGCCTCCGTGTCCCCAATGTCTCTCTTCTACGTGTTACAATGTATCCGTTGTAAGGAGGAACACCACCAGGAGGTTCCCGCCAAGGGATTTCGAGAGTTCCGCTGCTGCAAATGTGCCCTAATCCAGTTCATACGGTACCTTTCATTCATTCCAGATTCTTATTGGGTTCTAGTTCGCAGCCAGAGTTGATCCACGCAAATAACTCAGTCCTGGCTAGGCTGGATTGCCGTGGATGTAAACCGCTGGATCTGATTCTGTTGGACTGTTCCCTCCGTTTCGTCTGTTTCGAGTGTAACTCTGAGGAAAACGTCCAGGTGAGTCATTTACTCTCTCTCTTTATTCTCTGATTCAGAAGGTCAACTTTGGCCAACACCACAAGTCCTGGTGCAAGAACTGCCACAATCTCTGCGAATTCTCCATCCCCACTGCCCGATTCACTGGAGATTTCTCCAAATGCGCCCTGCCTGCCAACCCCTCCTCCGCTCTTCCGAAGGCTCCCAAATCAAAGGTGGTTTCTAGAATACCTTGTTGTACTGTATCATTCTAGGCACCTGTCACATCGGGTATCTCTCCCGGCAAGCCTCTCCCGAAGAATGGGACATGCAAACACTACAGTAAGAGCTACAGGTGGTTCAGGTACTTTGCTTCCTTCAGTTTAATTACCATTGCTTAATTCCAGGTTTCCTTGTTGTGGCCGTGTGTTCCCCTGCGACACATGTCACGAGGAGGCTGCCCTCGGCCACGAAATGAAGGTGGCCAATCGGATGATTTGTGGCCACTGCTCCAATGAACAGGTATTCCGAGTCAATGCCCAGTTTCACCTGATTCAGTCACTTACGGGGAACAATACCGAATGCAGCAGCTGCAAACAGAACGTCATCAGGTCGAGGTCTCACTTCTGGGAAGGAGGAAAGGGATGCCGTGACAAAACCCACATGAACAGGCACTCATCCTTTGGCTTCCAAAACAATCACGGGTTTTCAGAAACGACGTGCATAAGTTCAACAGCAGCCAGAAGAAGACAGCTCCTAAGAAGAAAACTGCCGCTTAGAAGTAGTTCCTCCTTGTTTGTGATCTTCCCGCGGGTGTTTAATATATGTTTTTGATCTCTGCTTTATTTCTTTTCAATTGTTGGCCTCAACTTATACTTCCCAGCATATGCCCTTTGTCTAGTGTAATATTCAGATGGTCTGTCTACCGTGCATATTCCTTCCGGTGCTGATGGCCATCTACCTCAAGTTCATCCAGCCGTACCTCTACAGGTCAGTCTTCCTTTCCTATTGCAATCTCTTTAGAATGCTGCCCGAGAGCTGGGTCCACTTCCTGGACCCCATCCTCTATCCGACGTGCCCTGCCAAGCCTCCTCCAAGCGCAGAAGAGGAGAAGAAAGAAACTGGAGGTAATCCCAGTCTTCTAAATAGCTATGATGCCTTATTGCAGGCGAAAAGGCCTGCTGTTCCGGCGGAGACGGCGATTCCAAGAAGGATAACTGAAGTTTTGTGATAATTCTGCTATACTTGCACATTGTACTATTTATTCATTAAAGTCGTATATCTAAAGGTTGAATGTTTCCGTGGGCTGGAGTCGCATGCGCGTTTTCGTGTCGAGAATCGCCGTATGGACATTAGTCGCAAACAGCCACGCCTTTTCGTTTCCATAACGAATGAAGTAAAACCTGAGTGCTTGTTAGATTTCGATGGGGTACTGTAGATACCCATCTTTGGGCACCGTCCACTGCCACCTGTCGACCTGCTTCAATGCAGCCCTCTCGCAGCCGGGGAAGATCTCCGCCCACTCTTCTCTCTGGAATATATGATTGGAATGCTGTGTAAATATGTTTTGCCCGTTCGACATAATAATACAACTTGTCTAAGAGTTTCAGCAGATAAATTTGTTTGTAAAGGGCGAAACTTACGGAATCCGTAACAGAATGGAATATCCAGTAAGTAAAGGATTCTTCGTTTTGTAAAAAGAATTCGACTTCAGTTCCAACAGTCCAACTGTACTTCTCCACCGTATACCCTCCTAAATGGGGTTTTATTCTTGCTTGTTTCCGAAGTACCTGCAGGAATCGATATTGTCTTCAGGTTACAGAAAATAGATTCAGCTTCAGGAATTTGTGAAATTGGCATCTAAAACTATGGGTTTTCGCGGTACACATGTGCGCTGTCACCGGAATAGGTGGATGTGTTCCTCCGTATTCAGCGGGCAGTCTGTCATCTGAGACGTATTTCTTCAGAATGTCCTTTCCAGATGAAATTATGATCTTTTCCTAAAGAGAGTTAAAGTTTGATTTGTGGCCAAACCTTGTAGTCGGCTGGGATGAAGGGCTGGCATGTTTGATAAAGAAGATTCACGAAGGTTGGGGCATTGACGATCAGGATCTGCTGGATCAATTGGGGGTACTGCTCGAAGAGAGTTCCCCACATGATGCGATAGGGCCCTGGAAAATTAAAATTTCCTTTTTTTTCAAAATGTTTTAGAAGGCGCGCTTTGTTGATGTGCTCTCTTAGGAATAAACGATTTTATCATTTCCCTGCATAGAACCTTGAGATTTAAAACAAAAGTCAAATCCACAATGGAGGCGCATGTTGTTCTCTTAAGCTAAAATATCAAACCAACCTGCAATGACTGACAGTAGACTGGGAGAGAATGAAAGCCCTTCGAGGTCCATAATGAGCAATCCCCCACTTTGCCTTCCGGACCTTTTCTCCTCCTCCTCCACTTGCTTCTGAAGCTCCTCCATCATCCGAAACTTGTTTCTCATGAATGGATTCAACTGAAAAGGAAAGGTTCCCGTCCTGTTCTTCCCTTTACCCTGGCGTTCCTAACGATCCCATTGACATCAATCCTCCCCGTGTGCTCCAAAAGAACTATTTTGTTGTCATCCCATCTGTTCTGACCAAGAATCGTAGTTGGGGCAAAGGACTGCATCTGGAGAGATTCGTCATCTTCGGCTGGAGGCATGGGCATTAAATCTCGCAAACGAAGGTGACGACGGAGGTTCTAAACACGTATTTTTCATTCCAAAATGGGCAACGGAAATTCGTCGAAGTTAGTTGTAAATTCAGTGGTTGTCGGATATTCACAAGTCTCCGTTTTTAATAACCACTATGTTTGAAAGTGTGGTTTTGGGAAGTAGATTAAATTTTATCGTAACCGGTCATCGACTTGTATTCGAAAAACTTTTTAGCCTTTCTCAAGTATTTCTCTCCCCTACGCATTCCCTCTTCATACTCACCGTTGTCGCATCCTCTTCGTGCTGCCAGGCGACAATCCATCTGAAGACATTCCACTCGTGTTGGCAGTAGTCTTCGTTTTCTCCTCCAGCCTGCCTCCTCACTCTTTCCACAGCCTTCTTCTGCTCCTCCTCCATGTCCAAGGTATCGTCCGAGGCTGCTGTCTCTCTAACCGGTGCCCTCCGGCGTTTATCTGTCCGGAGATCTGCCGACGGGTTTCGCCCAACTGCCTCCTTCGGACAAGCAAAATGACACAACTAATTGAAAACAAACGTTCTTTGCTTTCTTTTCGATTTAAAAAGACAAACGATTGAAGAAAGGGAGAGAGGCTATGTTACTATTCCGTATTCCCCCAGACACACTTCTACCCTTTATCTTTGTTTTTTTGTTTTTTTTGTCAGGTCAGTCCGTGTAATCTGTTTTGTGGCCAGATCGGCTGGTCGGCTGTAATCGGGACTCTAATTGCAGTTCGGATCGGAAGCGGCACTCGTTCTCCTCATTAGGGTTCGCAGGCACACCTGGCCGCCGCCGTAATTGCCGGGTTTCACGCAAAACGACGCCCGAAGCCATTTGATTTGTGATGGAAAAGGGAATTCAGGTGCAGACAGCTGATGGAAAGAGATAACCGGGACGAGTTGTCGACGAGTATCCGCCGAACGACGGGTTTCCTGGAGAACGGGAGATGGCGGACGGAACAGTAGCTAATTGCTATTGGGAGAAAGTCGAAAAGAAAAGGAAATAAAAGCAAAAAGAACTCCTACCTGTTCCCTGATTAAATTTTCTTCAAATGTCTGTACAAAAAAGGCATTTCGTGTAATATAGAAGTGTGTTCCCCACAACTCCGTGTTTCCGGTGAATTATGAAATTGTGAATCCACGTCCTCTTTTTGAGCGGAGCCGTCTGAGAAGAGATAATCCTCCGTCGTTGTTAAACCACATTTCACCCTTGAAATCTCACTTCCTGAGGCCTTTGTCTTCCTTTTTCCAATCCTAATCCCTGAACACAGAGGTAGAAGCACCGTGCCGTTCTCTCCAACGTCGTCCTCGCACCTGCCGCCGAATCGATAGCCAGGTGCCCCCTGAGAATTAGACGCATTCAGTCTCGGAGCCAGCCGACTGCCGCCTGATCCTACTCAATCCAGCTGGCACCCGAAGATATGGCAGAGCCCGAACTGAACTCCAGCCTCTGCCAGCTGAATTGGCTCCTTTCGAGGGGAGGGTCTCAGGAGACGGCCTCTTCCTCCTCCTCCTCTCCCAAGAGCAGACCAGCCTCTTTTTCCACGAGGACCACTCCCCCGGCTGACAAACCACCGTATTCCTATGCTCAGCTCATTCGGATGGCCATTGAGAACAACCCAGACAAAAAGTGACTGTCTCCTAATTTCAATATCAGTCTTCAATTTTCAGGTGCAGTCTCAGTGGAATCTATGCCTACGTCTCTAACAATTTCCCTTTTTATAGAAACAACAACAGTTTAAGTTGGAAGGTGAGCCATTGGGGAAAATTCAAGGAAACGACCCCACCCAACTTGGCGATCCCATAACCAAGGAGACGACCCCAAACCATTGTAGGAATGGGTGGGGTCGTTTCCCTGGCATAAGGTATTGGGGCCGGATTGTTAAATTAGTATCAAGTAAACGACCCCAATTTTGAATTGAAGGGGTCGTCTACTTGAAACCCCGGACCTATTAAATTTGACGACCCCAGACATTAAATTAAAAGACCCCAAACGATTTTTAGGCAAGCGACCCCAAATGGGGTCGCTTTGTTGAACTTGGTGGAGGTCGAATAATTGCATCATGGGGTCATTTAATTTAACATGGATTCAACAGTTTAATTACGTTTGGGGTCTCTTATTTGAACGATTTAACGTTTTTACCTTAAGCGTGTCGTAATGTTGAACTGTGGGTCGCTTTATTAAACTCTTAATGTTAAGTACTGCAGGGTCTCGTATTTAAACGAAAAATTGGGGCTAAAACTGGGGTAGGAATGGAATGCTTGGTAGGAGTCAAGTACAAACATTACCAGCAGTATTACGGCTTCCTTACTTCCTAGCAGACGACGGCTTCCTTACCCCACTAAAGATCTAGTAGGAATCTTCGGTAATACAGATTCGATAGCCCATTCTTATAAGTGTAAAACAACCGACCAGGACCTAGTAGGTAGATGACCGCTGGCTCGTCGCAGGCAGGTAGAAATGAACCAATCAAGGCAAGCATGCGGGTAAACGTTTGATTAGCGAATATGTACGTTGGGGTCGCCTGTTTGGGATAGAGGGGTCGCTTTCTAGGCAATGAAGAATGGGTTTAGCATTTGGATGGGGTCCTTTTCTTGGGACATTTTGGAGGTCGTATACTTTAATAGAGTGGGGTCGTGTATTTGAATGTACCCGGTTGGTTGGTAATGCGTGGGTTTGCGTGGCGTTAGGTGCGCTGCCTGAGTCTCTCATTTTCCCATGTTCTCTACCCGGTGCGTGGCCCTAATTTGACTGACTTCCAGAAGAAGATCGGTCGTGCCCTTGGTGGGCGAAATTAGCCTAAATCGTTGGCCGGACCGGCCGTTCATTTCCTTCCGTTCACTGTGGTTGTGCCGTGCCGAAGGCACCGTTGTGGCTGCGGAGCAGCCGTTTTGGCCGCGTAGCAGCCCTTTTTGGTGCCGCAGGCGCCCATAAGTGTGTTTCACATCAATCGAAAGCTACTGATGTGGCGGGGCTTTAACTTCTGGTGTTAATACATTGTGTTACTTTCAAAGATATTTGAAATGCTTTCAATGTGTTTTTGCACAAGCAGCATCAAGCTGAAAAATGAAATGACAAACATTTTTTTTTCTTTGTTTTAGAATTCCATTCGCCACAATTTATCTCTGAACCGACAATTCCGACGTCTTGAAAAACAAGACGGAGAAAAAGGTACGTCTCTCTTGTAAACTGAGCCAAATAAAGCTACAGGAGCCTGTTGGGTTATCGCCTCTCCCGAGGAGAAGAAACGACAGAGAAAGGAAGGCTCTCCGACTAGGATCAACCCAGCGGTTGAGAAGATGTACATGAAAAGTAAGATCTTGAGAAAACAATCCAAGAAGAGCTTCAGACCGTCAACAGACGAGGATGAACGATATTCGAAACCTCCCCCCGACGAGAACTGTCGTAGACGACAGGGCAGTTGACCCAGCCACAATTTCACTCTTTGATACCGTTAGTTTCAATGTTTGCATTTGAACCATTTGAATTGTCAATTTTAGGGGACCAGCTGTGCTGCCGTGGATCAACGCCTGACAGATGCAGTGCCGGAGGAAGACTTGAACGACCTAGTCTTATTCACTTCCCATGACATGTCAGCCTCTTTTAAACAAGTCTATGACCAAGTATTTCATCAGAAACAGAGTGGGGAATCCCAGGAAGAAGTACAACGAATGAATAGCCAGTCATTATAATCAAATTCAGATTGATTGGCTTAAAATCGGGTTGGAGGCAGCAGGCGTAGATTACAGAAATGAGGAGGAACTGCAGCAATTGGATACGGATAGATTTTCACGTGAGTTTCCCAAAGTGCAAATATTTTTGAAACATGAAGACCATGAATGTTTAAAAGTAGGGTATTACAGATTTCCTCCGCAGTCGCGTGGCAAACAACGCCCAGAAAGGTACTGTAGAGAGTAGATCGTTCAGTCCTTTTTTTCCTCTTTGGGCACAAACCCTTCACCTGTGTTGTTCATTTCCTCACCTCATAATAAAAAGGCAAAGCCTGTTGAAAGAAAAACAGGTCCTTCCTTTCTTTCTTTCACTTGAGGCAAAACACAATCCACTCTTTTTATCGATGCGACACATCATTGCGATTGGTTAAAAAACAATCAAGCAGAGCGAGACGTACAGTGGAAGTGCAATGCAAATCTTTTCAACGAACATTATTCATTTGTTCAAGGGACAGTGTAAAAACCCGACGTAAACACAAAATGTATAGTTTCAAAATAAGTTTTGCTTGCCTTCAGTTTTCCCACATTCTAAAACGCATGAGCTGATTTCCCTTCTGACCATTGCCAAACCAACTCCGATAATTAATTACTCTTTTCAGTTATGCCTTCTGATTTGGACGACTTCAGTTGTCCCTCTTCCCTCACTCGCAGGGTTTGTCTCTCCCTCTAACCAATCCAATTTCCCTTCAGGACTCTCTGAGCTCAGTGGAGGATGACTTCGACTGGACGTCTATTTTGTGACTCTTTATGCGATATCTTTTGTACATTTGTTTACGGTGATCCGTAGGAGGGGTAGTCGTCGTAGATGGCTTGAGACCCTGTAGTTCCCTATTTATTTGGTATTCCAATGAACCTACTTGCTTGTCTTTGGTCGGCCATCCACTGGCGGAGGAAGGCGATAAAATTGCAGATGTACACGGCAGAGAGTGCCAGACAGAGCACCTGAAAGAATGAAGCGTAAACGCTGGATTTGAATAATGACAGCCGCCGTTGTGAACCAGCCGCCAGTTGCCAGCTCTCCTCCGCCGATGACGAGCCACATGCACATGAAGTAGAAAATGGATAGAATCAGGGACACCCCACATTCCTGCAAAAATAGCGTTAAAACGAACCGGTCTTTGTTTTATTTTGATTTTCGCTTATGATTACATAGGTTATTTTAATGTTACGCTCGATGCTAAACTAATGATTTCAATTAAAAACAATAATCCTGATCCTGCTTGATCTGGATGCCAAAATACTAGACAAAAAGTGAAGTCAACATAAGCAAAACCATTATTGATTGGAGTTCTACTGTTTCCCCCGTGCAATCATTGCGAATTGAGCCCTATCTTATCGACTAAGCGTGCCAGGTCAAAATACTAGCTTTTGAAAGATTCTAAAGAAAAAACTCACAACACTTGCGTAGGTGACAATTCTGATGGGGAAGAAGTGAGTCTCCAATTCAAAGAGGAGGAGAGCTGCCGCAGCTACATCGAGGGCGATTGCTATGCCGATGGTTAGCCAGACTATCGTAGATGCTGAAACAAGAGTTTGTTTGGAATCAAAATTAAATATAACGAAGAATAGTTTATGGAATATCCGTTTTGAGTGATGATACGTGAACTTTTATGCATAAAAACGCTCACCTGCCGGAAGAGACGGAGACTGAAGAAGAGCTACCACCAGGAGGAGGTTGAGAACAAGGGCGACGACTTTGAGAGAGTGGGGCAGCTGGGCGAAGCGAGAGACGAAGAGCGCCATGTTTGTGCGATCAATCGAAAGACACAGATAAGGCGAGCAACATTAGCATATCACAGACACAGGTATCAACCAGATAACGAATATTGCGACTCTGTTCTCGGGAAGTAGGGAGATAGGGAGCACTGTTTCATAAATAAATAAAAAGTAATTACTATGTAGAAAAGTTTAGAGTTCCGAAATAGAACTAATGCAAAGTTTAAAATACATTCTCAAGACTCATTACCGATTCCCAACAGATGAAACATCAAAAGGCGCCGGTCCGAAACAGTTGTTTGCGGTTATCATTCACAAAACGAACATGACGTGCTGTTTACACTTAGAAAGCAGCACATTTCTCGCCAAACACAAAGTGTTCAGGAACGAAACTGACCCTAAACATTGTCTTTCCGCTGCACTAAGGGTCGTTTTGGCATGATTCCAGATTGGAGAGGTTTTGTATAATTGAAAAATGCTAAGTTGTGCCAAAAATAAGATGTCGACATTAAAATTCCCAACTGCGATATCATTATTTTGACACACTCTAGCCTTCCAAGAACTTGGCGAAAGGTATGTAGATAAAAGAATAATTAATCACACGAAGAAAGGGACACCAGCTGTCTTCTCTTCGTCTCTCCCACAATGTTCTCCCTGGACATTTCAAGGATTCTTATTCCTGCTCGAATTTGTCATCTTGGTGTTACTCAAAATTCCCTTCTACTCGAATGTCGACCGTGATAGCTTTCGGGTACTGTACTTTGTGATGTACTTCTTCCCCGCCTTTTGGGGTTGGTACAGGTATGCCATTCCAGATTTTCTTTATTAGGTTGCCTTCAGCCGATATTCTCCCGCGGTATTCATTCTTTCCGAAGGCTCATTCACTACCCAAGTTCGGAACGTTGTCTTCAAATACTGCACCTAATTTTCTACGATATCGTCAACTGCTTAGTGAAATTCTATGAGGTAATATAATGGATTGGTGTTCCTTAAATGTCTTCGTCAAAGTGGCTTTTTCGGTGTTCACAGAAATGAAGCAAAGGAAAAGTCGGGCCGAGGTTGGGTGGTTTATTTTCAGACAAATGGTTTTTATTCAGGTTTCCCTTTCTCTTTAAATATTTTCTGATGAAACTCTCCGTGATTTGTTTTGCTGTAAGCTGTTTGCTTTACATGCAGATTATCTTCGGAGGCGGAGGTTTTTGGCCTGCTCAGGTAAGTATTAATGGCTCAGTATTGATATTCTGTAATAGCCGAGTGTTCAAATGATTACTTAAAATTACTATCATCCACTTTTGCAAATTCTTGGAAAATCTTACGCTAATCAGCCATATTGTTTGATCGCTGTTAAAGAAAATTGTCTTTTTTAAAAAAAAAACGAACTAGAAATATATTTATTTGAAAACACCTTTCGTTTTCTGTCATTGAAGGACATATATATTTAGACGCTTGGCCCCATCTACCCCTTCTCCGATCTGGCGATGTGCCAAGTCGATGTCGTTCGTCGTTGACGTCGTAAGTTGGAATTTGTTTTCCTAGCAACATGGCAGGGAAATACGTTTTCCATCAACATATTCTTTTAGGTCCACATTCTTCTACGTTTCGGTTACAAATATTGCCCATTTGTTTTCTTTGAATTACACAACGACGAAGAAGTTGGTTCTGAGCAACCGGAAGTTGACATTGACATTGTCAAGGGAATAGCAGTTGTTCCTGCCTTCTGAACAACCGAAGATGGAAGATTTTCTTCAAAAATTGCCCGTTGTTGTTGTCTTCATTCTCGGTCTTCTGGGAAGTGAGGTAGGTGTTATGACTGTTCACAGGGTGACCAAGGAATTGGTAAAATTCTCCCATAATATTGACGACACCTTTAAATGGCGTCACTCTTTTGAGTTCTCTTGTTTTTCTAATGTAAAAGTTTGAGAATCACCATTGCTACACTTTGTCTAAACTGCAGTTCACTTTGTGTATTTTTGGTATAAAACCAGTGGTTAGACTATATGATTCTTTATTATGAAAGACGTGGATCACACCTCCGACTGTATGCTTCCGCTGCCGTGGGTGGCCCTAAACATGGATCTTGTTTTGCCAAGAATTCAGTTACCTGAAGAGATCGTGGGCATCAATTCGTGAGATTTCGCTGCTTCGAGAGGACCCGGCTGTGGCAAAAAAGGCTGCGTTGTTGTAACTGATGCTGTGGTCGACTGACGGCGACGGGACAGGCGGAAGAGGCGTCGATGGACCCCTGAACAAGGGAAATTGTGATATTTATAATGTGAACTACCTCAGTTGGCTGGTTACTCCGAAAGTAGTGTTCTTCTTATCGGAGGAGGCTCCCTGTTTCTTTGTGTACAGTCGTTGTTTCTTCAAAGGCTTTATTTTCTCAACTATTTGAGCCACACTCTCGCTGAAGGGTGTCTTCTTAATCAAAAGAAGGACACCCAAGACGAGAGGAAGACACTGCAGCCCAAGGATGATGCAAAGAGCAACCCGAGGAATGTAGGACGACCACAGCTGGGAATCACAAGTGTTCTGAATTCAAAAGTTCTTAGCTGACATATAAATAGTCCACCTTTGGGTTTTCGGTCCGTTTTCCATTGGAATAAAGAGAATAGTCAAATGTGCAGCCTAGGCGGTTCTCCATCTGAGCCAGACCACCCGGGTTGTGGGGGATGGCGTGGTTGAGGAGTTTGGTGGTCGACTCCGGAAGAGAGGCAGAATAAGGGAAGAGGGTGAAGGAGAACACGTGAGAGACGGTGACACTGTATAGACAACCCAGGAAGAAAAGGACCTGGAATGCGACTATTGAAGGAGGAAAACAATGAACGAACCCAGAAGACGACTCGGGGGATTCCAGAAGAGACATCACTTGAGAAGTACAACACGAGGGCGACGGAGAGGAAAATGTATACTCCCAATTGAGCAGCCAAGAAACACCAGAGGATGGTTTTGTAGGTTCTTTGGTGAGCGAGGGCTTCTAGCTCCTTCTCGCTCAGTTGGTATAACCCGAGGACTGGGTTATAGTTGATTTTGGAGATGGAGATAGTCTTGTCCAAATAATCAACCAATTCTTCATAGGCAGCTTTGTCTCTCCAAATGTAGACTGACAAAATTAAAATTCCGATCTGAAAGAAGAAATATATACGTGAAAAATGATTGGATATTTGACCGGTTTTGGTTTCACTATTTCAGTCACCAAGATTTATTTCGACAGTATATTTAGAAATCTCTTATTTACCTATCAGTTACAACTAGTCCTAGATCTTTGCTTTTTTCATGATGATCTTTCAACCACAAAATAAAGATGAGCCATTAATATCGGCGGACCGTAATTGTCGCCCCAGTGCCCTCCCTGACCGCCTCTCATTGCTTTGCCACCTTTTATGGCACAAACGACCCTGACCGCCTGGTTTTCGCGCATTCCATTGCCACCGGAACCAAGGATAACAGAGAAACATTGTGGCAATTGCGCAGAAAAAGATATTCCGTTTTCCCACAAGAACACTCACAAAAACAGCGACGCCTAGGCAGATGGCGACGAAGGCAGCGATAGAAGCCCTCCAAGTACGGGGACCTTCGAATGTGACTGCTCTGGATGGGAGACTGGCTGAGGTCCGCGGCGGAAGTGCCGGCGGACGATTCATCTGAAGGAAAATTGAAGAAAGGGTTAAGGAAAGGAGGGATAACATGATTGGGAACACGGGCAGACGAGCGAATAGATGCGGTACGATCGACAGGGATTACGGAGAATTGGAGTAATGGTTTGAAACGAAAGGGAAAGAAGGAGAATGGGCTAAAAAGAGATTTGTAGTGGGCAAATCTCCGGCTTCAGATTCATTTCAATGTCATAGAAGGCTGATGTTTTTGCTGGAGATGCAAAGTTTAAAAATACAGCGTGACTCATGGATTCATTAGCGGTGAAATCGTTTAGAACGCCTTAAAGGAAGAGAATAAACTGTCAGGTATCACTATAGCAATTACACAGTGGCAGTTTGAAATTGTTATTCAGAAGTCAGTGGATCGCAAGGTGCGTATTCGGTGGGAACAGATGCTCACCTGAGATAAGCCAGGATTAGCCCTCCAATGCCGATTTTTCACAGCAGCCAATCGGAGCGTGTCATCAAACAAATGGATTCCTCCGACACATTACAATTCCAGTTCTACCAGGGAAATAAAAATGAGTATTGGACGAAATTGGACGAGGGCAGCCGGCTGGTAATTAAGAGCGGAACTGTACAGCCGACTGGCAGCAAGGGAGGGCGAGGTGAAGAAGACCGTACAAAGGAGTGATGGCCGACAAGGGAAGACGTAAGGTCGGGGCAATCGGCTGGTCAAAAGAGCCATCGAACCAGCCGGCTGGAAAAGAGGCCATGACCAAACGGCCTCTTTAACATCATTTCAACAGAGAACTAAACAAAGTAGCAAATGTAATTCAAATAAATTTTTACTTTCCATCCGTTACATTTGGCACTTCCTTAAATATACTTTTTGAAATATTCAGAAAAAGCTGAAAGTCAATCTCATCCAGCGAGAATTGTCAAGAAGTGTGCTGTTGGCCTACAGTTAGACATGTTTGTTGGAAATACGAACAAAAAATTTTTAAGCAGGGATAATCAGTAAACGCCTTTTCAATCGTAAAATTTTTTAGAGTATTTGGAAGAACATAAATGTGTCAGTTCCAGAAAGAGACAAATATTTTGCTTCAAACAGCAACTGGTTGTCTACAAAACAAGAGACGTCATCAATCGATATAAATAAGTGACGTCATCAGTGACGTCATGTCCGGCGGGTCAAGATGGTAAAAAAAGAGTCGCCTCGATTTGGGTTCCTCCAGGAGTAACGTGATCGGGTATTTACGGTCTGCCGCCGGCTACGCCAAGGACACATCGTCTGCAGCCTCCACTTCTGACACACTATCTCGTAAGACGAATGTCTATGTCTCTTATTTTCCTCCAGTCTCTCCCTCTCCCCAGGAGATGCGATAAATGCGATTGTCGTCTAAGCAGGGGGAAGGTCGACCTCAAATCGGCTCTGTTCAACTCTTTATTGAAAGGAATAGTGAGAGACAGAGAATCAGACAGACACGTAGCTAGAGACGGAGAGGGGCTGCTCCTGAGGGAGGTAGTCGGACTGGAGGGAGCCGGCAGGAGAGGCTGAAACAGAAGACTGAGCGTCAACGGAACAACCCACGTCTGTTGAGTTCCTCCATTGCGTACTCGGAGATGACAGCCGAAGGGAAGCCGTAGAAGAAGTGGAGGTCGGTGAAGGACTGGACGGAGGTCAGAGGGTTGAAGTAGGAGGAGGCCACGGAGGTCAGAGATCCTGTGGTCGAAGGAGCCTCAGAAGACGACTGACCGCTCGACATGGACGGCTGCTGCGAATGACCTCAGCCTTGCAAATTCCCACGTAACGCAGCCCTTTCCGGAGTAGTCCTCATTATAAAATTTCATTTCTTGTGCTCCGCTCCTTGGGAACGGTCGCCTCATCCAAATGAACCGTCTGCTTCCTCTTTTCGTCGTTCTTCTTTTATTCGGAACCATCGATGCGGATAAAACCACGGACCGCTCCCAACTCTTGTTCAACTACATGACGTGGGTTTATTAAAACTTTATCTTTATCTCCTTTGCAGTTTTGAAATAAATATTCAATGAGTTTAGATTGTATAATTTCTTTAAATGCTCAATTTTCAGTCCGCTCGCCCTGGGCATCGCCTGTTCCTGTATTGTCATCCTCATCGTCGCTACCATTGTCATCTGTGTGCTCGATCTTCGTGGCCAGTCGGGCCTTCCCAGTGGGTAAAAAGATATTCCACCTAAGAAGAAACGTCAGAGCAAGCCAAAGAAGGGCAGAGTTTGATGTGGAAGCCACTGAAAATCGCTTCGGAGAAGACGCTGAAAGAGCCATTGCTGAAGAATTCTGAAGAATCGGAGACTCAGAAGAGCCCTTCTATGAAAATGGCGGATTTGGAGGCAGAAGCCACCCAGTTTTCTTTGGTCAGGGGGTACTCTGCTAGACTGGATCCCCAGGAAAAGCACAACCGAATCATTGAAGGTAATAGGGCCCAGAGAATAAGAAATTGGAGTTTCAGCCATCTACCAGGCGTCTGGCAGGGATCTTCCCGAGATGTACCGTACGAAGGTGAAGGTTCCTTTTTGATTAGAGATCAGTAATTTCAGAACAAATTGGCTCTTGGCAAAAACGAAAACTTGGAGAGTAGGTGTATCTAATATCCGAATAATTCTTTGTTCAGCAATGGTCAATCCGTTGGAAGCAATCAACGAAGATCAGGAGGAGGACCAGGCGGGAATCGACTTTACGCAGACTGATTTCACGAAGGTAAAGAAAATGCGTTCTCTTTTCGAATCTCTTCAGGTGGAACCTGAAGCCGTGAAGATCCAGGATCTGCTTGCGGATAGCACACAGTTAAACACGGAAAAGAAGGAGAAACACGAAGAGAAGGCCAAGTCGGAGAAAACGAAGCACGGAGACAGTGCGAGCGAAGAGAACGACAAGGGAGAAGATGGGAAATCGGACAAATCGACCAAGAGTGAGACTACGACGAAGACGGAGAAGAAGGAGGAGAACAAGACGAGTGCGGAGAGGGAGGAAAAGAAGGAGGAACAGAAAGAAGAGAAGAAGGATGGGGAGAGTAAGAAACAGACGGAGGAGAAGAAGACGAGCAAGGAAGAGACTAAGAAGGAGGAGGGAGAGCAGAAGAAGGAGGAGGAGGAAAAGAAGAAGGAGGACAAGTGACTTCGGAAGGCCGACGGCTCAGCCAGATTGTGCAAAATGAAGGACATTATACTCCTAGTTTCTCTGGCTAAAGTAAAACCTTTTTATCAATGCATAAAAACTTTAATGAATTACAAAGAGCTTTCTTTTAGAAAAACAATTAAATGAAAACCTGCTGTGAAGGGTTTTATCACGCTTCAAACAAAGAGGGCACCGATTATTTATCCCACAATTATCCAGACAAATGCACGTAATTCAGACGTTTGAAATCAACTACTATTCAGACGTTTCCTCCTTTCTAAATAACGCCCCTTGAAGAAATCTTCCATCACGCAATCTTAATCGTTTTGTTAGCACTTCCTAAAGAAAGCCTAATTTTTGAGAGAATCCTTAGATAGGATTATTTATTGTCCTAAACAACTTAGACAACCAAATATTTCCAAAGACAATCCTTAATAGTTTGCCCATGAGACCGACTGCCACAAAAAGACGCAGTCAACTTGTTTTTGGCGCAATGTTGTCCGAGAAAACAAATAAATCACGTGCAGCAACGAAAGGGTAGTTTCCACATGGCGAAGAAAGAAGAAGTGATGATTTCAGTCCATAAATCACGTGAGACTTGGAAGTAAACTGTTTATTCATTTGATTTGTACATCTACACATTGACCTTTCCCAGGGCGCCTTCCAGAGTGGCCATGTCTCCCTTGATCTCCCTCGCCAGTCTCTGGAGGGCAGACACCTTGTCCAGCACCTCCACACGCTGGGTGTAGGCGTTGTAGCGGACGTGGAAGGGACGGGGTATGGTGGAAACCCAGGCTCTGGAGATTAAACGTTAATAAAAAAGATGAAGGATATACTTGAGCTTGTTCTTGGCGCTTGTGAAGGATTCCGCAAGGAAATACTTTGGCTGATACTCAGTAATTGGGTACTTGGTAGTGGACGTGACCGAGGGCTCGAAAGGCTCAACGGCAGGCTGAAATGATGTGTGAATTTCAGTTTATTGTTATCTAGGAACACAAGTTGTTCAGCATTGATTGTAAGTTATTCAAACCTTGTCACTGAGGGCATACTGTAGTTCTCCGAAAGAGCTGAGAAGCCCTGCTCCGTAGGCCTTCTTTTGTCCGTTCTGCAGGCACAAGCCAAACTCAATCGTAAACCAGTAGAGCTAAACAAATCGCCATCTTCTTAAGATATTCGTGGACCTACAGTTGCCAATTTCTCAATGGTTTCATCAGTGGCTCCAAGGGAAGCAAGGCCAATCTCTTGCGAGAATTGAGCGAATTCGACGTCGGCAAAGAGAGGCACGTGGCCGAGGAGTTCGTGGCAAATATCACTGAAAGGAGTTGGAATAGAAATGAACTCTGAATTACGGTTCAGGGGTGTATTTGGGGTCAGAGTTGTGGCGGATGTACTGGGTGGAATGGAAGACGCGGAAAGCCAATCCGGCGAGGAAATCGCGAGAGGAGAGGAGACCGGCTACCGGACGGAGGGTAAAACCAGTGCAATCTGAAATCAATTGTAGCACTAACCTAAGCTACTATGATCTTAAGATTTTACTAAATTTCGGCAGTTGCTGTCAAGGCCTAAGAAAACCTTCTTACTGTGAAGGAAGTCGGAGACATCCTGGAGCTGGGGGATCGAGTCGGGTCCAAATCCGCAGTTCTGCTGCAGAAGAGGGAAGATGTAGTTGAACTCTTGGCAGGCATGTGCCGGATACAGGGAAACCAGCTGATTGTAGACCACGCGCCAGGTTCCAATCTCAACCTCAGAGTAATCAATACGATGGATTTTGTCTCCACTAAAAAGGAATTACACAGGGTTCTGTACAATTGACGTACTGTCTGTAGTTGAATGCAATGTCGGCAAAGTACTTTCTGCGTTCACGGTAGACGTCATCAGTGAATCCCTGAAAGAGGGTAGGAAAAGAGAGTGGGACCTACAGGGTGGTCGCAGTCAAGCTCTGCTCCGTAGCTGAGGATTCTGTTGGCGAATTGGTCGATGTCCGAGATTTTCTGGGGGAACCAGGGCACAGAATCTAAAAATAACTCTATTTTGTTTTATTTATGGGTGCTTTCAAAACAAAAGAAAGAGTCATCAGAGTCAAATAGGCAAAACAAATAATACAGTCAGAAGACTATCTATAACCAACCGCTGTTCTGCTTGTTCTTGGCGTTCCAATCCTTAACAACGAGATCTCCTCCGTGTTTCTTGAACAACTCGATCAGCTCCTCGATCTTTGTCTGCTCTTCGTTCTCTGCGCATTCCACCAGAATCTCGTAGCAGCCTGCGTGACTCTTCGAAGGGCGAGATTCAATGTGCGAAAGGTTCACTTCGTGGGCCTAAAATATTTTATTCTCCCAAAGGGTTACTTTTTAAGCAATAAAGTTTGTTTTAAAGAATCAATGTCACTTTCACAATTCAAACTTTTATGGTTTGGCTGCGGCCGAGACAGGCGGCTGTCACGAGTCCTTGTAGAACCCGTCATAATTAAATCAGCGATGACAGTGTTTATGAAAATGTCACTTGGATTTTGCGGAATCAGTTGCCGAAAGAGTGAATGTGTCGATGAAACGGGTTTCCACAGTCAGTAGCTGCTGACAGTTGAACATCACAGATGACCATTTCTGATCGGAACACCCGTTGTTCTGGCTTTGATCGATACAAACGTTTTTGGAAGTTTTGATACCTTCTTCTAATCATTTGCATCTTGTTTTTAATCGTTTGTCATTTGGTTACAAATGAGGGGTACGTTTCGTATTGAGTTTCCCCAGGAGTCCTACTGCAACCCCTTCCCTACCTGGAAAACCTTGAGTGTCTCAGCCAGTGCTCCAGCCTTCTCCTTGAGAGTAAAGATGATGGTCGTCTTTCCTCCTTCTTCAGTCACATTGGCCACGTAGGATTCCATGGCGTAGCGCTGAAAGTACATTCCATATACTACTGTAATCCAAAAACCAGGAAGTCGTCGGCATTGGGGAGGTGGGTGGGCGGCATGTTCCCTTTGACTCTGAGGAAGGACTGTGGTTGTGTAGCTCCGCCCACCTCCGCCAAATGCCTTCGACGACAAATTCGGGCCCTTGAACCGGGAAATGACAGTTGGCTGCACGGCCTCTGCACCGTGGAGAATCGCTTTAATCGTTTCGTTGAAGCGGGCCGCGTGAGGCCATTTTGCGGAGCGAAAAACACCAACTTGGTCGGTTAAATGAGACATTTCGGAGAAAGAAACACAAGGGTTAGGGATACGTGCAGATTGGGAAAACGGAGGATGGACGGACGCCATCGTTCACAGGTTAAAGACAAAAAGTTCACTGCATCAAAGTCTGGTGCACACAAGTTTTGACTGCAAAAGAAAAATTGAAAGTGAAAAATTGGATTGGCGTGGAATATATTAATTTTTGTTGTTTTTTTATGTTTTAAAACTTAAGACAGAAGATGGCTGGATGGATGATTGATTGCCTTCTCAAGACAGATCGTCGGGAAGTGCTTGATCAATGGTGAATATTTAAAAACTATTATCTTACGGAAAACTATAATTTGCATCAATTAAACTGAAATAATTGTTTTCTTTTTGTATTGGGAGTAATCTTCGCTTTGAGAACCGAGCTATGCTGCTAATCACACATCGCCTTGGTTTGTCTAGTTCCATTGTGAAGAGCGCACGTGCGCGAAGGAATTCTTTCTTTTTTTTTGTTGATCGAATTAACGCTCGTTTTACGATTGGATTCGCATAAAATGGGTAACGGGTTCAGGGTTTTGGGAGAACTGAAGATCGACCGGACTGGTCGTCGGCTGTCTGCGCATTGGTGACAGCCGGGCGGCTTTTGACCGCAGACGACACGGCCTGTCGACGACAGAAGGACCCAGGAGACCAAGGGAAAGTACAGTAGCCATCAATGGAGAGGCTATAAGAGACTCACCTTCATCGTTTGGGCGACCTCGCAGACTGCTTATCGCATCGAGGAGGATCGAAGGGAAACCACGTGGCCCACGACCTCGGATCTAAGTCACATGACAGAGGTAGATGAGTTGTTCTTTTACAATAAAACTGTTTAAGAGGAATATGTTTTATGAGAAATCAGTTATCGCGTTAAACAGTTAGGTAGAAGGAGTGGATGGCCAATAATTTGTACTTTGACCTATTACAAAAGAACTATTTGGGAAAACATTTCACCAAAACATTTTTGATAGAAAATAGTGATAATCAACCTCTTATCCGCCTTTATACATTTGGCTTACGAGGGAACCAATTTTCATCAGTATGGCCAAATTTTCAAAATCTGCTGAGCTGCCTTGGTTTTGCGGCCGTGGAAATGGCACGCTATCATTTCCTCCAGGGGAAAAGGAAAACCGGCCGGGGCAATGAGCCTACGTTACGTGAATGCTATTCTTAGACTCATTTACCTTCACCAGTCGGTAAAAGCGCCTACGGCGCGTTACCTCCTGGATGGGTTGGTCTCGCACCCGAAAGTATGCTAATAAATTTGACTTCGGCCTCTTAACTGGTTTACCCTCATTCTCTACACTCTCAACCATTCATGCGGTTGCACCGTGCTATGCAACCGAAGGCCATCCAACCAAGCGGCCGAAGGCCGCCTGTTTAAGCGGCCCCTGAACTACGATTGCACCAAAAGTATATTAAATACGATAAAAGTATTTTTCTTTTTCTGAAGTGCGATCAACTCCGTTCGTGCTACTTCAGAATCTTAATCAAATCTTCTTATCATGGAATCCGAAGAGACAATTAACAAACTTAGTGAATCGATCATCTACCGTTTATTTGTTGCAAATACAAAGACATGCCCGATTTTAAAATGCATGTTCCATGTTAACAATTGCTTAAGAAATTATAAAGAACCAGAAGTTAAAGCCCCGCTTCGCGGGTCTTTTCCTTCTGGTTTCGGCGGCCTTCGGCCGCCTCGGGGCCGCTTCGCGACCCAACGGACAATAACTTTAGCGGGTGAGCGCTCGGGTCGGGTACCAAAGTGCGGCCGACCGCTCCGGCGCTTCGCGCCTCCACGGATGGCGGCCGCACTTTGGTACCCTCCCCTCGCTTAATCACCGCGCACCAATTTCTACCCTCTGGAAATGAGAAGGCCTATTCATAGACATTTCACGTTGCGCTGCTAACCAACAAAGAGAAAACCTTCAAATGTATATAAGGACCAGGAGTTACGGCCCGCCTTCGGCGGTCCTACACTCCTGGCGTGTGTGGAATAAGCACATCAGTAGCTTTTATTTGGTACTAAATTTGCTGGAAACTAT
This sequence comes from Oscheius sp. G VE-2021, assembly GCA_022343465.1. Taxonomy (NCBI): domain Eukaryota; kingdom Metazoa; phylum Nematoda; class Chromadorea; order Rhabditida; family Rhabditidae; genus Oscheius; species Oscheius sp. G VE-2021. The sequence continues at coordinate 2,232,367 of JAJQXH010000058.1, forward strand.
AATTTTAAAGAGGCGGCCTTCGGCCGCAAGAGAAGGCGGCTTACGGCCGGTCTGTTCGCAGCCTTCGGCCGCTCAGTACACGGCCTTTGGCCGCAAAACCGGTGCCTGCGGCACCGTCAGCCGCATTTTTCCACCAATCGCGAGGAAATGATCCGGCACTAAAATAGGCTAATTTCAAGACAACCATCGAGAGAGGGCGAGAGACGGCGAGAGATAGGGAGAAATGAGAGAGCGCAGGTTATGCTAATAGTTACAAAGATAGAAACATATACACACCGTTTCTCAAATGTTATAAGGAGGATAAAGAATGATCGTCGTGTTTTTCGATTTAATTGTTTATTCATAGTTGAAGTCTTCAAAAGTCAAGAAATGCCACATTCCGGCACGGATCATCGCCGCCCTGGCCAGATGAACCAACGTGGGAGTGCTGAAAGTGGCCTGTCCGAGACAGAAGACGTCCATCCCTCGGTTGTCTTCAGAATCCCTTGTGTAGACCACTTCTACCGAGGAATGAATACCAACAATTCCCCTAAAAAGTCTCTTTTTCTATAATAAAAGATTTCTATAATAAAAGCAACTGACGTCTGTTCCCTGTCGTCTGGAATGTAAGACCCCATCCATTTGCATTTATGGGCCTCGAAGTCTACCAGAAGACACATCTTCGTCTTCCGGAAGAAGTAGATCAATTGGGTGTTCGTGTTGTACAAAGTGTAGTCATGCCGATCCACAGCCACGTCTCGGAAGGGAGAGTCCCCGAGAGGAACGCGAAGACGAGAGAGCGAAGGATTCTCTTCAAAGTACATTTTAACGCTGAGCAAAGTTTGGTAGTAGTTGCACAGTCGACCCCATTCGCGGAGGGGGGGGGCGTCGCTCCCGTGCACTTTATTCTTTATTTATTTATTTTTAAATAACAATTTGTAAAATATATAGATTAAATAACAATAATAGTAAGCCTGATTCACAATATTATTTACCTGCGGTAATCTCAGTGAAGCCCTTTTGAATAACCATTTCCATGTCGATGGCAACGAAGGAGCTGACGTATTCACAAGTAGAATAGGGGTCAACTTTTTCGTAACGCAGGAGGATCTTGTTTTTCACAGTCAAAGGGTGGCAGACGGGGCGCGAATGGAACCAAGCTAAATGCAGGGTTGCTTTTAACCTTGCATTCTAAAACACTTACGAGAGATGATCATCCGAGCTACAATGTCGTTTTCGTGTATGATGATCTCGTTGGTAGGTGCGACAGAAGGAGAGAGGGCGTAGGGCAAAAGACGGAGGAAAGTAGTCCGACGCTCATCACGAAATCCGAAGAGACACAGCCATTCTGAGCACATAAACTACCTATTTTAAACCCCACCTTGGCCGAAGACTGTGAGCGGAGTGATATTTGTATTGGAAGGAAGAAGGAGCTCATCTACTTCCCAGTTGTACCTCCTTAATCGTATTTATTTACAAGTTTGATTTATAAACCTCGAAATGGAGCAGTAAATGGTCTTCTGAGAGTGGCTGACATGCACGAGATGCTGGGTAACACAGCCATTGAACCGACTGAAGTCTACGAAAACAAGAAAGTCGTCCGTGAGCCAGTAGATCGAGTGAAGGGCCTATTCATGAGATGGTTACAATAGAAACTCATTATTACATGGAAAGGACCAGTGTCGGATGAGTAGGAGGACCAGGTGTTGGTCGAAAGATCCAACACATTGATGACGTGTCGAAAGAAGTGAGTCGTTTTTTCAGCAGAACCCTGGGGCAACTCCTGAATTACGTTATTGTTGAATATTTGGAAAAGAAACCAGTTGGTCGACGTCGATTGCAAATCTTCCAGAAGGCGAGTAGAGCCAGTTGACAATACGAGAGGAGGCACTGGCCTCAGGGGCCGCCCGAAGAGAGAAGCAGGAGGCTGGCCTCAGGGAGAACATGACCGTCCTCACCCTGGTTAGTAGCTGAAATGAGGAGACGCCTCATTTCAGAAATGGTTTTAGTTACCTCCTGACGCAAATTTGCGTGAGACAATTCTTGAGTTCATGTTCTGTATAAAAGCTTTGAAGTTAAAGATATCTGTTTGTTTTTGGGGAAAGTCTCAGACCAGAGGAACACTAAAAAAAAGACGAAATTTTCGGTAATAGTCTAGTAGGCGGCTACATAAGAAAAATGAACGAGGGATCACTTAGAATATTTTACGTAGTAGCTTTGGTTAGAATTAATCTGACTAGTTTATTATAAAATTATAACATTTTTAAAAGGTTTACTATTATGACAAAATTCGTATTAACAAAACGTAGGGCAGATAAGCTTCAAAAATTCAGAAATTAAAATAAAAGCTTCAGAAATTCACAAATGAATGGCCTGAAGTCTAGATAACCAGGGAAAACTTAAGGAAATTTAATCCTAAGTTGTTACTGGCAAATTATTCTAAGTGATCCCTCGTTCATTTTTCCTATGTAGCCGCCTACTAGACTACTACCAAATTTTCTAAATTCTTTGCTCTTGAAATAGTTTACGACCGACAGTGTCTTAGAGAAGACAAAGATGAGCAGACCGGAGCCAACCAGTTCTGGGGCAGTTGTCTTTATAATCTATTTCACATTTGAGATTACAATTCTGAAAATGCTGAATTTCAGCCATTATTTATAGAGAAAATGGTTTCCTAACCAACAAATAGAATTTGTTTTGAGCCTAATTGGGAATTTCGTAGTTTACGTGAACAGGTTTGCCCTCTGTATTCCACGCATCCATCCGATCAGTCTCCCTTTCCGTGTATTGTTGTGGTTGATTTCTGGTTTAGAAAATTGGCGTGTGCTGCGTCACAAACGTCTTCTTAAGCTGATTTCAGCATTCTACTTTAATTGTGATTTCTTCTAAGAATTTACAACGCTTGCATTAATCGGATGGATTCTACCATGGTCCTTCCTTTGTATCTATGGCGTTCTCTGTTTGTTCAGCCGCGCGCCAAGCGTTGTTGTTTTCACTTTTCTGCCTTTCAATGGGTCTTCCAACGGAGGGCATTCCTTCATATTTACAACCATTTTGAATACTACATCAGAAATTTTATAAGCAAAAAATCAATCCACTGATTTCCAAAAAAAAACATATTTTCCTCGTGGCTTCTCAGAACTTGCCAAAACTAATTGCCATCAATGGAGATGTTCAAATCTTCAATTAAATAATTTAACAACAATAACTTCAAATCCTTTGACTTGAAAAGATTTCAACTTTTCATGTCTGAAAGTAGAACGTTCTCTTTTGTAGATTTGTTATGATCACTTCTTTCTGCTCCTATTCCGTTCGTATTTCTGGTAATTAGTCTCCCGAGGGTGATAGTGGCTGTAGCAGTGTTGCTGTCGTTTTACGACCTGATAAAGCGAGCAGCCGGACCCCCGCTTGGAACTTCTACACGTGTACTTTCCCCCGGGAAGCATCCACCGTTCGTTATCTCTCGGGTCATAAATCGCGGTCGAAACATTACCTTAATGGCAGCAGAGGAGGGCGTTTTACTCCCAAGTGCACTTGAAGTGCCTTGAGGTCAAGAGACAGCAGTACGCCTCACTCTCTGTGATGATTGAAACCCACTCGTGCACAGTTTCCGCTTTGTGATGGAAACATCACCCTATCTCAATCTAGCTTAAACTTCTTTTTATGCGAGATAAGCAATGCGTCAACTAATTGAATTCTTAAACGACATCAATTTTTTTAATATTTTAACTGCAAAACACACTTTACGCAAAGAAACAAATAAACACAGTTTTAAGCATGGCATTGTTCTTTGTGAAGTTTTACCCTGAAAATGTTTGCCCTTCTGAAAAATACCTAGGTTTAGGGTTTTATGTATTTCTTGTACTCAAGGAATTACAAGTACTTCCGCAAAAATTCCCAGTGTGAAACTGAGCGTTTACTACCAAAAACGGTTCTGAGGGAATTGATTAAAATCAGAAGTCTAGGAAAAGACAACTAACTAAATTGAGACAATGAAGAAATGACGAGAACGTTTTAAGTGGAGTTGAATATGATTTCTTGTTTGACGTCTGTTCAAACTCTTAAACGCAGATGCTTTTTCACGATTTTAGAATGTCTACCTTCATTTTGTATGAGTTTGCAAACGTTTTATGAGGCATAGTTGCCCCCTCTTCTTTCTGAATTCCCCCTAACACCCCACTACCAAAAATGCATAAAAAGTACGTAAGATTATGGCCCCCGAGTAAAAGTAATATCCAATAGGGACGTTCAGTTGCTGAATTTATGGTGGACGCAGCCAGTAGCATTTGAATAATCGATGGTTTAAGTCTACGTGTCCCTGGTTTTTACGACCCTCCAGATAAGGAACGACCGCAGTCGACGTGGACAGTCGTCCGTCAATCGCAGGTCACAACACGCATTCCCTTCTGCCTGACGGCGCCTTCTCCAAAGCATTTCTTCTGCCTTCTATCCCCTTTCAATATCAACCAATAATTGTTTAACTAAGGCAGAATGCTGAAGTGGGTGGCTCTTTCCCTGGCAGTGGCTTCTGTCCTCGCTTGCGAAGACGGAGTGGACAACGTCATCCAAGTCTTCGATACTACCAACGGTACGTGAACAGGAGAGCATCGAATGTATTCTAATCATCATCAATTTTAGCCAATTCTAAAGATACTATTGAGGAATTGATCGTAAATTTAGGAAAGGGAAAGATCCTCTTCCACGACGTTGAGATCTGGACCTACGACAAAAACAAGAAGCCCGCCTGCGCCGGAGATGGAGCCAGCTTCCAACTTCCCGGAAACTTCAAGGTCGCCAAGGGTCAGTCACATTTGAAAATTTACTTTGTTCATGAAACCTAAAACATAGCAGTAGTCATACATGGGGAATACGAGCCGGTTTGTTGTCTGAAAGAAGAGCCCCTAAACCGTGTTGCAACTGCCTTATCACTAGTGACCATTAGGTTTTAATTCATGCGCGAAAGAGGGACACTACCTTGGACATGCTCTGAGAACGTGTTCCAACCAATTTAGAATGATATTGCTGAAGATAAGATTGAAAATTTGGGATAAACTTATTTCGATTAACATTCATAAATGTGTTTTGAGGAAGCATTGAAATCCGCGAGGGAGTGAAGGAGAACCCCAGCAAGCCCCTCCAGCTGGCCCTTTCCGTCGAGAAGCAGTCCTGGCTGATCGGAGTCGTCTGCGAGAAAGGAGTCAGCAAGAACCAGTTTGTCCCCAACGAGCTCTGGTGAGTACTTCGTTAGGCTTTAAATGAACATGAGATTCCAGCAAGTATGACCTGTGCAAGCTGACTGGAGACAAGGTCTGCGGAATGATCACCTCCAAGACCCCCGCCATCGACATTTCCCTCTTTGCCTCCAAAGATCTCATCGACATCGGACCCATGCCCATTCCTCAGCTGGCTGTAAGTCTTTCTTCCGTTCATATTCTGATGTCCTCGTTTAGGGAGACTGGAAGATGTCCGCCCAGGTGCTCGACGGAAAGAAGGTGATCGCTGGAATCCGCTTCGGAAAGAAGGGATCCTGGTTGAACATTGAGACTCCCGAGGGAGACGACGACTCTGCCTCCGTCAACTACGAGACCTACGAACCTGGAAGCAAGAGCCACGAGGAACTTTAATTGTTTTGTTGGGAATTTTGTTACTTATTTATGTGCACTCCATGACTGCAATAAATCGTCAGCTTTAATTTTCAACGGAATTTTGATGTTGATAAAAGAAAAGTTTTTATATTGATAAATGGAAATGTAAAGTTCAAAATTAAAATGACAACGAGTTTAACAAAAAAAATCTAAAAGAAAGAAAGGACACAGCACAGAAGAAGGTTTTATTAAATGATCTTACCCCACATATACATTACCACTGTTCAACTTCACATTTCCTTTTAAATCACATATATTTTAACCAGTTGGCTACTGTTGCCGTTTGGCGAGCCCTAGAGTGAATTTGCAAACAAATTTTAAACGCGGAATGTGGCCACAGTCGCCCTTCGGTACAAACGAACGTGAGCTAATAAATACACTGCAAATACGTTTTTGGATGATTTCTTCTGAATCTTCTAATATTGTAGTTTGTCTGCGATGCATCTACAAAACAATGTAATAACATGTTGATCATAGTAGATTCTAGGATGGACACACTCTACTGCCGCTATATTCTATCTAAATTACTTTTCCTTAACTTTAGCGTATTAGAGATTTAACAATCTTTTTTCCATTAGTGAACTTCTGAAACCGTACTTTTAAAACACACAGTTTCAGTGTTCCACGTCTGTCTACGGACGTCAAGAATGTTTGTTTTGTCTGCTGTTGTACTTATGCGTATTTTGTCCCTTTAAAAGAAAGATAAGAATGTTTCCTCCCCGTAAACACTCTTAAATACTGTTCACCTCCACATTTATCTCTAAGACGTCCTTCCTTCGTATTTTATTTCATTTGACTAGTAGGCAATCTGTCTTGAATTTATGAAAGGTTTCCAGAATGAAGGTAGTTTTCATTCTCTTAGCATGTGGGTTGTGGATTGGAGTTGAAGGGAAGAAAGACAAGACTCCGGCCATTACGGCAGACTCCGGCCATCCACTCGTGGCAGCCAAAGGCAGCGACGTAGACATCGGGAAAAGGATAGCGGTTTGTTCAAGAGTTTATCTACAAGAAGTTATATTCTTTAAAATCCGCGGACATCAATTTGAAAGCGTTTTAGGATCTGTTGACTTTTCTCTGTACACGTTGTCAGGAGATAATCACCCAAATAAACGATTCGATAGAGAACGAAAGTCTTGTAAAGGTTGGTTTAGGGGCAGAGGAAGAGTATGGTTGATTGCAGTATGCGAACGACTTCTGCAACCATTCGATTGGAAATGAGGTGTTGCGGGAGTTTTGTTCAGACGCAGTCAAAGACGTCCTCGTCCAATTGTACAAGCAGCTGAGGAAGTTTGAGCCCCATCCAAGTCTCTGCACACATCTGAGACTCTGCGATGCCTGTTTGGCTGCACCTACCGGCAGCACGTAAGTTTCTTTCAAATTCTCAGGTCGATTTCTTCTTTTTCTTGGCAAAGCGTGATCGCTATAATCACTTCAGTCCAATTGTTGGCGAAAATTCAATTGTCTTTCGTTTGAACACCGCCTGATCTTTGTTTTAGGTACCGCTCTCTTCCCGTGCTCCTTCCATCCTCCAACCCAGCTGAATTCATCAATCCCTTCCACTTCTACTCTCGGATGGCACCCTTGGCTGAATTGTTCACGGCCGATGCTGCCATCCAACAAAGCAAAAACAAGTGAAATATAAAGTTTTCTATTTTGTCTGCAGTTGTCGAGATTTTGAAGAAGCGACATTTGTCTTTTGTCCTGTGTTTCTACAACAAAACATTGTCTTGATGGCCTTCTTCATCTGAACTTTGATCTATTGAGGCGCACGGTAGTCTCCCTACCTCTTTACTACAAGTGATGGAAGTAATCGGGATGGCCAATTGAGGGGCGGATTCCACCAAATCACGGAGGCCGTTCATAAAAAGCTTGATTACGCCGTGGTTGGGAACAAACAAGATGATCACGTGAAGGAGCATTGCTGACTAAAAAGGTCTGAGGAGGAGAAGTGGACTTTCCCACCAAATACACAAAGAGGATGACTATTCCCTGGAGGGCAGTGCTGGTTTCTGCCTTACTGAAGGTGCTCTGACTTTGATCTGAAACTGCGGAACGGCGTTGTCTTCTCAGATGGATGTAGAGTGGAAGGTAGAAGAGCACGGAACTCAGGGGAATACTGTAGGAAACGATGTTCACGATCTGCAAAGAAATCGTGACTACATAAAATAAAAACCCCTACATGTAACAATTGCAGATTCGACGCGTACACTTGGGGTGGGCCTCCCCCTACAGTGTTTGAACTAACGCTGATTCCCATGACCTGGTAGAGCCAAACCGTAGCTCCCAAGATGACGAAACCAACTGCCAGCAGAATAAAGCACATTTTAGTCCTGAAAAAGGTAACACTCAGAACTTATTTAAGCACCTTGTGAATAATACTGTACTGAAGTTTGGGAAAATGAAAATTGCCATTCGGTTGAAGCTGAGAAGAAAGAGAAGAGCTACTGAAAGATATGAAGTGTAGAGGTCGATTGCCTAGGTATTTAGTCACCTTTAAATTAGTGAATGACTCACCGTAACAAGGAAGTCAAGCAAAGGCGTGTGTTTGCCACAGCTGAAGTAATATATGGTACTACTCATGGAAACCAGACCAACGATTAACATTATTTGCATGAACACCGACAGCAACAGGTAGAAAGTCGTCTGGAAAATTGATTATGACTCATTTTCGATTAATTCACCTTGAAGCAACTGTTCTTTGATCTCTGCATAATGGCAATGGATGATAAGTTGAGAATCACTGTCAGGATATCGATTATTATGTGAACAACGAAATAAAAATAGTATCCGAAGTCACTGGGCGCTGTTAAAGACTACTAACTGATGTTAATGTAGACTTACGACCGGGCGGATGATCAGGGGGAGGAGGGGAGGATGCCCATCCGGGAGGAGTGAAGAAGCCTCCAGGAGGAGGAGGGGGAGGGTCTATGGGCGTTTGTATGGCTGAGAAGAACATCGGAGGAAGGAGTCACAGGAAGGGGCGGTGGAAATAGACCGCTGTTAATGATACGTTTATTAGATAAATGACATTATGTACTTCTGTGAGTCAAAGTTGAGAAAATAAACACACACACACACACACACACACATACACACACATACACACACATACACACACACATACATACACACATTTATGTTCAAGACAGGTTCGTAAAAACGACTGCAGCTTTCATGTTTATTAAAAAGCACATAGAAAATCAAAACAAGGCTGAAACTGGAATGTGTCACATCTGCAGGTGAAACCTGCCGGAAGTGTCAATTATCAGAAAACAATTATTGACAGATGGGAGTCTACATAAGATTGTTTGCGAGAAAGAGCTATCACCGCGTGACTATAATCATCCACGCAGGAGGAAGAGCCTCTGCCCGACCTTAATCATTGTCATTGAAGCAAGCGCCCATCTGAAAAAGGAGGTGACTACTCGAGGGAAACCAGAAAAACAGAGTCCTTTACTGTGCTCTTCTTCTTTGGTTTGCGACACTTGGGGAAAAGCTTCTTGGCAGCCATCTTCATCTGAAACATTCACTGTTTGGCACTTGCTGAAGTGATTGTTTTAAGATTTTCTGTCTATTTTGGTTTCTCTTTGCATCGTTCCTGAATATCATAAGACCTCTTCTGTGAAGAAGAACATGGACAGTGGAATGGCTATCTGAGGGCAGCTATTCACGAGATCTGCCAATGCATCAAAGTAAAACCGCGCAGGGCCTTGGTCGGGAAGAAGGTAGGCCAGAAGATGCATGGCCACAGATGCCTGAAACAATGCAGTTCCACAAATTAGGATAAACAAACCAAATACAAGAAGAGAATGCAGAATCCCTGCAGAATTGTTCCTTTCTCAGCCTTTCCAAGGATAATCAGGGTTTTCTTAGCTTTGGCCAACTTTTTCTGTCTTTTGATGTGAGAGTAGATTATTGCGTAAAATGGGGCTGATAATAGGGGAATTACAAAGGAGACGGTATTTGAGATCTAAAAAGATACAGTTCTAGTTTCAATTAACCAAAATACGGTTATTGTGTTGTCGACACGAGAAGGGGGTCCTTGGGGATGTGAGTTGAGGGAGATGTAGAATACAACCACACTCCAGAGAAGGACGAGGAGAGCCAGGAGAACCAGGACAATTGCGGTACGGTATCTGACAGAAAAGTGAAATAAACGACGGAGATATACCGTGAAAAGAGAGGAAAGTTGGGAAAGACGAGGACAGTGAGGCGGTTGAGACCCAGAAGGAAGATGAGTACAGCTGAGTAGTTGCAGCAGAAAAGGAGCAATGCCTGAAAAGACTTGAGAGGGGAAAGGAGAAGTGTTAAAATTAATTGAAGCTACTAACGCATATTGCCAGTTGAGTGAGCTGCAACTGATTGAGAACTTCAACTCCAGACAAAAGAATCAAAGTGATGCCCCCGATTACTGCCATGACAGTGAGCAACACGGCTAAAATCTTGAAGAAATCCGCCTGAAAGATCACACATTTTCGTAATTAATAATTCAAACCGAGAATTTCCCACTTTTGTTTCTCAGAACCAGAAAAAGAACAAAGAGATTGAGGAGAATCGTCAAGACTCCGATGACTGCGTTGGTTGCCAAGTTGAAGTAAAATGAAAAGTCCCTGTCGGGAGGTCCGCTGCCACCAACTGTGGGAAAGTAGTGGTCATGGGTGGTCCCTGCTGATACCTTTCGATCGACTTACTGTTGATGTCAAACCCTGTACTACTGGAGTGACGTCGGAAGGTGGTTCGACATGATAGAACATTCTGGAATGTTTTGTAGAATACGCGGGCTGTAATGAGGTTTATGGAATGTGACTGTGTCGCCAAGGAACACCAGAAATAGAATAGACAGAGAAAATCAAATGAATTAATCTCATGAATTGAATAGTTTAACTTCTGCTGAATGACTTATATTTTTAGAATGGCTAGGGCCCTGACAAAATGTCACGGTGAACTGATCAGAATTGTGGTCTTTATTTCGCATTTGAGGGACCCCTGTACAACATATAACAAACAGCAAAATGTCTTTGATGGTTAACTGCAAACAATTAGAAATGTAAAACAAGGTGGGGGGGGGGGAGAAAAATAGAAATTACCATTATGTAAATGACATGTCTAAAGGGAAAACATGAAAGATGTCTGAACAGACCAATTTTGTATATAATTGAGAACGCCTACAGTATGAAACCTTGCAATGTTAACTATTCATCTGTTTGTGTCCTCGATTGTTCCAATTTTATCCAAATCGTATCATCCGTGACGTTATGTTCCGTGGATTTCGTAGTCCGTGGAAAATACATAAATCGGTGCTAATCGCCGGCTTCTCGTGTTCCGTGAGAACCCGTCCTCTGGCTTCGGCAGTTTGGCAGAAGCCTCGGTCCGGTTCCCCAGTCATCTATTGTTGCATCCGCAGGTCGGGATGAGCGACAGCCGACCAGCCGTGTCCGCGGACCCGCTTTCTTCCGCCTCTTGCGTAGGCTTGCCAGTTTTCGCGTCCAAAACAAGGCCAATTGCCACCCATTCTCCGAGGAGAAAAAGAGATCCTATTCAACAACCGTACCTGTTCTTCGGCTTATTCTATTTTATTTTAACACTTGTTTTTTTAAGTGAAGAGTTTCTTTCTTTGAATAGTTGCACAATTTACATTTAGAATGATTGTCAGGACAACCTTTGGTATTTTCCTCTTCTCCTCTTTGGCCTTCTCTGAATTCACAGCTGACTTTTCCCGTTGGCTTGAAAATTACTACGGGCCAAATATTAGAGATCAAATGGAAAGGTGGACACACGCAAATCAAATAAACTCAACTATTCAGACGTGATCTAGGACCGAAGGGTTCTTTCGGAGGAAAAGCCAATACCTTGGACAGACTGATCCGACAGCCTGTTGTTTTTGTTCACGGAGTGTCCGACACGGCAGGCGACAAGATGCGACAGGCAGCCGACCAATACAAGTATGTCCTGGACTCAGTTGGACCAATGAAAAGTTCAGAGCGAGAGGCTACAGAGACAACGAATTGTACTCCACCACCTACTTCAACGGGGCTCAGGACAATCCGATCAAATGGGCAGAGTACAGCATGAGATGCGAGTATGTGAAGCAGGTAGGAGAGGGAATCATGGCTTCGTCCATTTCAATAACTTAGGTCCGCGCTCTGATCGTGGCTGTCCGTCTCTACACTGGCAGAGCTGTTGACGTCATCGGCTTCTCTCTGGGTGTCCCTGTCTCCAGGAAGGCTATTCTGGGAGGTCATTGTGTGGATACAAATGAGTACCTGGGTGGTCGTTTGACAAAGTTCATTGACACCTATGTTGGAGTGGCAGGACCCAATCACGGGGTGGCCCCACAGGTATTGCCCATTTCGTTTGCATTTCTTACATCTCAGGCCGCCGGAATTTCTGTTCCTGCCTGTGTGCTCAGCATAATTCCCGTTTGCAATCAAGTGACTGGGCTTTATTCTGGATTCTGTCCCAGGGAAAGCGAGTATCTACAGGTACTGTTTATTGATTTTTCACTATTAATTATTTTAGGACATCAACAAACAGACCAACTACGAGGGAAAGAATGTATTCTCAATCTACTCGAAAAAAGACGGAATGGTCGGATACAAAGTGTGCAATCACGTACGTTTACCCATTTTCCATTTGAAACTTTCGATTTAGGTGACGTCTCAAATCGCTGGCCAGAACGGAGAAAAGGTTTTTGAGGAATTGGGCCACGATCAGACATTCCACGACACTCACGACGTCCAGGTGGCCATGATGAACGACCATCGCGTCATCTGAGGATCTCATTGTTTTGTTGTTTATTAACTTATTAATTAATTATTAAATATTTATTAATGAAAGTTTAATAATCTCTGCCAGAAACGCGCGAAAGCAAGCCATTGTCCAAACGAGAATATTTTACACCTGGTATGCCAATAGGAAAGCTCTCGAGATTCCTAAATATTTATATCCAAATATATGCACGACAAATAAATGAGATTCTTCTTGAAATTAAAGCCTTCGTACCCGCCGGAACTCCAAGGCATCAAAGTCGTCGGAGCCCTTACTTTCCTTCTCCAACGGCTTTGTCACTGTTTCTGGAACTTTCCTATGAGAAGAACAAAGAGAATCAAACCGAGACACTTGGCTACATCGACGAAAAGACTCTTGTCCTGTCGCACAATGCACCTTCCGATGTTCATGATCATCTCCAATTCGGATGGCATGTTGAGGGCACAGCTGCAGCACTCATCTCACATTGGAATGTTTAAAACGTACTCCAATTCGGCTGTGCAGGGATTCTCGGCGATGAAGAAGCAGCGAGCCAAGCACATGTTGAAGTCTCTTTCACCCTCTTCTCGGAATTCTCCGGAGATTCCTGAAAACCAACTGAAGATTTGTTGTTTGAAAAAATACCTAGTTTCCTCGCCAACTTTCCAAACTTTTTGTCAGCGCTTTCAAGGAAGACAGTAAAGTTTCTGATCTCAGCTACGTTGTGGACGTTGTTAGTGCATCTGAAAAAAGATTATTTGGAAAATTCCTTCTTCAGTGAGAAAGATGATTTTAGGTACCCACCCCTCTCGCACAAATTCCCTTGTGCATTCCAAAACGTCCTTCATTGGATGGACCAGCTCCTTCGCGCATTCAATGAACTGACCTGGCATCTTTCCATTGTCTTTCTGAATAATTCGACATATTTATTAAAAGAAGTAAAATTAACCATGCATTGTTTGAAACAGACAGGCAGTGTCATGTCCACGTTCTGGGCACAGCTGTTGTAATCGGCACAGAGACATTGGTGATTGGCGTAGGAGTGGACGGAGACGAGCAGAGAGAAGAAGAGAATGGGAAGGAGCATCTGAGGCGAATGGTGATAGAATTAGGAAAACTGGGTACGACGACATCGGAGAATACAGTTAGCATTAAACTTTGGACGAAGAACCGGACCTGGGATGGAAAACATACCACGGCATACACAGGTAAACAAAGGGACCTGTGATTCAAGTGCAGGGAAGGAAGCTATGGGTGAATAGGAAAAGGAAGGAACGTTGCCAGGGTTTAGAAAGGAAGGGAGGATGAGACAGGAGATATAAATGCATTAAATCAAAGATGCACAGAAAGAAACAGAAAGAGAGAGAGAGAGAGAGAGAGAGAGAGAGAGAGAGAGAGAGAGAGAGAGAGAGAGAGAGAGAGAGGGCACTAGAGATGAGAGAGCAACTAATTATACACAGGGAGAGAAACAGTCACACGGTAGTTATTTAAAGGATGAACAAGGAAGTATCATTGAAACATTTACGAACATTGAAAGTTTCCTTCAATTCTGTAATTTGTACAAATGATCCTTCGTCCGTCGAAAGACGTGTTCCCCAGACAGTTGTCCTTGGGTCAATGGGGTCGTCTTCTGACGCGTATAGTCGATCTTTGCATTTACCGTAACAATAGAATGATAGTCGGTAGTCACGCGTTACAACGACACGAGACTAAAAAAATGTCTGATTCTGGTAGAAAACCGCGTTAAATACAATTTCCTAATCGAATTAAGACCGAGACACTCGGTATATTCACCGCTGTAACACTTGAGACCCTTCCAGGGCTGAATGACGGAAACATGGAAGAGGAAGAGGCCACTCAGACCACAGTCCAGATGATACCCAGACAAACACACTACAGATATCTGACCTATCTTTTCGCGTTGCACCTCTCGTGAGGGATCCAGCAGTTTACAGACTGAGGTGGGAACAAACAGCCTCCGAAGAGTGCGATTAGATTGCAAAGTTGTTGGTTTTTTCGCGAATTAGTCTCTTTGGACGACCGTAAATCCCCAAGGGTCACGGAGTGTTTGCCATACGCCAAACTACAGCCTCTAAATAAGGAGAGGTTCAGTGTGATCATCTCAGAAACCATCTTCCCTTTAGACACCGCAGCGGAATGTTGTCAAGGCTCTAATAGCTCCTGATCAGGAGATATCACAGGATAAATGTGGTTGTTTGGTCATCAAAAACTGAACATAGACACCTACAGAAGTTGTTATTCAGAACTGAACGTTCGATGGTTCAATACAACCACCATTGACCCAAAAGAAGAAAAGATTCAAAGGAACCAAGTATTTGAAGTATTCTCTAGAAGTGTCTCAAAACATGGTGGGATCTAAAGGAGTCTACATCAATAGTACAAATAGACCAAAAGTGTTGTGTTGTGATGAAAATAGAAACTGGCCTGGTGCTTCACCTGGGAAAAGACAGTGACAGTAATTGGCGGCCGAGGGTAATTGTACCCGGCAGTGAAGTGGACCTAGTTTAAATCCAGAAGTCTTGGGCAGGTGGTGCTGGCCATGTCAGAGTGTATTTATCTAACTTTTTGTAAAGTCCCCCTGTCACATCACCTTGAATACGTCAAAGATTAGGATTCCTGTTACAATTTTTACTGAGTGCACTTTAAAATACATGTCACAAGGAGAAGAAAAGATTCCTACCATGAAACACATATTATTTTATTTGTTAGTCAGACGAAAACAAAACCATTTATTAACCTCATACTTTCTTACAGCCCATTGTTTTTCCACTTTTTCTGGTTGTTCTGGAATCAAGTAAAAACGTTTATTTCTCGAAATAATGCTTCATCAGAAACCAGCCGTGTTTTTGAAACAAATACGGAATCACAAGTAGGAAAGACTGCCGAAGACAAGCAGAATGAGCAGACGGCCGGAGGCCAATGTATTACGCCGGGTAATATCGCTGATATAGTACACAGTACATACCAAAGTCTAAGCTGACTGCTTAGAGGGAACTGAAAGTGAGGAGAGGGAAAAGAACGACTTAGGCCTGGTTGAGCATGTGCCTCTGGGCGAGGAGTCGGGTGCAGCCGGCCTTTTGTCTGAAGCAGAGTTAAGTGTTGAAGAAAGGGGAAATGTACCTGTAGTGAGGGAGAACTCTGAAGGGCTGGCCGTGGCCAGGGACGATCCAATCGGCCATGCAGATGATCAGATTCGCATTTTGGCGCTTGATGGCGGCATCCCAAACCCCCTCTTCTGCCATCACGTCGCGCTGAAATGTATATTCATGTGGCTCTATAAACATGTTGCAATATTGCAATAAAACTGTGCTACCTTGTCGGCTACGAGAGCCTCGGTGGGAATGAGGTCTCCCACAATGGCCATGGTACCGTATCCGGCCACATTGTGGACGAGGACGGTGAGATCGTGCTGCGTGTGTCCAGGGGTCTTCCACACTTCCACGTTCTGTGAAAGCTTGCGATACGGCCTCTGAAATTATTCGTTTCTTCCACTTTCTTCCTTTGTCTAGACTGTAAAATGATCATATCAATCATCTTTGTTATCGAATTTCGCCATGAACTTCAGGGTTGAACTCGAAACTAGTTTTGTTTCATACACAAAAGTTGTTTTTCATTTAACGCCTAGAAATGACATCTTAAAATAAATTGATGGATGAGAACAGGGAAATACCTCTTTTAGCTCAGTGGGGGTTACGTGGCGGCCGATGTACTCCATGGAGTGGAAGAGAATTGGCTTCTGGGCGAAGAAGTTCAGGTTACCCATGTGACCAGGGTGGCCGTGAGTAATCACAACTGTGTTGATTTTGTCGAGGGATACGCCTTCCTTTGCCAGACCTAAAGAAATTTTGATTAACTCATTTATTTCTCTCTTTCTCTCTTTCTCTGGATATCTGCCTATGTTTCGCGGGTCATTTCCCACCCCTGTCTACATAAAAGTCGTATGTCTGGTCTTCTTCCCATCTTCCTTAATCATCTCCTGCAACAGGTCGGCTATTTCCGTTTCTCTGACGTTCTGATAGCAGTGCCACAGAAGAAAGAAGAGTCCAGTCTGTGTCAGACTCAATGCCAAAGAGACCCCAGCCGCCGTCGCCGCCCCGTCGTCCACCAGCTCCTTCACTTGATGGTACTCGGCGTTGAATCCTTTGCCAATGAGGTCTCCCAACCACTCTGCTTCACTTATGCAAAAGTAGATGAGGGAGGCCGTCAGAATATAGCAACCGAATACTGTTGTAGCCTTCAGTACTATTTTAGGCACAATGAACACTGATTTCTGCCGAGCGAAGCCAATCCAGCTGATTGCGATGCAGAATAAATGGAGACCGTAGAGTACTCCGAGGCAGCTGACAGCCGAAGTAGCCAAGAGATTGAAACTGGGGCAAAGTGTGATTGAAAAGAGACTGTTACCCGTATTCCCGAAGAATGTGAATTGATTCGAAGAAGATCAGAGTGAGGAATACGGTATCGAATAAACCAATTATGGTACCTACGGTTCGGTCTCGTTTTCCATTGCAGAAACGTTCCATTCTTAACGGAGAAAAAGTTAAGCTAAAAGCGAAAAAGGCCAGAACACAAAAAAAAGTATGAAAAATATTTTGGACAGTTTTTGGGGGAACGGATGGGACAAAACTTAAATAATTACGTAAGGGATTTTTGAGGAACTTGAATTGGCGAGAGATAACATTTGTGAGATTGAGTCAGTTGATCGGTCGGCCAAGAAGCAACTTCAGAAAATGGAAAGAGTCCGGAAGTCAGAGGGAGGCTCTCGAGGCGAAAGGGCGCAAACGGACACACAAATTGGGTTTGGCGGGCACCTTCGAGCACAAATCGACGGCAGAGGTGACTCCCGGCGGCGCTGATTGGGCGTTCCAACAACACATAGCCCTAGACAAACTCTTGGCCTTCAGGAGGCAGTTGCGTTATTCAAATTGAGAATTCTCCAGAAGAAAAGACCTTCGGGCCGTTTGGGGAAGACGGGGCTAAATGAAATGAGATGGAAGTGTTGGTTATTCGGCCGTTCTCGCCCAAGATGCGATTTGGGCGGGGAATTGGTTTACAAAAACCACCGAAAGATGGAAATGAAGTGGGAAAAGACGGCGAAGACGGACGGGAGAATCAAACCCCACGAGCCTATAGACCTTTAGGGGTACTATGAAATCCCAATTTTTCACACTTTGGTACTCTGACAACTGATTGTAAAAACACTCACTCTGCAGAAGACGCTCAGTGTCGCTAGAGGCTCCAGTATCAACCAGAACTAGGAAACCATTGTCGTTGACGAGAGAAATAGCTCCAACCGCTTCGATCTGTCCTTCCTTGAAACATGATGGTAATGCTTCACATTTCCCTTGTCTACCTTCAACGGGCGGATGCTTCCAGCCTGAAGAACTGAGATGTTCACAGTGTTCCTGGGGGCAGTCGTCGATGTCCACAACCTAGCCCAGGGGTTCGCCTTCGTTGTGGTAGTGGTAGCTTCGGTGGTGGTAGTCCTCAAACATGGTCAGTGTTGATATATTCTGTGTCAAACATGGTGGTAGTGGTGGTAGTAGGAGTGGTTGTGGTGGGCTCTTCAGTGGTGGTCTCAGTCACAGTCTCAGGGGTAGTTTCCGCCAATCGGTTGTAGACGGTGGGCCAGTTGGTCCTACAGCGATTGTTTAAACCAAATGAAACAATTGAAATTTACCTGTCCTTGATGTACCAAGGAGCCTTCTTTGTGCTTCCAGGCATACCAACCCACTTGGGGGATTGAGTGGGGGTTACGGTATTCCAGCTGAAGGGTGGACGGACAGATGTTGGACGTCCTGAAAATAGTTAATATTCGAAATGAAGGAACCCAACCTTGGACGGGACGGTTGGTGGGTGCAGGGCGAGTGTCCTTACAGCAGATGGAGCGACCGATGGCAAAGGACTGATCACAGAGGTAGCCAACTGGACAGTCTCCTACGGAAGAAGGACGGCAGTAGGCAAAGTCAGAGGAGAGCATGAGGGGCTCGGCTCCGAACGGACACACTGAAATGTTTCCTTGTGCATGTTTTATCTTCAAATCTCTAACCCCTTTACCATTCTTTGATCAACCAGCTACGCTTTTGAACCCAAAAAAGTTGAATAATTGCATAGGCCACTCGACTGCCACTGTCCGAAGAATAGGCGCACGACTGTTTGTACTGTGAAACGAGGAGTGACAAACAGACCGGGACCACGGGGACCGCAAAGTGACACAGAAACATGAACCCCCGTGGGTGGACAAACACATTCTACACTTGGGTAACCACGGTCAGTCATTCAAAACATGCCATTGTACGAACGAGAGTTATCCAAATATTTCCGCTTGGCTTGGAAAGACTGCATTTTCCGTTGCATGAGAGTAAACGTTGTTTACTCATTTGTTACTACCCTTCTATGACAATCATCAAATTCAAGAGCGTTATGACAAAAACGTTTAGAGGGTTGATCCTCTGTGATGCAATTGATTCTTCGCACCCGGCGGCGTGTCATCGAAAAAGAAGGATGCGCTAAAAATTCGAGTGGCCGCGACTTTTTCGGCGGCTTTGGTAATAGAAGCCGCCACGTGCTCAAACAGAAGCGGCGCTTTCATAAGGATATCACGCAGGAAGGAAAAGTTTAAGAACTCTGCCCTAAGAGCTACAGTTTAACTGATATTTCTATCCAGCTATTTAAGTTTATCGGTCAAGTACAACGTCATAATATGCAAATGTCTGAGAATATTGTAAGGTCTTCGGGTCCTAATGCCCTATGTTATGAATGAGTAATTACAAAACAAACGCGGCCCCCATCTTCCGTTCCGGATGACTTGCGTCGAAGGGCTCCTCACGCTTTTTGTGTGTGTGACCGCCCGATTATCGTAATCCTCCGCTAAATAGCTTCGTCACCTCAGCTTGGCGGAAGAGGAAAAAGGAGCTATTTTTAGGCGGTTAGCTAAAGTGATATGTCTGCTTTTAGGTTCAATCCATTGAGTGGTCAAAGGGGGAGCATTGTGAAACATATGCGCTAAAAGACTCACGATGTGGTTTCTTCGGAAGGAAACGCGCATTTGCGTCAGATCAAAATTTTGCATAAAAATAAAAATGCGAAATTCTCGGCTTCCACTGATCCGCAGCAAAATTGGAGATAACTTTTAGGGGCAACGTTTCATGTCGTTTCAGACTCCGGGGTACTTTAACCTACTTCCCCCGTCAGATGTACATTAAAATGAGATATTTTAAAACTTAATGTAAATTGTCAGTGCATTAAACATGCATTTTCAAACTTAATGTATATTGTCAATGCATTAAACATGCATTGACAATATACATTAAGTTTGAAAATATCCTTCTCCAAACTCCGTCAAATGCTATACATACATATTCGTGCCTGCCCGCCAAGGAAGTGTCATCGCCGCGTGCAAATAGGCTGGTGCGAATGCGCGAATTTGCACTCGAATAGCACAAAAAAGAGGAAGAAGCTACCGTACCCCAGGTTTTGAGTCGCTTAAATGGACGTACCATCTCTGTTCCGCGCAGCCTCGGTGGTTGCGGTCGTGGAAGGAGTAGTTGAAGTTGTGGTTGTTGTTTCTTTCAGGGGAAGCGGTGTGCTTGCAGCCTCCTTGTCATTTCCGAAACCCAACAACCTAAAATTGGTATTTGAA
Organism: Oscheius sp. G VE-2021; assembly: GCA_022343465.1. Classification (NCBI taxonomy): domain Eukaryota; kingdom Metazoa; phylum Nematoda; class Chromadorea; order Rhabditida; family Rhabditidae; genus Oscheius; species Oscheius sp. G VE-2021. The sequence goes on from JAJQXH010000058.1 coordinate 2,252,401, forward strand.
ATAGAAACTGTACCAACAGTTTTATGAGAAACTATGAAAGGCTGTTTATGTCAAGAAACTAGAAAGGAAAAGCGAAAGACAAGAAAGAAGCGTTACACTT